>JAREIK010000921.1:0-113888 GCA_029783825.1 Sapria himalayana
TCTATCTATATATCTAAACTATCTATCTATATATCTATCTATATATCTATCTATGTATTTATTTATTTGTCTATCTATCTATCTTTCTATATATCTTTAAGTCTTTTTATCTATAAATATATCAATTTATTTATCTCACTACCTACCTATCTATCTATATGTCTATCAATCTATCGGTATATTTATCTATCTATTTATCTATCTATCTATCTCAAAATTATCTATCTAATAATCTGTCAGATATTCTATTATCTATTTATCTATTTTCCTATCTTTATGTTTATAAATCTATCTATAAATCTGGTTATAAATCTGCCTATAAATCTGTATATCAATCAATTTATCATTTTGACAATCAATATGTTTATTAATCTGTGTATCTTTTTATCATTATATCTGTATATCTATATGTCTATTTATCTGTCTATCCATCTGTCTATCTATTTGTCAAACAATCTAACTATCTATCTATTTATCTATTTATCTATCTTTCTTTCTATCTGTATGTCTATCATTATTTTTATTAATCAATCTATTTATATTTATATTAATCTATCTATCAATTTATTTATCAAACTATCTATCATTATGTCTATCTATCTAAATATCTATTAGTTAGTCTGTCTATCTATTTATCTGTCTATATATATGTCTGACTATTTATATATCTGGCTGTATGTCTGTTTGCCTGACTATCTCTCTGTTTCACCTATGTGCCTGACTATATGTCAACCATACCATATATTTTCTAAACTATCTATTTTCTTTACTGTCTATGTATCTATCTATTTGTCTATCTTACTATCTATCTATCTGTCTATTATTATTCGAATCAATTTGTTTATCAATCCATCTATCTTTCTAGCTATCTATCTGTCTATCTATCTATTTATCTCTATGTTTATCTATCTGTCAGTGTATCTATCTATCTATCCATATGTCTGTCTATATTTTTATGTATCTATCTATCAATCTATATATATATTTATTTATTTATTTATTAATCAATCTATATATATATATATATATATTATTTATCTATATATCTATATATCTTTATATATGCCAATCAATTTATTTATCAATCTATCTATGTATATATCTATTAATCTTTGTATCAATATGCATATCAAATATCTATCAATCTATATCTCTGTTATTCATCATGTCTATCTATGTATATTTCTAGCAGTATTTCTATATTTTTATCTATCTGTCTTGACTATATGTCTGCTTGACTATCTATCTGCCTGACTCTATTTCTACTTTACTGTCAATCTATTTGTCTATATATCTACTTATTTAACTATTAATCTATTTGTTTATCTACATATCTCTCTATCTATCTGTCTATCTATATATCTATCTATGAATCTGTTAATCTATCTTTATATATATCTATATATCTATTTGTCTATCTAACTATGTAACTATCTATATATCCATATGCCTATCAATCTATTTATCTATTTATCTACATATTTGTCTATCTTTCTATCTTGCTATCTATTTTCAATCTATATGTCAATCTATATGTCTATCTATCTGTCTATCGATCAATATGATCTAGCTATAAGTTTATGTATCTATCTATCTATCTGGCTATTGATTTTCTACATATTTGTCTATCTATCTGAATAATAATCTATCTATCTATCTATCTGTCTAATAATCTATCTATCTATCTATATATTTATCTATTTGACTATCTATCTATCTATCTATCTATCTATTTTTCTTTCAATTTGTTTATCTATCTTTCTATCCATTTGTCAATCAATCAATCAATCTGTCTATCAATCTATTTTTTTATATTTCTATAAATATATCTTTCAATCAATCTATCAATCTATCTATTAATCTATCTATCAATATGCATATATATCTGTCTATTTATGTGTCTATCTATCTTTCTATCTATCTCTCTATCTATCAATCTATCTTTCTTTATATTTTTCTATATACCTACCTATCTATATATTTGTATATCTATCTATCTATCTGTATGTTTGTCTATCTATCTGTCTGTATGTCTATCTATCTATCTATTTATCTATGTGTCTACATATCTAGCTATCTATCTCTCTTTATATTTGTCTATATAATTTATCTATATATCTATATTTCTATCAATCTTTCTATCAATCTTTCTATCTGTCGATGTTTCTATCTATCAATCTATTAATCTGTCTATAAATCTATCTATCTATCTATTTATGTATCTATTTTCTCTATATATGCCTATCTATTTGTTTTTTTGTTTGTCTATCTATCTATTAGTGAATCTATTTGCCTGACTATCTACCTATCTGTCTACCTACTAGTTAATTTATTTGCATATCTATCTGTCTATCTATCTATATTTCTATCTACCTATCTATATATCTATTTATCTATCTAATTATCTATATATAAATATATCTATCTATCTATATATCTGACTATCTATATTTCTATCTTTCTATCTGTCAATATATCTTTCAATGTAACTATATATCTATATGTCTATCAATTTGTCTATCTATCTTACTATCTATCTGTCTATATATCTATCTATCTAATAATATGTCTATCTATATGTATATCTATTTGTCTCTATTTATCTCTCGAATAATATATCTATCAATCTATCAATCTATTTATCTTGTGTATATCAATCTATTTTTCTAGTAATCTATCTATAAACTGGCTATCTCTCAATATGTCTATCAATGTGTATATCTCTATATCTATCATACTATTGATCAATCTATTTATCTATATGTTTATAAATTTGTCTATCATTCTGTCTATCTATATATATGTCTGTCTATATATTTATTTGTGAATCTATCTGACTTTCTATCTATATATCAATATGTCTTTGTATCTATCTATCTATCTATCAATATGTCTATCTTTCTATTTACCATTCTCATTATCTATCTGATTATTTATTTGTCTGCCTTTCCGTATATCTATCTATCTATTTGTCTATCAATCTATCATTCTTTTTGTCTTTAAATCTATCTATCAATCGTTTAATTTATCTATCATTATATATTTCTTTCGATCTATTTATTAATCAATCAATTTACTGTATATCTGTCTATTAATGTCTTTCAATCTATCTATTTATTTGTTTGTCATTGTGTATATCTATCTATCTATCAATTTATCTTTCTATATGTCTATAAATCTATCTTTCTATCTATCTTTCTATTTATCTATATATATTTTAGTTTATCTTACTATCTATATATCTATCTATCTATCTATTAATCATTCAATATATATGTCTATCTATCTATTTATTATGTAGTCAATCTATCTAACTATCTATCAATCTATCTAATGATCAGTATATCTTCTTACTATCTATATATCTTTCTATCTATCTATTAATCAATCAATATATCTGTCTATCTATCTATTTATTATTTAGTCAATCTATTTGTCTATCTATCTATCAATATGTCTATCTGTCTGCCTATCTATCTTATTATCTATCTGGATGCATATTAGTCTCCATGACTATCTGTCTGCCTAACTATCTATCTACATGACTATCTGTCAGCCTGATTGTCTATCTACTTGACTATCTATCAATCTATTTGTTTGTAAGTATATCTTTCTATTTATATGTCTATCTATATATCAATATATTTGTCTATATATTTGTCAATCAATATGTATGTATATATATATATATATATATATATATATATATCTCTCTCTCTCTCTCTAATTATCTATTTATTTGAGTAGCTATATGTTTATCTCTATGTCTGTCTATCTATCTATCGATCAATTTTTTTATTTGTCTATCTATCAATCTATCTATTAATCTCTTTATAAATCTCTCTAATAATTTGTATATCTATATAACTATCTATCTATTTGTTTATCTATTAATCTTTCTATATATCTTACTATTTTACTATCTATCTATCTATGTATTTATCTATCTGTCTATCAATTTGCCTATCTATTTGTCTATATATCTATTTATCTATCTTTGTATTTATCTATCTATCTATTTATCTGTCTTTCTATCTATCTATCATTCGGTCTATCAATTTGTATATCAATATGTCTTTTAATCAATCTATCAATATGTATATCAATCAGTCTATAAATTAATCAATCAATCTGTCAATCTATCTATCTATTTATCTATCTATATGTCTATCTATGTATCTCTTTATATCTATCTATCTTTCTATCTTTCTGTCTATATATCTGTTTGTCTATCTATCTATCTATATGTCTATCTACCTATATATCCATCTATCTATTTGAGTATCTAACTAATTAACTATCTGTCTATCTATCGACCTACCTATAGGTCCATCTATCTTTCTATATATATTTATCTATCTTTCAATCTATCTATCAATTTGTCTATCATTTTTTCTATTTATCTGTCTATCTATGTATCTATTAATCTATCAATCTAAAAATCTATATATCTATCTATGAATCTTTTATCTATCTATCTTTCTATGTATCTGACTATCTATTTGTCTATGAATTTGTCTATCTATAAGTTTATCTCACTTTCTATCTCTATCTTTTTTTCTATCTTTCTGTTTTTCTATCTATTTATTTATCTTTCTATCTATATGTCTGTCTATATTCTATCAATCTCTCTATACTTGGGTCTATATATATATATATATATATATATATATATATATATATATATCTTTTAGTTTATCTATCTATCAATCAATATAGCTATCTATCTTTATATTTTTCTATCTATCTATCTATCTAATAATTTTAAAATCTATGTCTATCTATCTGTCGATCTATTTGTCTATCTTTATATATATATATATATATATATCTACTATCTATCTATCTATCTGTCAATCTATATATTTATCAATCAATATATATGTCTATCAATTTAACTATCGATCTTTCTATTAATATGGCTATCAATATATATATCAATCTATTTATAAACTTATCTATAAATATATCTATCAGTTTTTCTATCAATCCATCTATCAATCTGTATATCTCTCTATCAATCAATATATCTATCTGTCAATCTATCTATCTATCAATAAAGGAATCTATCTATCTCTCTATATATAAGTATATCTATCTCTCTATCTTTATATCTAAAAATTTATATATCTATAAATTTATCTATTTGTATATCTATCTTTCTGTCTATCTATTTATCTATCTGTCTATCTATATATTTGTCAATTTTTCTGTCTATTTATATGTCTATATATCTATATATCTTTCTATCTATCAAATAATATGTCTATCTATTTATCTATCTATCTTCCTACCTATATATCTTTTTATCAATTGTCTATCCATTTGTCATCTATCTTTTTATATATATTTCGATCAACAAATCTATCTATATATCTATATATAAGTATATATATCTATTTATCTATCAGTTTATCTATATGTCAATATATCTATCTATATATCTATCTATCTATCTATCTGTGTGTATATCTATCTATCTATCTTTTAGTCTATCTATATATCTATCTATTTATATATCTGTCTAGCTATCCATCTGTCTGTCTATCTAATAATTTGAATATCTATCTGTCTAGCTATATGTCTATCTATTTGTCTATATGTTTATATATATACATAGGCTATCAATCTTTCTTACTATCTGTCAATCTATCTATCTATCTATTAATTTGCTTATCAACCTTTCTATTAATCTATTTATCAATCTGTTTATCAAAATATCTATCAATCCGTCTATCAATTTTACAATCAATCTCTCTATCTATTTAATAATCAAAATATCTATATGTCTATCAATCTATCTATCAATCTATCTATCTATATATATATCTATCTATATATAAGTCTATCTATCTATCTCTCTGTCTCATAATCTATATAACTATAAATTTTCTATCTGCCTATCTATTTGTCTATCTATTTTCTAGCATTCTATCTAACGATCAGCCTTTCTATCTATCAATCTCTATGTACATATATATATATATATTTATATTTATATTTCTATTTATCTATCTATCTATTTGTCTATCTATCTATCTATTTAGCTATATATTTGTTTATCTAATCTATTTATGTTTATATCGATAAATCTATTTATATATTTGTCTATTAATTTGTCTATTAATTTATCTATTAAACTCTATATCTATTTACCTATCTATATATCTATCTATCTGCCTGTCTATCTATCTGTATGTTTATTTTATTTGTTTGATTATTTGTCTATCTATCTAACTACTTGACTATCTACCTACTAAACTATCTGTGTACATATCTTTCTATCTATTTGTTTATCTATCTATCTATCTATCTTTCTATCTATCTTTGTATCTGTCTATAAAATCTATATATCTATCTGTCTATCAATCTATATATATATATATATATATTTGCCTATCAATCTTTTTATCAATCAATCTATCAAAGAGTTTATATATCTATCTGTCTATCTATTTATATATATGTCTATCTGCATGTCTATCTATTGGTCAATTTATATGTTTGTTTGTCTATTGTCTCTCTGTCTAACTTCTTGACTATCAGCCTACCAAACTATTTGTCTTTCTGTCTATCTATTGTTAGTCTATATATCTATATATCTATTTGTCTATCTATTTTTTTATCTATCTATCTACCTGCCAGTCTATCTATTTATCTGTCTATCTGTCTATCTATTTATTTATCATTTTATCTACCTATCTATCATATGGTCAATCTATTTGTCTATCTATAAATCTATGTATTTGCCTATCTATTTGTATTTCTATTCATTTATCTATCTATGGATCAATATATGTATCTATCTATATGTGTATCTATCTATCTAAATTTCAATTTGTCAATCTATATGTCTATCTATCTATCTATCTTATTTATATACCTATCTATTTAACTATTTAAGTTTATATATATCTTTATATCAATATGTCTATCAATCTATCTATCAAAATATCTAAATGTCTATATATCTATCTATCTATATATCATCTATCTAACTATATATAAATATCTATCATTCTCTCTTTCTATCTATATAACTATCTATCTATATATGAATTTATATATCTTAATTCTTAACTATCAATCAATATATTTGTATATCTAATTATCTATCAATCTATCTATATATGTATCTGCCTATCTATCTGTATAATATTCATTTTATCTATCTATCTATTTATCTGTCAATCAATTAATCAATCAATCAATATGTCTGTCTATTTATATTTATTGATTTATCTGTCTGTTTATCTTTCTATCTATCTATCTATTTATATATGTATCTATTTTTCCCTCTATCTATCTATATATCTATCAATCTATCTATGAATCAATTTTTCTATCTCTTTTTTATCTATTTAACAATTTGTCTCTTTGTGTACTTGTCTATCTATCTGCCTTTCTATCTATATTTGAATCAATTTGTCTATTTATATATGAAGTAGTTATCTATTTGTCTATCTATCTAGCTATCTATATGTATATCTATGTATTTTTCTATCTATCTATCTTTCAATGGATCAATTTATCAATTTATCTATTTATATGATATTTATCAATCTATCTATGTATTTATCTATCAATGTGTCTTTCAATCTTGTAACTATCTATATATCTATCTTTCTATCAATATTTTTAACAATCTTTATAGTAATCTATCTATCAATCTATCTATCAATATGTCAATCAATCAATCAATGTATATATCTACTTTTTGATCTATATATCTACCTACCTATCTATCTATCTATATGTCTGTCTAACTATCTATCTATCAATCTTTTTGTCTATCTATCTGTCTGTCTATCTACATATGAAAATGTCTCCCAAACTATCATTCTATATATCTATCTATCTTTCTATATGTCTAACTTTCTATCTTTCTATCAATCTGTATGTCTCCCTATTTATCTATTATGATTATATCTTTGTCTTTTTGTCTGCCTATTTATTTTATTGTCTATTTATCTATCCATCAATATATTTGTCTGTCTATATATTTGTCTTTTTGTCTATTTATCTATCTACCGATATGCCTATCTATTTGTCTATTAGTCTATTTGAATGTTTACATATATATATATTCTATCTGTCTATCTATATGTTCTAACATTATATCTATCTATTTATCAATCAACCAATCTATTTGTCATATATGTGTCTATCTTTCTATCTATCTAGCTAGCTAGCTATCTATCTATCTATTTATCTATATATCTTTCTTTCTTTCTTTGTGACTATGTATCGATCTATCTTTCTATTTGTCTAGCTATTTGTCTAAATATTTATCTATATGAGTGTGTAGATATCTATCTATCAATTTGTCTATCTATATATCTATCTATTTTTCTATCTATCTATTTATCTATCTAATTATCTATCTATCTATATATATGTTTGTCTATATGTCTATATATCTGTCAATCTATCTACTTATCTATGTATCTATCTAGTTGTCTATCTAGCTTTCTATATATCTATCTATCAATCTATTTATTTTTATATCTCTCTATTTCTCTATATATCATTCTACTATCTAATTATGTATCTGTTTTTCAATCTATCCATCAATCTATTGTCAATCTGTCTATCTATCTATCTATCTATGTGTCTATCTATCAATAATTCTATTTGTTTATCTATATATCCATCCATCTATCTACTTGTTTAACTATCTATCTATCTATCTATTTATCTATCTAATTATCTATCTATCTATATATATGTTTGTCTATATGTCTATATATCTGTCAATATATCTACTTATCTATATATCTATCTAGCTGTCTATCTAGCTTTCTATATATCTGTCTATCAATCTATTTATTTTTTTATCTCTCTATTTCTCTATATATCATTCTACTATCTAATTATATATCTGTTTTTCAATCTATCCATCAATCTATTGTCAATCTGTCTATCTATCTATCTTTCTATGTGTCTATCTATCAATAATTCTATTTGTTTATCTATCTATCCATCCATCTATCTACTTGTTTAACTATCTATCTATCTTTCTATTTATTTATCTATGTGTATGTCTATCTATCTAACTATTTATCTGTCTATTTATCTATCTATTTATCTAACTATCTATATATTTGTCTATCTATGTGTCTTTTGATCTATCTATCTATCTATCTATCTATATGTCTATGTATCTATCTGTGTATCATTGAATCAATCAATCAATATGTCTGTCTATTTGTCTACCTACCTACCTACCTATATCTTTATCTATATTTCTATGTGTCTATTTATCTATCTATCTACCAATCTATTTTTCTATTTAAATGTTTATCTATATGTTTATAGATCTATCTATCTATTTATCTTTCAATCTATTTGTCAATCTATTTTTATCTATCTAATAATCTATCTATCTATGTATCTATAAATCTATCAATCAATTTATTTATCAATTTTTTTATTAAACAATATATCTAATAGTCTATCTATATGTAAATCTATTTGTCTATCTATCTGCCTATCTATATGTCTATTTATTTCTCAATCTATTTGATTATCTATATATCTATTTATCTTTCTATATTTCTTTCTATCTATCGATCTATCTCTTTGTTTTTTGTTTATATGTCTGTCTATCTATCAGTATATTTCTATATCTGTCTCTCTATCTATATGTCTATCCATACATCTGTCTATCTATCTGTCTATTATTTATCTATCTGTTTATCTATCTATCTATTATTTGTCTATCTATCTATCTATGTATATATCAATCTATTATCTATCCATTTATCTTTCTACCTTTTTATTAAACAAGCTATCTTTTTATCTATCTATAATTCAAACAATTTGGGTATCTATCAATTTATCAATTTTTCTATTTTTCTGTTTATCTATCTATCTATCAATCTATCTATCTGTATATCTATCTTTCAATCAATCTATCTATCTATCTATCAAGCTATCTATCTCTATATCTATCAATCTATATATCTTTCTATCTATCTATTTGTTTATCTATTTGTTTATCTATTTTTTTATCTATTTGTTTATCTATTTGTTTATTTATCTATTTTTAGTCTTCTTATATGTATATCTATCTATCTGTCTATCATTTTACCTATCTATCTATTTGTCTATCTGTCTATGTATCTATCAATATATCTATCTATCAATCTACAGAGATATATATATCTGACTTGATGGAGATATAAAGAGATATAGATTAACATATTGATACAAAAACATATAGATAGATAGAAAAATTGATAGAATGATTAACAGACATATTGATATATAGATTGATACACAATTGGATATACAAATTGATAGACAGTTTGTTAGATGATTTTGAACTAGATAGCTAATTGATTGATAGATAAATAGATAGGTTTATAGATAGATAAAAAGATATATTGACATATTATTAGAATGATATATAGATAGATAGATAGAAAGATAGATAGACATATATATAGACAAATAAATAGATAGATAGATAGATAGAACGTTAGACCGGGTTGGTCGGGTTGGATGGGTCGATTTGACATAGGGCAGGTCTTTTTTAAAAAAAAATTAAGGTTTCAAGGGGCATGTCGCCACATCACCATCGCCCATTGGGCATGTCTAGCCATTGCCCATTGTGCATCACCGCATCATCCCCCCTGCCATGCCCAAGTTCCAGGCACCCATGCCATGCTTGGCATGACACATGGGCCAAAATCCCAAGGCATGGCACGACATGATTCATGCAGAGGGTCAACCTAGCATGGCCCGGGCATGACATTGCAGCGTGCCATGTCGAGCCAGTCATGACTGAATTGCGGCAGACATTGGGCCATGTCCTGACCACCTGGCCCATTTGACACCTTTATTATATCAAAAAACTTTTGATGATTTATAAAAAAAGTTTCTAGAGGTGCTTATTAAAAGAATACTTCGAATGTTTTTTATGGTTTCAAAAGAGTTTTTAAAAATATTAATAATGATATTTTTGTCCTAAAAATACTTAAAATTATTTTTAGCCCTTTAAACACTTTTGAAGAGCACTGTCAATCTGACCCAACATTGATTTGAATTCAAGTTTTATTTTTGCACTATTGAAATTTATAAGATTTAAACCTTTGAGTAGAATATTTAATATAAGCTTTTTATATTCCGTTCTTATTAAAATAATAAATATATCTTTTTTTATAATCTTCTCACTTTATGTTATATTAGGATATTTATAAATTCTAAATTATATCAAATAATATGAATTTTTATGCCTAAAAATTTATTTCATATTTTATTCATAAAAATATATTAAATTCTTAAAAATGTATAACCATATATATATATATATGTTTATTTATGAAATACTTTTTTATAATTTCATAATATTATTTTATTTATAAAATAATATTATAGATTTATCAATAAATTATTAAAAATATGAAATATTATAAATTTTGTAGGGTTATATATTTATACAATTTAATTAATGTTATATGAAATAATATGTTTTTTTAAAATAAAATAATATGAAAATTAGCAACAAGTTTAGAGACGGATTTTCCCTTGGTAATTCGTAGCTAAATTTAATTTTTTTTACAAACCCAATTATGAAGAGTTACTATTGTTCTGATTTCAAAAATTCGATGTCATTTCAGAAATCTGATGTGATTTCAGAAAAACACAACATACAATGTAGAATAGTCAAGACCTAAACCAGAACACCAGTATCCCATCATTGGCTGCAAGAATCTATAGCTTTTCCATATCATCTCCAACATTCACTTCTCCACTCATGCGTCTGTATATCAGGCACTTTATTTATACCATGAATCCATGATTAATTGCACATGTTTTTTCATCCAAATGGAACCCTCTTCATAAACTCTATAACTTCATCTCGTTGAACCATCTTCGCTTTGGTATGATTGAACACCGACTTATAGGAGCATCACAAACAAGGTATTGTGTAAAATATTGATGATGAAGAAGGTATAGTTCTTCTTTTTTTTTAAATCAATTTTTAGGGTTATAATGCAAAAAATGTTTTATTCCATATCATATCATGTTATTGATTATTTTAGTCTCACACATGTTCTTGTTTTTATCAGCATCCCTATCTCATATATCATTCTTCGTGCCATTTCACTTGAATTAATCAAGTTGTAAAGCATGCCAACATATCTTACTATTTTATCAATCTATAAAATATTGAGATTTCTGAGCATATACACATTATTATCGTTGGATATAGCTATATTAGGTTACTTTTATTATCAAGCTCTAGACCTCTTTAGGTTAATCCATTTATTTTAATTCATGTAGGTACTAGCTCAAGCAATTCGATTTCATCCAAAGGTTCTTGAAGTTTGGATTTATGCTGCAACTTGGGATATTAATCATAACTTAAATGCTACAACTGCTAGGGTTCTTATACACAATGGTTTAAGAATTTGCTCAAATTCAGATCTATGGGTTGAGTATATTTGAATGGAACTTACATACCTTAACAAGCTGATGGTAAGGAATCAATTTCTTGGGTTAACTTTATATTTTCATTATTATTTTTGATATTGTTTTCTCCTAGACGTATTTACATCACTACAATGAGATTTGGTCTAGATGTTTTATTGAGGGTAAAACTCAGTTGAACCGGCAATATGGTAGTGTGAAATATTGTAAGATTTATTTTGGGTAAGTATTATATTCATATTCTTTGTTACTTTGTTGCTGTTTGTTACTTTGATAGGTGGTGGGGGACCAATAATGAGTGACTTGTTGACTCTGAGAGGCTTAATTAAGAACATGAAATGCTGTTGCTATTTGGCAAACAATGTATTTACATTTCAATGTGTTCCAAAGATTTTTATTTATCATCAACTCATCTATTTCTTTCATTTTTTGATGATATATTACTTTCTTCAATGGGGGATTGCCATATAAATTTTGAAAGGAAATTATCAAAGAGCTTATATGCTTCTTAAATCAATGAGTTTTTGGCGCATAATTCCATTTCTAAAAAATTGTTGGCAATGGATGCTGGATGTTAGAGAGAACCATTCACGATAATTTTCCTCACTAACAGACTAACTTATGAAAAAAATGATTCATTTATGGCTCCATACTAACATTGAGGGACCCGTGGTTCTAGCTAGGCTCAAAACCTCAATATTCAAATTCAGAATATAAATGGTTTATATGTGGATTCCATGGGTGTGTTTCATATAGAACTTCATAAAGAATATTTGAAAATAAAAGAAACATATCATGAATGCACAAAAGGTGTTGACATATATCATAAAAACATAATAAATTATAAAAATTTTGGTCTATGGGGATATGCTACAGATTTTTTGGGACCTTTGCAGAAATTTATAAGTTTAAAATGGATGTGGGACATTCTTCTATGAATGTCTTGGAAATTTTGAAATCACCCAATGCTTCAAGATATCTTTTGGGATTTAAATGATCTAATTTTATATGTAACTTTTGAAACACATATACAAACTATAATCATTATGAGATTTAAATGATCCAATATTTAAGAAACTAACTATATTTCTCCATTATTATATAATTTATCATTTTTTTATGAGTATTTAATGTTTTATATGAGTGCTTTTAAGTATGTAAGTTATCATAATCATTTTCATATTTTTATATAAAGGATTATAAAACATATTTGTAGTGAGAATTATGTGTGTATATTGTAAGCTATATTTTTTTATGTGTAGTTATTCTTTATGACTTAAATGTATGATTATATAAATTCTAATATATTGGATTTTATTAAAATTTTAATGTTAAAAGTATCTAAGTGAGAATAATACTAAGATGTGTGATCTCTACTAAAATTTACTAAATTATCGACCAATTATTTGGTCAGTAATTAGGTGTTTTTTGGTCGGTAAACCTATTACTAATGATTTATCGACCTAGTTTCATAATTGTTATGCTGAGACATATTTGGTTTTCATGGTGAGATGTCAGGTACTGGGTTTGAGCTGTCTAGTGCTGCTAGTCCTGATACGATTGTTGCAGGTGCTGCTATAGGTGATGGAGTAAATGTTGTGGCTAGAGCATTACGCCAAATAATCTGAGGTAGATCATCAGGATTGAATTGCAGTCCTCCATCCTGAAACTTTTTTGTAAGCCAGTCAAAATGCAGATGCAACTCATCCCTATCATCCTCATAGTCAATCATGCATCACTCGGTATCGGCCAACTAATATTGTATATCATTTTGCATCACGTCCAGAAATTTCTCCATCATCAAGAACAAATTCGAATCTGGTCCTGAAAATGCAGCTTCATTATATGGTCGCCAATGCGAGTAGAATGATGATGTCGATGAACTGACTCCATAGACGGACATCTTCTCCTTACCATCAACAGCCACATACCAAATCTAATTCGTATCAACGGGTGGAGCTGATGAATGAGAACTACCTATTGCACCATCACATGAACCTGAAGTAGACTGGAATACACTTGAGTCATAGCAGCTAATATTTCCTCATATCTCAACTCTTAAACATGTATAATATGTATTTAAATTTATATTCAAAAAAAAAAGAGAAAAGATATTTTTTAATGAAACTTACATTTACAGTACGAGATCTCTGATCAACAAAAGTCTGGTCATCATGAGCCTTTGTGTTACATTTACAGTACCAAATCTATAATATGAAGTATGAGCATTGGGGAGAGAGAGAAAGAAAAGAGACTGGAAAGAAAAATAAAACAAAAATAGATAATATTATTCTATTAAAGAATTTATTTAATTTGAATTTGATTGCTCATACTTCATTCACCATTAGTGTTGCAACATACAGGCTTGTTTTTCTATTCCCTCATTCCTCATATAACTTGTATATGTTGCTTGCTACTTTGAATGTAAACTACATAATTTAAATTACTTTATCCGTTGTTTTGTTTTTATTTTTTGTGTGGCTCATTTGTTATTGTTCACCCTTTATTAATAGGTGGTTAGCTGGTAATATCTCATTATCAAATTGCCGATCCCTATTTTAGACGTGTCGTGCCCCCTCTTCTAATTCAAAGTGATGCTGCATTTTTTGTTGGTAAGCCAAATATATGTGATTTCATTTAACTGGTAAATGTATATTTTTTTAAAGTAGTAGTTAGTAGTGAGGATGGCCCCCTCTTTTTTAATTTCACAGCTTAAAAGGAATAATAATTGTAAATTGTGATTATTTTTATCCCATTGCAAATTTGATGTGCGAACGATTATAAAATGTTCATAAAATAAAAAATTATTTTTTAAAAAAATTATTTTTGTTCCCATTAATTGTTTTTTATTAAAGACTTACTTTGTGATATTTTGTCTGACTTCCATGGTCATTATACAATCATGGAATATTGAACCATCATGGGAGACAAAAAGGCTGATTCAACTCCATCACAATCAGAAACTTTGAAACTACTATCATCCTTCTTGAATAAAAGGCAAAGAACATAGACACTGTGTATATGAAGGAAGTAAACAAAAACAATGGGTAAGAATGTTCCAACTATTTGATTAATTGCTTTTTATCATTTTGAAAGAATGATTGTCTGCCACATCATTTCAGAACTGTCTAGATGGTCCATGCACCATGGCACACAAAGTGCCAATGCCAGCGATGATGTGTGATGAACATGTGCTGGCATATAGGTTAGTGTTAGTGGGTGCATTGTCCAGTTGGTAGTGATGCCATGAGATGTGGTGCCATTGATGCACAGCTGTGGTGTATAACTGTGTGGAAGTGCACAGTGTGTGCGTGGTGTAGTGAACGTGTATGTGTGGTTGATGTACTAGATGTGGACCATGTGTAAGTTTGATCCAACCATGTTGTAGTGTGTGCAACATGTGGGTTGTGTTCATTGGGTTATTTTTTTATATGTATCAAAGAAAGTGATTTTCCTTGTAGAATCAAGCAAGTAAAAACTATATAATTGTTATGAAAGTGGCCACTACTTTGGTGAGTGCATCACTATTAGACTACTATAGTAAATGTTTAAAGTTAATTGTGTAATGAAACATATTATATTTAATTTATTTATATATAGCACAATTTTATTATTTTATATTTTATCATAGGAACTCAAGGAGGAACGTATGACAGCTGCTTCTCAACTAGTTGAGGGTTTTATGAATCTTTAGATAACTTTTTTGAAGGAATGAATGTAGGAAATTAATAAAGTGAATGATGAGATGAAAGATTCCAAGAAAGTAATGAAATCGTAGATGACATATAAGGAGTCACTATTAACAGCCTTATGAGACTGATAGCACATCGAGTTCCATTAGAATACTCACATAGGAGAGCCTAGCATAGATGTACCATCTAATGATGAAGATGGTGATTTAGTTTTAAAAGATTTTATATCTATGTTATGTATTTTTTAACCATGTAACTTGTATATCATAATTATTTCTAAATTATTTTTGGTTTTTGTAAATAATAAAAAATGGTTTATATTAGATGTTTTTATTAAATTCAAAATAAAATTTTAAAAAAATGAAATCAATTTTTTTTGTAAAAAGAATTATGAAAATAATTTTGGAAATAAAATAGCTATAGATTTTTCCCTCGCTAATTTAGCTATGGAATTTTGAGTATATATTAAGTTGAACAATATTAATTACTACACTTAATTATGATTAAAATTAGGAAGGAAAGAATATAATTAGGAAGGGAAGAATATAATTAGCTAGGGAATTTTTGTTGTTTAAAGATTTGCTAGACAATTTTTTTTCTCATTAATATTTTGTGACGAGCATTTTAGTGTGAGATTATTTATAATGATAATTTGTTGTTATTCTATTTTAGAGACAGAATATGCCCAAATAGCTAGGAAAATTTCCTTAGCTATTTGTTCTTTTTTTGTAGTGAGATTGATATATAGATTAATAGATATATTGATAGATAGATTTGATAGATAGATAGAAAGATAGCTTAATAAAAAGATATATATATATATATATATATAGACATAGATAAATAAATAGACAGATAGATAGATAGATAGATAAAAAGATAGACAAATAAATATATAAATATATAAATAGATAGATAGATAGTTAGTTTGATAGATAGAAATATATATAAATATTTTGATAGACAACTCGATAGAGAGATCATTAAAAAGGTAGATAGATAGATAGACAAATATATATAAAGATAGATAGTAAGAAAGATAGATAGATAGATTAATAGATAGATAGATAAAATAGATAAATGGACAAATAGATTGATAGTTAGACTAATACATAAATATATATATATATATACACACACACACACACACACACATCAATAGATAGATAGATTGATTGACAAATTTATATATAGATTTATAAACATATTGATCGACAAATTAATAGATAGACTGATATTTAGATTGATAAACAGATTGATACATAGATAGATAGATAGATAGATAGATAGAATGATAGATAGATAGATAAATAGCTATATAGATAGATAGATATACTAATAGATAGAAAGACAAACAGATAGCTACATAGATGGATAGTTAGATAGATAGACAGATAGATAGATAGATAGATAGACATATAGATAGACATATAGAAAGACAAACAGATAGATAGATTGATAAAAAAAAAGATAAACTGAAAAAAGATGGATAGATATATAAAAAAGATAGATAGACAGATAGATATATAGATAATCAAAATGATAGATAGATTGAAATATAGATTGACAGATAGACATATAGATAGATAGATTGACAGATAGACAGGTAGATTGGCAGATAGATAGATATTAAGATAGATATAAAGATAGATAAACAAATAGATATAAAGATAAATAGATAGATAGATAAATAGATAGAAACATAGATAGATAGAAAGATAGATAGTTTGTTAGAAAGATAGATATTTAGAAAAATAGTTAGACAAATAGATAGACATAAAATAGACAAATAAATAGACAAATAGATATATAGATAGATATGTATAAATATATAAAGACAGATCAATAGACAATTTGATAGACATATAGATATATAGATAAAAAGATAGACAGATAGTTTGTTAGAGAGATAGATAGATAAATAGATAGATAGACATATAGATAGATAGATTAATAGATAAATAGATAGATAAATTGACAGAGAGATTGACTGATTGATAAGATAGATAGATATACATACAGATAGATAGATAGATAGATAGAAAGATATATATATATATATAGATAGACAGATAGATAGATATACATATAGATAAATAGATAGATAGACTAATAGATAGACTGACTGACTGATAGAGAGATATATAGATAGAGAGACAAATTGATGGATAGTTTTATAGATAAATAATCAGACATATAAATAGATAGATATATAGACAGATTGATAGATAGACATATAGATAAATAAATATATAGATAGATAGACAAATATATAGATATAAAGATAAATAGACAGGCAAATATATAGATAGATAGATAGATACAAAGATAGATCTATAGATAGCTAGATAAATAGATAGATCGATAGAAAGATAGATAAACATATAACTTGAAAAATATATAGACATATATATAGATTGATATATAGATAGAAAATAGATAGATAGACAAATAGATAGATAAATAGATTGATAGATATATAGATAGATAGATAAAAATATAGACAAATAAATAGATTGATAGATATATAGATAGATAGATAAATATATAGACAAATAAATTGATAGATAGATAGATATATATATAACAGATAAATAGATAGAGAGAAAGAAAAATAGACACATGGAGAGACAAATAGATGGATTGATAGAAAGATAGATAGATAGACAGATATATATCTTAATAGAAAGGCAAATAGATTGACATACAGATAGATAGATAATTATTCATATAGAAAGATAGATTGATTGATTGATGATAGACTGAGCGATAAATAGATAGATTGATAAATAAACACAAAGAGAGACAAATAGACAAACATATAGAGAGACAGATAGATAGACAAATAGATAGACACACATATAAACATACAGATATATTGATAGATTAATAAGCAGATAGACACACATATAGAAAGATAGATAGATAGATAGATAGATAGATAGACAGATAGATAGACAAATATTTGATAGATAGACAAATAGATAGACATATAGATCGATAGACATATAAATAGATAGAAAATATATATATAAGTAGATAAATAGATTTACAGATAGATAGATTGTTAGACAAATTGATAGATAGATTGATAGATAGAATGATAGACATATTGATAGATAGATTGAAATATAGATTGATAAAAATATTGATAGAAAGATAACGAGACATATTAAAAGAAATATAGATAAATAGATAGATAGATAGATTCACAGCTAGATTAACACCAAGATTGACAAATTGATAGAAAGATTTATAAGCATATTGGTAGAATGATTAAAAGATAGATTGATAAATAGATTGATAAATAAATAGATAAACAAATAATTATAAAGATAGATAGACATATAGATTCCATATATTTAAATAGATAGATAGTTAGTTAATTAGAAAGATAAATAGACACTTATATAGATAGATTGATAAATAGATAGAAAGATAGATTGATTGATTGAGAGAAGATAGAAAGATAAAAAGATAGAAAAAAAGAAAGAAATAAAGAAAGATAGATTGATTGATAAATAGATGGATAGAAAGATAGATAAATAAACTGATAGATTGATTGATTGATAGATATATATATTGATAGATAGTTAGATAGTATGATTAATAGTGATAGACATATTGATAATTAGATTGATAGATAAATTGATATTTAGATTGATAAATAGATTTATAGAGAAAATTAAAAATGGATGGATAGATAGATTGATTGATAGTTAGATAGTGAGATTGATAAACAAATTGATAGACATATTGATAATTATATTGATCGATAGATTTTTATATATATTGATAGAAAAATTTAAAAACAAATTTAAAAATAGATTGATAGATAGATATATAGATTAACATATATATATACATATATATAGATAGATATATGGACAGCTAGATAGTAAGATAGATAGATAGATAGATAAATAAATAGATAGATAGATAAACAGATAGAAATATATATCAAAAAATAGATAGGAAGATAGAAAGATAGATATACAGATAAAAAGACAGATTGATAAATAGATTTATACATAGATAGATTGATAGATGATAGAAAGATTGATAGATAGATATATAGATAAATGGAAAGATAAATTGATGGATTGATTGACATTTAGATAGACAGATAGATTGATAGATTGATTGATAGTTAGATAGATAGATATATAGAAAGATATATAGACAGATATATAAACACATAGATAGTATACAAATAAAATATAGATAGATAGATATATACCGAAATATATATAAATATCAATAAATAGATAGATAGAAAGATATATAGATAAATAGTTAGATAGACAGATTGATTAATCATATAGATCGACATATAGATTGGCAGATATATAGAATGTTAGATAGATAAACAGATAGATATATAGATAGATAGACTACGAGATAGATAGACATAGATAGAAAGAAAGATAGATAGATAGATAATTAGATAGATAAAAGATAGATAGATAGTCAGGTATATTGAGAAAAAGATATATAGATAGATAAATAGGCATATTGATATATAGATTGATAGACACAAAGAAAGTCATATATATATAGATAGATAGACATATAGATAGACAAATATATAGATAGATAGATAAATAGACACATATATACACAAATAAATATAGAGATCGACGACCAATAGGAAGATAGATATATAGATAGATAGATATAAATATAAATAGACATATAGATATATAGATAGATATACAAATAGATAGAAAGTAAGATAGATAGATAGACAAATAGATAGAAAGTAAGATAAATAGATATATAGATAGATAGATATACATATGCATAAAAAGATAGATAGACAAATTGATATACAGATAGATAGATAGATACATTGAAAGATAGATTGATATAAATTTATAGATAGATTCATTGATTCATAGATAGACACATAGATTGATATATATATAGATAGAAAGATATATATATATATATATATATATATATATATATATAAACAGACAGATAGACAGACAGATAGATAGATAGATAGATAGATAGATAGATAGATAGAGAAGTAGATAGACAGATAGATTGACTGATAAATTGATAGATTGATAGATATATAAATAGATAGATAGATAAATAGATAGATAGATAAATAGATAGATAGATAAATAGATAGATAGACATATAAATAGTAAAATAGATAGAAAGATAGATAATCAAATAGAATGCCAGATAGATAGACAACTAGATATATAGACAAATAAACACACTTATAGACAAACCGATAGTTAATTAGTCAGTCATTTAGCTAGATAGACAATCAGGCAGGCAGATAGATAAAGAAATAGATATAAATATAGATAAACAAATAGATAGACAGATAGATTGAAAGATAGATATACAAATAAAAATATAGAAAGATAGATAGATAGATAGACAAAGAGATATATTGATTTATAGATAGATAATTAGATAGACAAAATGATAGATATATATTTAGATAGATGGATAGACAGAAATAGAAATAGATATTTAGACAGACAAACAGATTGATATATTGATATATAGATAGATAGAAAAATATATAAAACATAGATAGATAGACAGATAGATAGACACATAAATGGATATATAGATAGATATACAAATAGATATATTGATAGATAGATAGACAGATCAATAGATTAATAGATAGATTTATCGATAGATAAATAGAAAAATAGATTGACGTATATATAGACATATAGATAGATGGAAAGATAGACAAATTGATAGATAGATAGCTAGACAAATAGCTACACTTTGATAGATATATATAGAGATAGATGGATAGAGAGAATTATAGATAGACAAATAGGTATACATATAGATAGACATATTGATATATAAATAGAAAGATAGATAGATAAATAGACAGATAGAGTGACATAAAGAAATATAAACACTTAGAAAGATAGATAAATAGATTAATAGATTGAAGATATATAGATAATTAGATAGATAGAAAGATAGATAGATAGATAGATAGACAGAAAGATAGACAAAAAGATAGATTATTAGATAGCTACATAGATAGATAAACGATAGATACATAGGCAAATAAATGGATAGATAGATCATCACATAGACAAGTAGATTGACAGATAGATAGACTAATTGATATATAGAAAGATAGATATGTATATATATATATATATAGACATATAGACAGATAGATAAATAAATAGATAGATAGAATGTTAGATGATAGATTGATTGATATATAGATATATAAATGATAGACAGATAGATATATAGATAAACAAATAGTTAGATCGACACATAAAAAAACAGATAATAAAATATATAAATAAATTATAAGACAACTAGAATGACAAAAAGAATGACAAATAGATTAAAACACAAATACATATACATATAGATAGAAAGATATACTAACAGATAGATAGATAGATATATAGATAGACAGACAGATAATTTGATATATAAATAGATATATATAAGACAATTAGATAGACAGATTGATATATAGATATAAAGATAGATATACTAATCTATAGACATATAGAAAAATAGATAGACTGATACATGGATAGACACATAGATACATAGATAAATATATACATAGACAGACGGACAGACGGTTAGATAAATAGGTATATTGATAGAAAGATATATAGATAGATAGATTTATAGATAGATAGATAGTTAGACAAATAGATAGACATGTTGATAGACAAATATATAGATAGATAGATGTATATACAAATATATAGATAGCTAAATAGATAGATAGATAGATAAATAGACAAATTGATAGAAAGATATATACATATATATAGATAGACAGATTGATTGATTGATAGACATATATATTAGTAAAAGTGATAGACAAATAGATATATAGAGATATAGATAGATAGATAGTAAAATAGATAGATGGTTATATTGACATATAGATATATAGAAATATAGATAGATAGATACATAGATAGATATATAGATTGTTAGACAAATAGATAAACATATTGATAGATAGATATATAGACAGACAAACATATTGAAAGATAGATAGATAAATAGACAGATAGATAATAGATAAATAGATAGATACACAGATACATAGATATACAAATACAGAGATAAAAACAAAGAAAGATATATATATAAACACATAGATAGAAACATAAATAGATTGACAGATAAAGATATATATATTTTGTTAGATAGATAAAAAGATAGATTGATTGAAAGAAATATAGAAAAATATATAGACAAATTATTAGATAGATACTTAGATTGAAAAATACATAGATAGATATACAGATTAATAGATAGATAGATCGATAGATAGACAGATAGATCGCAAATAGATAGATAGATATATAAATAGATAGACAGACATACATAAAGATTGATAGATATATAGAAAGATAGTTAGTAAGTTAGATAGATAGATTGATAGATAGATAAACACATATGTAAATTGATAGATATATAGATAGATAAATAGACATATATACATACATATAGACAAAAGGATAGATAGACACATAGAAAGATTGATAGTCAGATATATAAATAAATTGAATGACAAATAGTATGACAAATAGATTAACACAGATAAACAGATAGGCAGACATATAGATAGATATATAAGCAGATAGTTAGACATATAGATTGTAAAAAACGTGATTGATATATAAATAGATCGAAAGATACACAAATTGATAGACATATTTTTAGATAGATTCATAGATAAATATAAAGATAGAAAATTGATTGATAGATAGATAGATAATAGATCGACAGATACATAGATAGACACATAGAAAGATAGATAAATACTAAATTTTTATTTAGTAATATATTAATAATAAGATAGATATATAGTTAGTTGGATAGATAGAAAGATAGATAGATATAATGATAAACAAATTGATAGAGTGATAGTTATAAAAATAGATAGATAGACAAATAGATATAAAGATAGATAGTAATAAAGATATATAGATAGATAGAAAAATGGATAAACAGATAAATAGATAGATAGTTAGATTAATACAATGATATATATATATATATATATATATATATATATATATAGTTATAATAATTATTAATAGACAAATTTATAGAAAGATTTATAGGCATATTGATAAACAAATTATAGATAGATTGATATAGAGATTGATAGACAGATTAATACATAGTTAGGTAGATAAATAGAAAGAAAGATAGATAGATAGATAAAAAGATAGACAGACAGATAAATAAATAAATAGATGGATAGATGGAAAGATAGATATATAGATAGATAGTAATCTATATAGTTAAATAGATAGCTAGATAGATAGATAGATAAAAAGATAGACAAATAGAAAGAAATAAAGATAGTTAGATAGATAAATAGATGGATTGATAGATAGATAAAAAGATAGTCAAATAGATAGATAGATTGAAAGATAGAGAGAAGGACAAATAGATAGATAGATATATATATATATAGACAAATAGATAGATAGATAAATAAACAGTAGATAGCCAAATTGATAGATATATAGATAGATAGTTTTTACAAATAGATAGATAAATAAACAATAGATAGCCAAATTGATAGATATATAGATAGATAGTTTTTTAGAAAGATAAATAAATAGACAAATAGTTAGACAGATAGATAGTCAAATATATAGACAAATTTATTGACAAATTGATATATCGATGGAAAGAAATATAGATTGATAGATACACATATATAAAGACAGATCAATAGACAAATTGATAGACATATAGATATATAGATAAAAAGATAGATAGATATTTTGTTAGAAAGAAAGATAGATAGATAAATTGATATATAGATAGACAAATAGATATATAGACAGATACATAAAGATATCAAAATGACAGACAGATATATAAATAGATAGATTAATTGATAGAGAGATTAATAGATAGATAGATCGATGGATAGATATACATATAAAAAGATAGATTGATTGATAGATATACATATAGGTAGAAAGATAGATAGACATACAAAAAGATAGATAGATAGTCTTATAGATAGAGAGATAGATAGATAGACTAATAGATAAACTGACATAAAGAGAGATAAATAGATAGAGAAATAGATAGACATTAATATAGTTAAATATATTAACATATAAAAAGAAAAATAGATAGACAAATAGATAGACAAATAGATAGACTAATTGATAGCTAGCCATATAGATAAATAGATAAGAAGATAGACAGATAGATAGATAAATAGATAGACATATAGACAGATTGATATATTAAATGAGAAATAGATAGATACATAGAAAAATATATAGATAGCTAGATAGATAGATAGATAAATTGATTCATAGATAGAAGATAGATAGACAAATATATAGATAAATAGATAGACATATATATAGATAGATAAATATATATATATATATATATATATATATATATATATATATATAGAAAAATAAATAGACAGATAGACATATAAATATAGATATATAAAAAAAGATAGACAAACAGATAGATGGATGGATAGATAGATAGTAAGACAAATTAACACATTGATAGACCAATAGATAGATTGATAGACAGATAGATAGATAAACTAATAGATAGATTGATTGATAGACAAACAGATACACAGACATGTAGAGATATAGATAGATAAACAAATAGATAAACAAACAGACATATACATATAGATGAATACATTGATAGATAGATAAATAAACAAATAGATAGATAGATACTTATATAGATGAATACATTGATGATTGAAAAATAGATAGATAGATAGATTAACATATAGAAAAACAGACATATACACAAATAGATAGAGAGACAAATAGATAGACAAACAAAGATAGAGAGATATAAATAGACAAATAGATAGACAAACATATAAACATACAGATATATAGATTGATAGACATACATATAAATAGATAGAATGATAAATAGATAGTCAGATAGATAGATAGATAGATAGATAGATAGATAGAGAGATAGATAGATAGATAGACATATAGATAGATAGATCAAAAAACCAAAAGATAAATAGATACACATATAGATAGACACATAGATAGATAGACAAATATAAAGATAAAATGATTGATAAATTTACATATAGATAGATAGATAGATAGATAGATTATTTGATAAATTGATAGATAGATTGATATAAAGAATGATAGTTAGATTGATAAATAGATTAATAGATAGATAGATTGAAAGATTGATAGAAAGATTAATAGACATATAGACATATTAATATGCATATAGATAAATAGATTGATAGATGGATATGTAATTATATAGTTTAATAAATAGATAGAAATATTGATAGACATATTGGTAGATTGATTAAAAAAAATATTGATAGATAGATTGATAAACAAATAGATAGACAAATAGTTAGAAAGATAGATAGAGATTCATAGCTATTAATATAGATTGATATATAGATGATAGTTACACATATAGATAGATGCATATATAGATAGATTGATAAATATATAGATAGTTAGATTGATTGAGAGATAAATAAAATGATAAAAGGTGGATAGATAGATAGATAGATAGATAAATATATGCATAAAAAATAGATAGATAGACTACTATATAGACATATAGATAGACTGATCGACAGATAGTAAGATTGATAGACATTTTGATAGACATTGATAATTATATTGATTTATAGATTTATATAGATTGATACATATATTGATAATAAAATTTAAATATAGATTGATAGATAGAAAGATAGATGATTGATTGATTGATTGACAGACATATAGATAGATAGATTGATTTATCGAAAATTAGATTGATAGATTAATATATAGATAGACAAATATATATATAGATAGATAGATAGTTAAATAGATAGGTAGATAGACAGATTGTTGATAAATAGATAGATAGTTAGACAGACAGACAGATAGATCGATAGATACATAATGAGACATATAGATATATAGATAGATAGATTGATTGATTGACATTTAGATAGATAGATAGATAGATAGATAGATTGATTGATTGATATATAGTTAGATAAATAGATAGAAAGATAGATAGACAAATATATAGATAGATAAATTTATAGAAAGTTCAATAGATAGATAGATAGATAAAGACATATATAGAGAGATCGATAGATAGATAGATAGATAGATAAATAGATAGAATGACAGATATACTAATATATAGCTTGACATATAGATAGGGCATTAGTTAGAAAGATAGATAGATAAACATATATATATACAGATAAAATAATAGATAGATAGACATATATATAGAAAGATGAATAGATAGATAGATATTTAGATAGTTAGATAGATAGATAGATAGATAGATATATAGATAGATAGTTCAGTATATAGAGAAATAGATAGACAGATTGATAGATAGATATACATATTGATATATAGATAATGAAATAGAATGGAATATTGATAGATATATTGATATACATATAGATAAAAAAATATATAGACATATAGATATACAAATAGATAGAAAAATATTAGACAAAAACATAGATAGATAGACTAATAGATAGTCAAATATATAGACAGATCATTAGATAGAATGATAGACATATAAATAAATAGATGATAGATAGATATATATACTGATAGATAATTTGATATTCATTTATAGAAAGATTGATAGATAGATTCATAGACAGATAGATACACCGACATATAATTAGATAGATTGATAAACAGATAGATAGATAGATATGTAGATATAGAGATAGAATGACTGATAAATAGATATAGAGATTTATAAATAGATAGATAAATAGATAGATAAATAGATAGATAGACATATAGATTATAAATAGGTAGACAGATAGATAGATACTCAAATAGATAGACAAATAGATAGATAAATAGATATATAGACAAATAGACAAAATATAATCAAATAGATAGTTAGTTAGTCAGTCATTTAGGCAGACAGATAATCAGGTAGGGAGATAGATAGACAAATAGATATACATATAGATAAATAAATAGATGGACAAATAGATCGAACATAAGATAGACAGATAAATAGATAGATTAAAGGCACAAAGATAGACCAATAGATAGATAAACAGATTGATTGATTGATTTATATATAGACAAATAGATAGACACAATTATAGATATATATTTAGATAAATAGATAGATAAAAAGTGAGATAGGTATTTAGACAGACAGATACATAGATATATATATATATATATATATATATATAAATAGATATAACATAGATATAACATAGATTGATATATAGATAAACAAATATATTAATATATAGATAGATAGACAAATAGATATATAGATAGATAGATAGAAAGATAGATAGATAGACATACAGAAAGACAAAGCTTTGAGTGAGCTGCGCTGCTAAGAAAAACAAATACATCTATACCATATTCCCCAAGGGAGCCCGATTTTTTACCATTAACCTTTCCTCTTCTATTATACCTATATAATCTATTAATATTTTAACTACCTCTCACTTTCAATCCTTTCTAACTCTTACATAGGGAATTGCATTCTTGTCTAGTTCCACTAGGCCTTTTATTTTTATCGGCAGAGTAACCTCATCATATTCTGCTTCTCCTTTTTGCGATCCTAACCTTGCAAGATTGTATGCTGGGGTGTTTAGATCCCTATATATATGTAATATTGATGCATTCAGTTCTTCTATGAGATTCAATATAATTTCTAATTCCTCTTCATGTTTCCAAAGAAATATTTTCTTTGTTACTAAATTAACTAATAATAATGAATCTACCTGTATTTGAACATTCTTATAGTCTAATTTTTTACAAACACTTAAACCTATATTTAGTGCTCTGATTTCTGAATGTAGAGCCGAGGCTGCTACACTAACTGTAGTAAAAGCTTTCATAATTGTCCCTATAGAATCTCTTATCAACCCACCTCCCCCCGCTATACCTGTGTCCCTATTAAAGCTTCCATCCGTATTTAATGAGTGTTTTCCTTCCGGAGGTTTGTGTCAAGAGATACTTTTCGCCCAATATTTTTTATTTATTTTTATATTTAGGAACCATTCCCGTTCTGCTTTCTTTTCTGTGTCTATTTTATTTAAAATTACAGGAATAAAATTTGATATGTTACTTATTTCCTGCCTAATTTCTTGTAATATTTCATTTGTGTCCATTTTCTTTCCTTCAAATCTACTCCTATTTCGAGCCTTCCATATACACCATATTATTACATGTGGTAAGTACATATTAAGCCAAATTCTAGTAGGATTAGTAGAAATTATTTTTTCCCATGTTTTAATTCGTTCCATTAAACCGTCTTCTCTTTTAACGATTTGCTTTGTTTCATCAAATTTCTTCCAGACCTGTGTAGCAATTTTACCTTTCGAAAATAGGTGATCCATAGATTCTTCTTCCTCTAAACAGCATTCACATCTAGACACCATTTTAATGCCCTTTCTTTGAACATTAGTATTCACAGGTATTGCATTTGCTGTTACTTTCCATGCTAGCGAGCACATTTTCTGTGGGATACCTGCCTTCCAGACCCATTTAGATATAGATTGAACGGACTTTTTTTTTCTAATTAATTCCTTTACCGATTTAAGTGTAAAATTACCTTGTGGTGTTAGGATCCATTTCCAGCCACTCTTTTTTAATATTGAATGAGATTCTACTTTTTCCTTTTGTTTTTCCAAGGCTTTCCAATTATTTGAAACTTTCTTAAGCCGCTTTTCTAAATATCTTGCCCTCATATATTTTGCCCAAAGACTATCATTTTCCTTCAACCTCCACCATCCTTTGCATTCCCATGCGGTGGCCATATCTTGTAGAGAGATTATTCCTAAACCTGCCTCTGCTTTTGGATAACAAATATCTCCCCAATTTTTCCAATGAATTTTATTCTTCCCATCTTTTTTACCCCATAGGTAGATTGACATTAATATTTATAGATACAGAGTCAAATAGATAGACAAATAGATAGACATATAGATAGACTCGCAAATAGAAAGAAAGATAGATAGATAGACATTTAGATATAAAGATTAATAGATAGACAGATAGATAGATAGATAATTAGATAGATAGAAAAATAGACAAATAGATAGACATATAGATATATAAATAAATATACATAAACATAGATAGATAGATTATAGATAGATCGACATATAGATAATAAAAGTGATAGACAAATTGATATACATGTAGATTAACAGAAATATTTATAGATACATAGTCAAATAGATAGATAAATAGATAGACATATAGATAGACACACAAATAGAGAGATAGATAATTAGATAGACATTTCGATATAAAGATAAATAGATAGACATAATGATAGATAGATAGAGAGAATGATAAAGATATAGATAGACAGATATATAAATAGATAGATACATAGATATAAAGATAAATAGATAGATAGATAAATAATTAGATAGATAGATATACAAATAGATAGATAGATATAAATATATAAAGATAGATAAAAAGATAGATAAACACATAGATATACAGATATATATATATATATATATACACACACACACACACATAGATAGATAAATAGATATATAGATAGACATATAGTTAGAAAGATAGATAGACAGACAGATAGATAAATTGTTAGATAGATAAATTGACAGATAGATAGACAACTAGATAGATAGATAGATAGATAGATAAACATATAGAGAGACAAATAGATAGACATATAGATATACATATAGATAAACAGACAAATATATAGATATAAAGATATATAGACAGACATATAGATAGATAAATAGATAAAAGGATATATTGATAGATAGATATATATATATATATATAGATAGACATATTGAAAAAGAGAGAGAGAGATAGATAGATATATAGATAGATAGAAAAATAGATAGATAGTTAGATAGACAAATAGATATACATATAGATAGACAAATAGATATAGAAATAGATAGACAAATATATATATATATATACACATATATATATATATACAGATAGATAGATTGAAAAATAAAGAATAGATAAACAGATAGATATATAGATAGAAAGATTAATAAATATAAAGATCGATTTTTAGATAGATTGATAGATAGAGTGATAGATTGACACATAAATAGACAAATAGATAGATAGATAGATAGATTAAAAGATAGATAGATTGACAAATAGATATACATATAGATAGACATATAAATAAATAGATAGACAAATAGATATACATATACATAGACAGATATATAAACTGAATGCAAGATAGACTGATAGATATATAGATAGAGAGATAAATTTATAAACAAATTTATAGCCAGATTCATAGATAGATTGAATGAATGATAGATTTATATACAGGCATATATACAGATATATAGATAGGTAAAAAAACAAATATAAAAACTGATAGATAGACTGAAAGACATACATATAGATAGATATATAAAAACATAGATAGAATGATATATATATATATATATATATATATATAGTCAAATAGATTGTTAGACAGAGAAATAGATAGACATAAAGTTAGACAAATAGATAGATAGATAGACATATAGATAGACAAATAGATATATATGTATATATGTATATGTATGTATGTATGTATGTATATATATATATGTATGTATGTATGTATATATATAGACAAATAGATAGACAGATATATAGGACAATCATATAGATAGACAAATATATAGACATATATAAAGAATGTTTGATAGATAGATCAATAGACAAATAGATAGACAATCAGATAGATAGACAGACATATAGATAGACAGGCACATATATAGACAAATAGACTCTCATTCAGTCAGTTAGGCAGTCATACAATTAGGTAAGTAGGTATATAGCTAAATTGATATACATATATATAGATAGATAGTAAATCTCATAGATTGAAAGATAGATAGACAAATAGATAGATATATCGATAGATAGATAGATACATAGAGAGAAAGATAGTTAGATATATAAATAAATAGATATATAGATAGATAGATAGATACACAGATAGACAGATAAGAAGATAAATAGATACACAAAAATAAAGTTATACATCTAGACAAATTGATAGATATATATACATAGTTAGATAGATAGACAAATAAATAGATATATAGATAGACAGATATATATATATATATATATATATTTATAGACATAGTGATAGATATACACATAGATAGATAGATATATATATATATATATATATATTGACAGATAATCAAATAGACATATAAATAAATACAGAGGCAAATTGACAAATAAATATATAAATATATAAGAAATAATTTGATAGGAAGATAGAGAGAAAGATAGATTGATAATATAAAGACAATTTGCTAGTGAAATTGTTAAATAGACAAATATAAAGATTGATTAATAGATTGATATATAATATAATAGATATATAGATATATTGATATAAAAATAGATATATAGAGAGAGAGAGAGATAGATAGATAGAAAGATACACAAATAGATATATAGTTAGGTATGTAGATAGTTGCATAGATAGATAAACAAATAGATAGATAACAAGATAGACAGAAAGAAAGACAGCTTGATTAGCAAATAGTCTCAAAAAATATAGATACATAGGTAGATAAATTGATAGATAAACTGATAGATAGATATACAAATAAACAAATAGATAGATAGACTGGTGAACAAATAGACTTATATTCAGAAAGATATATAGACAAAAATATAGTTAAATAAATTGCTATATAGGGAAATAAATAAGATAGACTAATAGAAAGATTGACAGATTGATAGTTATTCCGATAGACATATAGATAGATCGAAAGATTTATAGATTGATAAATAATATAAATATAGAGATAGATAGATAGATAGACAAATAGATAGATACATAGATAGAGATATAGTTAGTTAGGCAGATAAATAAATAGACACATAGAGAGATAGACAAATAGAAAAATTGATTGATACATATATAGATAGATAGATAAATAGACACATAGAGAGATGTAAAGATAGAAAGATAAAGGTATATAAAGATAGACTAATAAAGAAATTCTCAGATTGGTAGATAGACAAATAGACTGATAGACATATATATAAATTGATTTTTAAATATATTAATAGGTAAATAGATCTACAAATAAAGATAAATAGATATATTTATAGATAGATATATAGATTAACAAATATACAAAAAGCTTGCTAGATAAATAGACAGATATACACATAGAAAGATAGATAGAAAGATATATAGAAAGACAAATAGATAGATAGACAAATTGATATAAAAAATATAGACAAATAGACATTTATTTGATATATAGTCAAATAGATAGATATATAGATATATATATATATATATTATGATTTACAGACAAACAGACAGATAGATAGATAGATGGATAAACTGATAGTTTGATAGGAAGAAAGATAATAAAATAGTACAATAGAAAAATAGACACATAGACAGATAGACAAATATATTTTTAATTAGTTAGTGAATTAGACAGATAGAAATATAAACATAAAGATAGATTGATAGTTTGATAGATAGACACAGATAAATATACATCATAAAAATTTATACATCATAAAATTAGTTATTTTAGTCCTTATTAATATGATTTTTTTGTATTTTTATATTATTTATTTATAATATCCTTTTTTTATAATATTACGAGGAGGATATATCTTTCAAGGATCACTCATCTATAGACCATTAACATACATTAAATAAACAAAATTAAATAAAATATCAAAACTAATAATAAATTAAACAAAAATTTAATAATTAAAGATTAGCTAGAAAAATTCTATCGATAAATCCGTCACTATATTTTAGATGTAATTAGCTAGGAAAATTCCATTGCTAAATACGTCGCTGTATTCTGGATGTAATTAGCTAGGAAAATCAAATTGCTAAAATCCGTCACTATACTCAGGATGTAATTAGCTAGAGAAATTCCGCCTCTAAATTCGTCGCTATATTTCAGATTTTATAAGCTAGGGAATTCAGTCACTAAATCCATCGCTATATTCCATATTTTATTAGCTAGGAATATATGTCGCTAAATCCATCATTAAATCTGTCGCAATATTCCAGATTTTATTAGCTAGAAAAATTCTGTTGCTAAAAACATGGCTATATTTCGGGTTTTATTAGCTAGAGGAATTCTATCGCTAACTTTGTCGCTACATTCCAAGTTTTATTAGCTATGGAAATTTCATCACTAAATTCGTCGGTATATTCTAGGTTTTATTAGCTAGGAAATTACCGTCACTAAATCCGTAGCTAAAATCTCCACTTTTATTGAGCGGAATTTAGGAAAATACTTTGTCGGTAATCCATTGCAAATTTTTATTTCATTAATAAAGCATAAATTTTTTGCTAATCCCTAGCTAACCCCTTAGCTAAATGAACATTTTCTTATAGTGACATATATATATATATATAACTCTTTTATAAATATTATATAGTATGTATATCACATTTATATAAACATTATAAATATTATATATTTATATAAAATTTATATGTTATATAAATGTTTAAAATATGTATACATATTTTATATGTTATATAAATATTATCTAAATGTTATATAAACAATTATATAAATGGATAGTGTTATGTAAATGTTGTATAAATATTTATATATAACATTATATGTTTATATAAACATATCAATGTTTATATATAATGTTATACATTTATATTTATTAAAGTATAGACATTTATTTTGTATTGTCATATAATTATATAAACGTATAAAAGTTTTTATATAATGTTATTTTTTATAATATTTTTAGACACAATAAAAATATAACCCATATATTTCAACCACATTAATTTGATCTCTCATTCTTCTATGAGAGATCAAATTTAATTAAGTATTTCTAGTCATATTACTATCGATGTATCACAATAAAATATAATCCATTAAAAAATAAAAATATAATTATCTCAAAAAAAACATCATTAAAACAAAATCATTATATAATATATATTAGTCATGTGAATTTTAAATTTCTAATTAATTTGAATCATAAATTCATGATATGACTTAAAAAATAATCTAAATTAGGCTTCAATTTTATTCAAATGCTTTAATATCAAAATATAATTGCAACTAATAATGGCAGGCTGGTTTGGTTGGTAGGGTATTGAATTCACAACTACTTGAAGATTGCGAGTTCGATCCTAATTCCTAACTAGCCATCAATATCATCATTTGTTTGGCCAAGAATTAATTCCTCTTGTGGTTCAGGTAGATTTCCCTTGGTCAGATACCACCAAATTATATATATACACACTCACACACACCCATGCACACACACATACATATATACATATATATATATATATATGTATGTATGTATGTATGTATCTTTATATACACATATATATGTTTATATACACACATATACATATATATATTTGTCTACACACACACACACATATATCTATATACACATATATATTTATAAACACACACACACACACACATATATATATATATATCTATATACCTACATATATATATATATATATCAATATACGTACATATATACATATCTATATACATACGTAAATATATATCTATATATCTTTATATCTATATACATACTTACATACATATATATCTATATACATACATACATACATATATATATATATATATATATATGTATGTATGTATGTATGTATATAGATATATATGTATGTAAGTATGTATATAGATATAAAGATATATAGATATATATTTACGTATGTATATAGATATGTATATATGTACGTATATTGATATATATATATATATATATATATATGTAGGTATATAGATATATATATATATATGTGTGTGTGTGTGTGTGTTTATAAATATATATGTGTATATAGATATATGTGTGTGTGTGTGTAGACAAATATATATATGTATATGTGTGTATATAAACATATATATGTGTATATAAAGATACATACATACATATATATATATATGTATATATGTATGTGTGTGTGCATGGGTGTGTGTGAGTGTGTATATATATAATTTGGTGGTATCTGACATTTAATGTAAATTCATTTATATATATAATTTGGTGGTATCTATATACATACATATAATCTACGTTAATGTAAATTCATTTAAAGCAATCAATGTTGATAACTATAATAAAAAATGACATTTAATTAATCAATTGAGCTTGGTTTGTGTAAACATGTATGTGCACTCAATGCACAAGTTTCTTGGCTAACATAAGGTTAGAGAAAGGTATATAAATATATCTCTCAACAAATCTTGCCATTGATATATCAAAGCAGCCATATCTAATTGTCTTGAACCCGAGACTTATTGCTTTTGAGCGAATAAATGTATCATCACATCAAAAACATGATTTATTTTAATTTTAATTTTATCAAAGCAGTCAATATCAATGGACTATCATTAAAAATGGCATTGAATCTATCAGTTGAGCTTGAATATAAATCAGAGTACAATAGTGTGTGCATTTTGAGGAGAGATGTGAAGGAAAGGTACCTAAAGAATATTCTCTAGCTCTTTGAATACAAAGTTAAAAACTCCATGAGAATTACCATGTGAATAAAATTTCGAATCATCTTCTCTTTAAAAAATAGATTATATTTTTTAAAAAATAATACTACCTGAGAGTATATTTTCCAAGCCACTTCCAGCTATGACATCTCCTCATCAAATGCATAAAAAGTTTCCAAAACTTTAGGTGCACTGGCAAACTGCATGAACCTTGAAAAGAAAAAGCGACAATAAACTTTGGTTAGAAAAACAATTGGTGGGTCTTGTTTGTAACCTTTTGAGTGTTCCTTTGGTAAAGCAAGTTTCATGATCTTAGAATTGATTTGCTTTGATCTCGAGTGAAGAGCCTGCAAGACCTCTCAGTGATTGTATGACTTTTAACTGACTTAAAAATGACTTTAAAAGACTAGCATCAAGCTTCTATGTCTTCCCATTTCTCTTAATGAACAAAGAGCACCTACAATGAACAAAAAATCAATGAACATATACATACATATATATCTAGAAAGAAAGAAAGATAAAGAAAGGTAGAGAAAGATTATATATGCACATGTAGAAGATATTAAATCATTATATATAAAAAATCTAATAATGATGATTTAGGTGATAGTTGGAGCACAACATAGTTTATGGGTGTATTTGCATTCATATTCTCCAATTATATGTACTTCCTCTTATTTCAAATAACTTTTTTTATATTCATTTATTCTTATAGCAAATGAGAATATTAAGTGTGTGGTGCAGATACTGGAAAATGCAAAAATTTTAAAAATGAAAAAAGATGATCAAATCAAATTTTGAATATTACGGTGCAAGTCTAAAACAACATGTATAGAATCGCAAGTCCAATTGAGATGAAAAAAAAACAAATAGCTAAATATGTAAAATTCAAATTCCAAATTAGAAACAAAACTTAATGAAAAATATAGTAGTGATCAATTGAGAAGAAAAAGAAAACACAGATATGATACCATCAACACTAAACCCAATTATAAAATCCAAATCAAAGAAGATTAGTTTCTAACAAATGCTCATATTCTTCTAACATAAACTCGAATGCCAAGCCAGATGAACCACATGATATTCATTCAGAAAAAAAGAAACTATGATTTGTTGGGAATCAGAAACTAGATTATCAGTTAATGATTGATTGTACACCGACAACCTAGATCGTAGCAATATTCAAGTGAAACAGATACATCACATTAAAATCAGTTTATGAACTTGAGTTACTTTGTTTTGAAACCACGTGCTCCTATAGTCCCGTTTCACTTCTCCTCTCTTCCTCTTCACAAAGATAGATAAAAAGGTTTAACTACTTGAATGCCTTAGCATTTTTATATTTTACGGAAACTATAAATAAAAAAATGAATGTAAATATAAACAAAAAAGAGACAAATATATAAAAGCAAACTAAAATTATAAAAATTTAAAAATATAAATAAAAAAAAGAAATAGATTTTTATTTAACCATAAATGATATTATTTTATAAATAAAAAAATAATATATTATAATAAAGTATTTCATATATATATATATATATATTATAAATTTTTATGAATTCAATTTATTTTTTATGAATATAATAAGAAATATTTATATAGGCATTAAATTTCATATTATTTGATATAAAAGTATAATTTATAAAATTCTAAAAATTACTTAAAGTGAGAAGTTTAATAAAATAAGATATATTTATTATTTTAATAAAAATGAAATATTAAAGTTAATAGAAAAGATCTTATTCAATTGCTTAATTCTTAGAAATTTTAGTAGGGACAAAATATACAATTTAAATTCAATTCAACTTAAGGTAAGTTTGGTAGTATTTTTCAAAAGTATTTATAGGGATAAAAATTAAGTGTTTTTAGGACAAGGACAAAAAATTTCATTAGTAATATTTTAAATAACTCTTTTAAAATCCTAAAAAAAATAATTGAAGTGTTCTTTTAATAACCACGCTGACAAATTTATTTTTTAAATCTTCAAATTTCTTTTGATGTAATTAAAACATCTATGTATTTATCTTTAAATATCAATTTATTGTTTTTAAATTTTATGAAATATTTGAAATTTTTTTATAATTCAAAAATTTAAAATCTTCTAGTAAATATTTTTTAAAAAATTCCTATAATCATAAAAATATTCTTTTTAAAAAATATATATATATATTTACTTGTTTATTCATTAATTCAATTATTTTTATTATTTTATTTAATTAATCATACAATTAACTAATTTAGTTTTATTTTAGTAGTAATTTTTATGTATGTTTATTTATTAATTAAAATATCTTTAAAAATGATTATAATTATATAATTAATTATTTAATGTTTTTTAAATACAAATATTTAAATATCATAATTAAATTTTTTGAAAAAATATTTTGTATAATTTTTTTAAAATTTTATAATCATAAAAATAGATTTTTAGCTTATATTAATACAAATTATTTATTTATAATATCTAATTTTTATAATTATATTAGAAGAATGTGACCCTCAAGGATTGCTCATCCATAGACCATGACATACCTTTAATATATGAAATTACATAAAATATTAAAAGAATTAATATAAAAAAAATTAATTCATTAAAGATTTGTGATGAAAATTATCCCAAGCCAAAATAGCAAGAAAAAAAAATTCATATCTAAATACATATATTTTGTGAAAATTATCATTTAAGGAATAATCGCTAGTAAATAAATATAAAATCATTAAGAAAAATTTCCGAATATTATTTAGCGAGGGATTTATCTTTAATTAATTAGCAAGGGAAAATCCAAATTTAAAGTTATTGCTAAAATTCCCACCATTCTTTGTGTGAAAATTTATGATAATATTAGCTAGGAACAATTTTCAATCAAATATTTCGAAATCTAATCCATCACAAATCCATTGATAATTTATAATTCAATGTAAAATCAAACATCTCTTTATATTCCCTGTCTAATGCTAAGATAATTAACTTGAGATTATTTCCATAGCTAAATTTCATAGCTAAACAAATATTTTTTTATAGTGAAATAGACATATAGATAGATATATAGATAGATAGAAATATAGATACATAGAAAGACAGATAGATAGACAGACAGATAGATAGATAAACAAATACATAGATAGATAGATAAATAGATAGATAGATAGATAGACTAATAGATAGACTAATAGATATATAGAAAGATAAATAGATAGATAGATAGATTGTTATATAGATATAAAGATATATAGACAATATATATATATATATATATATAGACAAATAGATAAATAGATAGATAGACAGATATATAGATAGATAGACAGACAAACAGATAAATAGATATAAAGATATATAGATAGATGGATAGATAGATAGATACATAGATAGAAAAATGGTAGATAGATAAATTGATAGATAGATAAACACATAGATAGATAGATCGGTAAATAAATAAACAGATAGATAAACAAAAAGATAGGCAAAAAGATAGAAAGATACATAGACAGATATATTGATAGATAGATAGATAAACAAATAAATAGATAGATAGATAGACAGAAAGATAGATAGATAACAGACAGATAGATATACAGATAGATAGGTAGATAAATAGATTGATAGATAGAAGATAGTTAGACAAATAAATAGACAAATAGATAGATAGAGAGAGAGAGAGAGATATATATATATATATATATATATATATATATATATATATATATATATATATATATAGACAGATAGATAGATAGATAACAAACAAATAGATATACAGATAGATAGATAAATAGATAAATAGATTGATAGATAGAAATATAGATTGAAGATAGTTATACAAATAGATAGACAAATAGATAGATAGATATATATATATATATATATATACAGAGAGATAGTTATATTGATAGAGAGACGTATAGATAGACATATAGATAGACAGATAGATAGATACATCGATAGATAGACACAAACATATAAACAAATAGACAAATAAATAGATAGGAAAACAAAAAAAAACAAAAGATAAACAAATAATCAGGGAGGCAAATGGTCAATCACGTAGGCAGACAAACAGATTGACACATGGATAGAGATATAGACAAATAATTAGATAGACAGATAGATAGACAAATACATAGATAGATATATAGATAGTTATATAGATAAATTCATACATAGATTGATATATCGATAGTTATATAGGTTGATTCACAAATTGAAAGATATAAAGATAGTTAGATAGAAAATAGATAGACAAATAGATAAACAAATAGATAGACAAATAGATAGATAAATAAAAACATAGATAGGATGATAGATAGATATATAGTTAGATAGATAAAGAGATAGATAGATAGATTAATAGATAGATATATACATAGATAGATAGACAGTTGGATAAATTGATAGATAGATAGATAGATAAATAGATAGATTGATAGACATAATGATAGATTGATTTATATATTGTTAGATAGGTATTTTCATAAAAAGATTGAAGGATAGACAAACATATAGATATAGAAACATATAGACAAATATATTAATAGATAGAAAGATTGATAAATAGATAGATTGATTGATTAATTGATAGAAAAGACACTCAAGTAGGTAGACAATTAGGCAGGCATGCAGACAAACAAATAGAGAGACAAACAGATAGACAAGTTGACACATAAATAAAAATATAGATGGATAGAAAGAAAGATAGATAGTTTGATAGATAGATTACCATACAGATTAATAGACTAATAGATATATAAATTAATACACAAATAGATAGATAGAGAGATAAATCGATAGATAGAGAGACTAAAAGTTAGATAAATAGATTATAAGACTGATAAATATACAAAAGATAAAGATATAGAGAGATAGATATATAGACATATAGATAAATAGAGAGATGAGAGAAAGATAGACAAATTGATACATAGATAGATAAATAGTTTCATAGGCCAATAGATAGATAGATACACAGATTGAAAGATAGATTGAAAGATAGATTGATAGATAGATTATAGACAGATTGATAGCAAATTGATAGATAGATAGATAAACCAATTGATAGACTAATAGATAGATAGATTGTTAAAAAGATTGCTAAACAGATTGATAAATAAATAATAGATTAATTTGATAGAATGATAGATAGATATATAGATAGATAGATAGAAATAAAGATAGATAGATCTATCGATAAATTATTAGACAAATAGATAGATAGATAGATAGACAGATACATAAATAGATATATAGATAGTTAGACAAATAGATAGATAGATAGATACACAGACAAATATATAGATGGATAGATAGATAAAGAGATTGATAGAAAGATAGATAGTTAGTTAGTTAGATAGAAAGATAGATAGATAGATAGATATATATATATATATATATATATATATATATATATATATAATTAGATAGATAGAGATATATAGATAGATAGACATATATATTTATAAATAGATAGATAGATATAAGCACAAGAATATATACAAATAGACAAACAAATAGATAGATAGACATTTTGAATGACACACAGATAGACAGATAGACAAATAGGCAGGCAAATAGTCATGAAGACAGGTAGACAAATAGATAGACATATATATAGACCCATAGAAAACAAACATATAGACAAATAGATAGATAGATATATATATATATATATATATATATATATATATATATATATATATATATATATATATATATATAGATTGATAGATGGAATGATAGAAAAATAGATAGACTGATAGATAGACTAATAGATATATAGATAGATAAACAGATAGATAGATATAGATAGATATATATATATATATATATAATATATATAGATGGTATAGATAGATAGATAGATATATATATATGGATAGATATATAGATAGATAGATAGAAAGATATATAGATAAATAGATAGATAGATAGATAGATACATAGATAAATAACTTGATAGATGGATAAGCACATAGATAGATAGATCGACAGATAGATAATCAAATAGATAGACAAAAAGATAGACAGATACATAGATAGTTATATAGATAGATAGATTTATAGATAGATAGATAGATAAAAAAATAAATAGATAGATATACAGACAGGTAGATAGATAGACAGATATTTATATAACAGACAGATAGATATACAGACAGATAGATAGATAAATAAATTGATAGATTGAAAGATAGATAGACAAATAGATAGATAAATAGATATAGATATATATATATACACAGAGAGATAGATAGATATATTGATAGATAGAGGTATAGATAGACAAATATAGACTACATCGATAGATATACTCACATACATATAAACAAATAGACAAATAAATAGATAGGAAAACAAACAAAAAAAACAATATATAAACAAACAATCAGGGAGGCATAAGGTCAATCTGGTAGGCAGAAAAACAGATTGACACATAGATAAAGAGATAGACAACTAAATAGTTAGACATATAGATAGACAAATACATAGATATATATATAGATAGTTATATAGATAAATTCATACATAGATTGATATATCAATAGTTAGACAGATTGTACACAAATTGAAAGATAGAAAGATAGTTAGATAGACAAATAGATAGATAAATAGATACATAGATAGATAGATATATAGATATATATATAGTCAGATAGTTAAAATGATAGATAGATAGATAGACAGAATGATAGATTGATTGATATATATATATATATATATATATATATATATATTGATAGGTATTTTCATAGAGAGATTGAAGGATAGACAAACATATAGATATACAAACAGATAGAAAAATAGATCAATAGATAGAAAGATTGATAAATAGATATATAGATAGATAGATTAATTGATTGATAGATAGAAAGTGAGATAGACACTCATGAGGTAGACAATTAGGTTGGCAGGCAAACAAACAAATAGACAAACAAACTGATAGACAAATGAGCACATAAATAGAAATATAGATTTATAGAAAGACAAATATGTAGATAGTTTGATAGATAGATTAATAGATAGATTAATAGACTGATAGATATATAAATTAATAGGCAGATTGATATATTGGTAGATAGATAGATAGATAGATAGACTGACTGACAGATAGATAGATTATTAGACTGATAAATATACAAAAGATAGACATATAGAAAGATAAATAGATATAAAGATATATAAACATATAGATAGATAGAGAGATGAGAGAAAGATAGACAAATAGACACATAGATAGATATATAGTTACATTGGTAGATAGTTAAATAGATAGATAAACAATTAGAAACATAGATTGAAAGATCAATTGAAAGATAAATTGATAGACAAATTGTAGATAGATTGATATACAAATTGATAGACTAATAGAGACCAATTGATAGACTGATAGAATATATTGATTGATAGAAATATTGATAAACAGATTGATAGAAAGATCGATAGATAGTTAGATAGATAGTTAGATAGATAGTTAGAGATATATATATAATTAGATAGAAAGAGATATATAGATAGATATACATATATATTGAAAGATAGATATATAGATAGATATAAGCACATGCATATATATAAATAGAAAAACAAATAGATCGATAGACATTTTGACTGACACACAGATAGACAGATAGACAGACAGACAGATAAATAGTCATGAAGATAGGTAGACAATTAGATAGACATATATATAGACACATAGACAAACAATCATTTAGATACATAGATATATATATATATATATATATATATATATACACTAATTGATAGATGGAATGATAGATAGATAGAAAAATAAATAGTCAAATAGATATGTAGATATATACATAGATAGGTAGAGAGAGAGACAGATAGATATATAGATAAATAGATAAAGAGATATTAAGATAGAAAGAAAGAAATATATATATACTGATAGATAGATAGATACATAGATAGATAGATAGTCAGATAGATTTACATGTCGATAGATAGATAGATAGATAAAAAGATAGACAAACAAACAAATAGACAAACAAATAGAAAGATAGATTGATAGACAAACAAATAGACAGAAAGATAGATAGACAAATTAGATTGAAGGATTGATAAATAGATAGATAGACAAATAGATAGACACATAGATAAACAAATAGATAGTTAGATAAATAAATATATAGGTAAAGAGATAGATAGATATACAAATAGATAGATAGACAAACATAAGATAGTTAGATAGATAGACAGATAAATATACAAATAAATAAATAAATATGTAAAGAGATAGACAAACAGATAGGCACATAGATAGATATATAGATAGATAGATATTAAGATAAACAAATATATATATATATATATATAGACAGACAGATAGATAGATAGATAAATATACAGATAGATAAATACATAGATAGATTTATAGAAACAAAGATAGATAGATAGATAGATAGTCGGATAGATAATTAGATAGATAGACATATAGCTAGATAAATAGTTAGTTAGATAGATAAATAGATTAATAAATAGACAGATAGAATGATCAAATGATAATAGATTAATATATGGATTTATATACAAAATGATTGATAGATTGATAGACAGACAGATAAACAGATATATAAATAGATAGACAAACAGATAGATATATAGAAAAATAGACAAATAGAGACAAAGACAAATAGACAAATAGATGGATAGACATTAAAGTAGGTAGATAGTAAAGTAGGCAGGCATGCAAACAAATTGATAAAAAAATAGACCCACAAGTTGAATGATAGATAGATATATAGATAGATAGATAGATAAATAGTTTGTAAGATAGATTAATCGACAGATAGATAAACAAATAAAAATAAAGATAGATTGATTGATATATAGATTGATAGATAGATTTATAAATAATATAATTTTAAAATAGATAGATAGATTGGTAAACATATTGATAGATAGATTGAGTGATAGATTGATAGATACGTTCAAAGACAGATTGATAGACAGATTGATAGACACAAAGATAGACAAAAAGATAGACAAAAAGATAGATAGTTTGATAGATAGATAGACAGACATATAGATATATAGATAGATATTAAAATTATTAGAAGGGTAGACAAATATATAGATATATAGATAGATAGAAAAACAAAGAAATAGATAGATAGACAGACAAATAGATAGACAAATAGATATATAGATAGATAGTCATGTAGGTTGACAGTCAGTCAGGTAGGTATACAAAATTGACACACTGATATATAGATATACAGATAAAAATATAGGCAAACAAATTGATAGACAAATAAATACACAAATATATAGATAGTTGATAGATAGATTATAAGACACATTGATAGACCGATAGATTGATTGATTTAAAGACAAATTGATAGACAAAATGATGAATAAATAGATAGACACATAAATAGACATATAGATAGATAGATAGTTAGTTAGATAAATAAATAGATAGATTGATAGATAGTAAGATAGATACATAGATATTCATATAGATAAATAGAAAGATATAGAGATACATAAACAGATATATAGACAGTTAGATAGATAGATAGATAAGTAGATAAATAGATATATTAATATATAAAATTATTGATAGATTGATAAACAGATTGATAGAAAGATTGATTGATAGATTGATAGATAGATCGATAACTAGATAGATAGACAAACATAAAGATATACAAACAGACAGACAAATAGAAAGATAGATAGAAAGAAAGATAGACACATTGACAGATAGATAGACAAATAGAGATATAGATACTCAAGCAAGCAGATAGTTAGGTAGGTAAGAATATAGACAAATAGACATACTAACTGATAGACAAATAGACACATTGATAGAAAGATAAATAGATATAAAGAGAGATAAAAAGATAGTTTGATAGACAAATTAATACAATGATTAATAGACTGATTGATATAAAATTGATAGATAGATAGATAGACAAATAGATTGATAGATAGATAGTCAGATAGATAAATAAATTGAAAAATAGAAAAATAGATATATAGATAGATAGAATGAAAGAAAGAAAGATAGTTATATAGACAGATAGATAAATAGTTATATAGAAAGAAAGATAGACAAATAGATAGATAGATAGATTGATTGATTGATAGAATGATTGATAGATTGATAGAGAAATTGATAGATAGATTTATTTTAATATTGATAGAAAGATTTATAAACAAATTGATAAATAGATTAATTTCAATATTGATAGATAGATTGATAGACAAATAGACAAAAAATAAACAAACAAACAGATAGATAAATAAATAAAAAATTAGAAACACAAAGAGATTGAGAGACAGACCAATAGAGAGATAGAGAGTTAGGTAGGTAGTCAATCTATAGAGATGTAGATAGACAAATAGACAAATAAACTGATAGACAAATAAACAAAGATCGAAAGATAAATATATATATATATATATATATATATATATAGATAGATTCATAGAGAAATATTATTATAGAGAGAAAGATAAATAGATAGATAGATTGATTGATTGATTGATTGACATATAGATATACAAGTAGATAGATATATAGGTAGAGACACAAACAAAAAAATATATAGACAAATAGAAAAAGAGTTAAATTGAAAAATAAATAGATAGATGGATAGTCAGGTAGGTAGATAGACAAATAAAAAGAAAGATAGATAGACACACAAACAAATAGACAGATATATAGATAAAAAAATAGATAGATAGATAGATATATAGTTTGATAGATAGGTTAATAGATTGATTGATACACCAAGAGATAAAAGATTGATAGACATATTGATAGAAAATAGATAGACAGACAGATAGATAGTCAGATACAAAAATAGATACACAAATAGATAGTTAGTTATATAGATAAATTGATAGACAAATAGATAGACAGATGTATAGTCAAATAGATAGGTAGATAGATAAATAGATAGATAGAGAGAGAGAAAGAAAAATAGAGAGACAAAGAGATTTACAGATAGAAAGATATAAAGATATTTAGAAAAATAGATAGATAGAAAGATAGATAGATAAACATATAGATAGACATATAGATAGACAAATAGATAGATAGATCAATAGATAGGAAGATAAATAAATAAATAGAAATAGAGACAAATAAATAGATAAACAAATAGATAGATAGATATATAGATAGGCAGGGTGACATTTAGTCAGACAAGGATACACACATGCATATAGATAGATATACATACAAACAAATAAATAAATAAGTAGATAGAGAATGAAATAGATAGTTTTATAGATTGATTAATAGACCTATTGATTGCCAGATAGATACATAAATTGATACACATATATATAGATTTATATATAGTCAGATAAATAAATCGATAGATAGATAGTTAAATAGATAGATAGATAAATATATCGATAGATAAATATATTGATAGATAAATACACATATTGATAGATAGAATGATTGCTAGATTAATAGATAGATAGTTAGGCAAATTGATTGATAGATTAATATATAGATTGATTAGCATTCAAATAGACATACATACAAATATAAAAACACATATACAATAGATAGATAGACAGAAAGATAGATAGATAGATAGATAGATATACAGACTTATAGATAGAAAGATAGACAAACAGGTAGGTATGCATTCAGGCACGCAGGTAGATAAACAAATGGATAGACAAAAAAATAAATAAATTAAGACACATAAAGGAAGACAGACAAATAGATAGATAAATATATAGATAGTTTGATATAAAGATTAATACACAGATTAAAAGACTAATAGATAGACAAATTGATCTATAGATTGATAGAATTCTAGATATATAGATAGATAAATACACAAATAGAATGACAGATAGATAGTCATATATATAAATAGATAGAAAGATAGATAAATAGATAGATAGATATTTAGATTGAAAGATAGTTAGATAAATTTATAGATAAAATGATTTATAGATAGATAGATAGGCAAATTAATGGAAAGATTAATAGACAGATCGATAGATAAATAGATAGAATATTAGATAGGTAGTTAGATAGAGAGATACATAGACAAATAGATAGACAAAAAGATAGATATATTTTTAAAAATATAGATTGATTAACAAATAGATTTATAGATAGACAGATAAATAAATAGACAAAAAGATAGATAGTAGATAAATATACAAATAGATAGATAGACAGATAGTTAGTTAGTTAGTTAGACAGATAGATTCTCAGAAATATACAAAAATAGATGAATAGATAGATAGATATACAGATAGATTGACAAATAGAAAGAATGATTGATTGATTGATTGATTGGTAGATGGATAGTAAGATAGATAGATATACATATAGATATATAGTATATAGATAGACATTTAGATAGAAAGACAAATAGATCAATAGATAGATAGATAGTTAAGTAGATAGATAATAGATAGATAGATAGATAGATAGAAAAATAGAAAAATTGATAGGTAGATAGATAGATTGACATATTGACAGACAAACAAATTGATAGACATGCATATTGTTAATTAGTCAGTTAGTCAGGTAGGCAGACATTCATGTAGGTAGGTAGATAAACAGATAAATATAGAAATAGATAGAGTCAAACATACAAACAAATAGATAGATAATAGAAAATAAGATATATAGATAGTTTGATAAATAGATTAATTGAAATATTGATAGAAAGATAGATAGATTGACATAATGATAGATATATTAATAGAAAAATAGAGAGATAGAAAGATAGCTAGATAGATAGACAGCACTGCAGCGTGTTGTGCTGGCTTTGGTTCTGGACTGGGTCGCCTCGCCCATTTGACACCTATAGATGAAATCTCTTTGATTTTTATGGGTAAGATAATTAAGTTATTAACATCTCATAAATTATGTGTTAAGTGAGAATTTTGTGTATTATATATTATTTTTTTATAATCCATAAGCTCAATTGCTTAAACTTATAAAGACATATAATAATTAAAAATATTTTATCTAATAAATTCTATGCATCATTAGATTAATATATATTTTATTATTTAATTTAATTACTCTATTCGTTCTTTTCTTACCTATTTTTGAGTTTTATAGTTCTTTCCTAGTTAAACTTAACATAAATTTTAGTAAATTAAATATTATAGATAATACATTTGATCCATATAATGAATTAAATTGTGTATGTAGTTGCATAAATATTAATGCACCGAATCTTATAAGAATTTTGAATTTAAAATATTTCTATGAGAATATTACTAAGATGACTAATCATTTGTTAAAATTTTATATTATATGTATTGGTTGGAGGTCATGTCTTTATTCAATATAAGCATCTTTGTCCAAGGTATTGGGTTCGAGATTTATCAAATGTATTCTTTAAATTTTAATGGAAAGACATTAATATATGAACTTCTCCCAGGCCTTATGCTAAAATAGAAGGCATGTGCACTAAGTATGATCTTTATATAATGAACTAAATATTTTAGATGATGTAGAGAAACCTTTCTTCTCTAGTGTCTTTCAAAAAGTAAGCAAAATATTTCGTATTAATAGTCACACTTATATTGTATGGACAAATTCTAATATGATAAATAAAAAAAATACTAAATGAGAAATAAAATCTAGTCAAATATAAATATTTTAAAAAATATATAACTTTAAACCTAGTACTAGAGTACTAGATGAGTCATCTAAGAAGATTTGTCAAATAATTCACAAAAAAATGGTGGATTAGACCCTTATAATTTAAGTTTACTATAATTATAATTGGATGTACTTCAGCTATGATATTTTTTGTATATATAACTAATAATTGATGATAAAAAATTTTAGGTTGATAATTAGTTGAGATCTTTACTAAAATTTGAATAAGATTCTAACTTTTTATATTTTAGTGAGAAATATATCCAACTATTTTTTCATATAATTTCAAAAATAAATGTTTGTTATATTGTAATAAAATATTAAAAGTGTTTGCAAATTCAATATTCAAGCCACGCACTAAAAAATGTGTATTCTATAAGATTTTTGTATTGATACCATGTTGAGAAACAATGCAAAAAAAAAGAAGAGTATTTGAGCAATATGTCCAACTTTTTATCATATAATTTCTAAAATGATTTTTTGTTATATTGTAATAAAATATTAAATGTTTTTGCACATTCAAATTGCAAGCCACTCACAGAAGAATTTGTAATCTATAAGATTTTGGCTTTGATAATATGTTGAGAAACAATGCAAAATAAAAGAAGAGTATTTGAAAAATCACATAACAAAATGTGTACAAGCTAACCCTTATATAAGGGACTAATTGAATTATGTTATTTCATAGGTTGAATGCTCTTATTAAAATAAAAGAAAAAAAACAATTGTAAATCACAACAAACCAGATCAAATATTATTTGCACTCATAGTATTTTTAGTTACATATTAGATTTTCCAACATACACTAATATGAACACAATTCAAAGATATAGTATATGGGGATATTGTTGATTCTAGCTTCAGTGAAAAGAGTTATGTTATCAGTTACTTGTGTGTCTTAGTATATTAGTTAATTTTTGGAGATGTTATGTTTATCAATTCATAGTTGATAATATTTTAATGTGATATTTAGACAATTCGACATGTTATTAGTGAATATATTTATTAGTGAAATTATTATAGACATCATCATGAATACACTTGGAGGATTATAAGTTTTTTTCATATCTTCTAATTTTGATATTTAATGCATGTATGCAATATTCTAAAAGGAGATAGTTGAGATTTAATATAGTGTCTATATTTATATTATTTATTTATTTTATTTCTTGTTACATTGTAGGAGAGCACCTGACATGTGAACTCTTTCAATCATATATATATATTTATTTTTACTTATATATATATATATATTAGTTTTCGTAAATTAATGAAAATTAATTTATCTTTTCTTTTTCTTCTCATCTGCCCTCCCTTCATGAAAAATTCACCCCTAACCCATCGATTGAAACAATCTTTAAAGATCATGTACTCCAATAATACATGATTTATATAATAGTTACCTACTTTAGTCGCCTTGCAAGAAGTTAAATTGAGCTTTTGTGAGATCGAAGAATTTTTTTATTATGTGATTCCTTTATCCTTCAGATGCCTTTTTAAACTTCTCACTAATATTTGAAAAAATAGAGTTATCCAAATCAAGAGATTTCCACTCATCCATGGCAAATTTAATTTCACATGTGCTAAGCTCCTTAGTGAAAGATCTCTTGACATACTCAGCTTTTTAACTATTTTATTGATTATGACTAAAAAATAGTCAATTCAATTGACTCTTTTGATCTTATCTTTTGAATATTTTCCAAAATAAACAAATACATTTTAGTATTAATCTTCCACTTGATGGAATAATTTTTTATTCATATTTATTTATTTTGTGTATTAATATTTGTTCTTATTCATTTGAAGCCAATTTAAACTCTTGTTTGAAACACTTTCTCATTTAGAATGACAAGTTATAATAAATGATATACTTATCATTCACTCAATAGTATTAGATAATTATTTTTGTTTTAATACTTGTGATTAGTTTTTATAATTATTCAATAACAAGTGTATTTTTGATGAGAATGAAGTTCAACTAAAGGCTTTCTTGCTGGTGAAGTGTTATACATTGATAGATGAGTTTTGTTATTTTAGTTGTATGACATTTTGATTATCGAGTGTTTATTATTTTTTTAATTGTTAACATGATATTAGATGTATGGATATATATGTGTGTTTGAAATTACAAAACCTCGAAGATTGCCCTTAAAATTGATGTAGTTTGAGTCTGCGCCAAAAAGAGGAGAGCCAGATGAGACCAGAAGAATGCCAGATTACTTCCTTTACTGTGAGCCAACACAAATTGCCGTAGCCCACCTTCCATTTGTGGTGCATGTTACTGGTATTTGTTTGTTTATTAAGGTGGTCATTTTGATATTGGTGATGTTGCTCAACTACAACAACAAGGGTGCATGATGGATAGGCTAAGCTCCATTCTTTTTCTTCCATTTTGGTCCAGTTGTTTGTTCAGTTGATTCTCATTTGAATTTGCTACTTCTCTCTATTATCACCTCACATCAGGTGTCTATTATTTCGATGTGTTAGTAAGCTTGTTAAAAAAAACAAGTTAATAATTAGTTTGTGTATCATTTTTTGTATTTATTCAATTGATGGCATCATCTTGTTTTTCTTGTTTTGAGTTGTTGGATAAGGTGAAAAAATATTCATCTTCATTAGGGAAAATGAGACACACAAGTGTGGTGTCTCGGAATAATAAAAAGAGTTAGCTAATGAGGTTGGCATTATATATTTAGAGGCTCCAATGAGTGTCTTGATCCTTAATATTGAATGGAAGAACAAGGTGTTGGATTGGACCTGGGAACCCATCTCCAAGAAAAACTGCATGATTCAATTACTTATTGAATCCTAGTTCTCATTTTTGTATTTATTTCTAATTACTTCTTCTGGCTACACTATATTATTTAATTATTTTTTGGTTTGTTATTTTGTTTGATAAGTTTTCTCTCTTGATTATTTTTTCATAAATTTACTTCATCATCTTCTCGGTAAAAAATCTAAGCCTCTATCTACATTTGTAAAGGAAGCATTGATCAAGGATTGGAACATGCTCGATGATAAGTGCTATATGTAGCCCCTGAAAAGAATGAAAAGGAATTGGTAAAGTTCTTGAAATTGAGAGATAAACTTGTTGTAGATGCTTTAGCTACTGGACTTGGTCGACCAACACATCTAGAAATTAAGTAATATTTTTATTCACATGTGTTTGCTTTTGTTTTGTGTTTAGAGTGAGACTGTCATTAGTTTATAATATTTGGTTTTTTTCCATGATTTCATTGTTGATAATTATGTTGTTGCGGAAGTTCAAAATAATTTTTCTGAGCAGTACCAAATGTAATACAACAACAGATGTCCTATATGGAGTCACAGTTAGTGGCGTTAACGAGACAGATAGCAAATAGAGTTCTAGTAGAGAAACCACATAGAAGAGCCTAGCATAAATGCATCATTAATTATGAGGATGATGATTTTGTTTTAAAAAATATGAGGATGATGATTTTGTTTTAACTATGTAAGAATTGTATCAAAAAAATTATTGAACTGCTTTTTCTTTTTGTTAATCATAAAAAATTGTTTATAGTATATGTTTTTATTTAATTTAATATATAAATTTAAAAATATATAATCACATTTCTTATAAAAAAAATTGTAAAAATAGCATTCAAATGAAAATAGCTAGATAATTTTTCATCATTAATTTAGATATAAAATTATTTGTATATATTTAATTGAAAATATTAATTACTATTCTTAATTATGATAAAATTAGCAAGGGAAATAAAAGATTAGCTAAAGATATTTTGCCGTTAGAAAATTAGCTAGGAAATTATATTTTCTCGTTAATATTTTGTGTAAATCATTTTAGCTTGAGATAATTTTCGTTGTTATTCCATCATTATTCTATTTTAGCGATGAAAAAAGCCCATATAGCTAGAGAATTTTCACTAACTATTTGGGCTTTTCTTGTGGTGCTATTTGTCTCTATCTATTTGTCTATCTATCTATCTATCTATCTGATCTATTTATCAGTCTCTATATCTATCTATTTATCTATCTTTATATCAATATATCAATTTATCTATCTATCTATCAATATGCCTTTTATCAAGTTGTCTATCAATCGATCTATCAATCTATATATCCATCTGTCTATCTATCTATCTATGTATCCCTATATCTATTTGTCTATCAATCAACCTATCTTTGTGTCTGTCTATTTGTCGGCGTATCTATTTGTCTATCTATCTATTAATATATTTGTCTGTCAATCTGTCTATCTATCAATCTTTCTTTCTGTGTATTTATCTAACTATTTATCTATCTATCCATCATTCTATCTACCACTCTATTTATCCATCTATCTTTCTATCTATTTATATGTATATCTATCAGTCTATCTATATATTTGTTTATCTTGTTGTCTATCTATATGACTATCTATTTATTTATCTATCTGTCTATCTATCTATCTATTTTTTAACTAACTATTTGGCAATCAATCTGTCTATCTATCTGAATGTATTTGTATGTATATATATATATATATATATATATCTATCTATCTATCTATTTGTCTATCTGTATATCTAACTATTTATCTATATATTTATAAATATATATATGTCTGTCTATCTATCTATCTTTTGGTTTATCTATCTGTCTATATTTCTATCTATCTATTTTTCTATCTATCTATTTATCTATCTGTCTATCTATATGTCTTTCTATTTGTCTATCTATTTGCCTTTCTATTTCTATTTCTATCTATCTATCTATGTGTCAATGTATATGCTATTTATTAATAGATATATCAATCTAATAATCTATCAATCAATTGATCAATCAATCAATCTATCTAGCTGTCTGTCTTTATATCTATCAAACTATCTGTCAGACTATCAATCAATCAATTTGTTTATCAATCTTTTTTCAATCTATATATCAATCTGTCTATGAATCTTTCTTTTTGCTGTATATGTAATTTGTTTTTACTTAATAATCAGTTTTAATATTTTCATGTAAGTGCAGGAAAAGAAATATTAAAAGCCCGGGGATGCAGCAGTAGCACAATAACAGAGGTTCCGCTGACCGGACCTCCGTTCCATGATCCAACCCATTTCGGTTAAATGAACCGGATATTTATTTTTCATATAAAATGATTTGTAATTTATTTTTCAGGTGGCTTTTTTTTGACCCGTCTGAACTGTTCATCATCCCTCTCCTCTCTCTGCATGATTTCGTGACTGCTGCATGCTACATACTGTAAGACATTCTATTTCTTGGTTTTAATCTATAAGGCATAAGCATTTTCTGGTGGAGGTAGCTAGTCGTACTGAGTGACTAGCGAACCACGTTATTTCCTGTGTTGATTTCTCGTTTTTGATTCTGTCATGGATGCTTGTTTGGATTGGGATATATATTGCTTGTTTTCTGTTTTTCTGTTGTTTTCTGTTCTTAATCTCACTACCCGTGGAAGCGCAATTACCCAACAATTGGTATCAGAGCTTGGTTTGGGATTTTTCGAGCAATTGTGCATTTAGGGTTTGAGATTTTTTTATACAAGTAATATTCTGTTGAAATGGCTGGAACCCTAAACACCTCGATTGAGAAATTCAATGGTAGAAATGGGTTTAGTATGTGGCAGATTAAAATGCGAGCTCATTTGAAAAACTTCGATATTTGGAGTCCTCTTGTTCAAGGCTTTGGTCCACACACTACTGTTGCTCTTGGAATAACCGAGGCTGAGTCTTGGAGACGTGAAGAGAAAGCACACTCCACCATTCTGTTGAACTTGTCGGATGAAGTCTTTGCTGAGGTAGCAGATGAGGAATCTACTGCAGGAATGTCGCTCAAGCTTGAGTCTCTGTACATGACTAAATAATTGACGAACAAGCTTCTATTGAAGAGAAGGATGTTCACACTGAGGATGCAAGAGGGAACCTCTTTGAAGAAGTATCTGGATGACTTGAACATCATCCTCATCGACCTTAAACGTGTGGATGCTAAGGTGGATGATGAGGATGTTGCACTTCTACTATTAGTTTCTCTTCCTCCTTCCTATGAAAATTTTGTTGAATCTCTCATTGTGGGAAAGGCGATCACACTAGAGGATGTTCGGACTACCCTATACTCCAGAGAAATGAGGCAGAAGGCAGTGGTTGAAAGACTTGAACAACATCTTGTTGGATTGGTGGTGACAAACAGGAGGCCACAACCTGTTCCATTCAAGAAGAAGGGAAATAAGATTTAGGAGAGGTCAAAGGAGGGTGATATTTGTCACTACTGTAAATAGAAAGGGCATTGGAAAACTGAGTGCCCGAAGAAGAGAGCAATGTTGGAACAACAAGGTCAACCTAACCCCCCACCTGCTGCTGTTGTGACTTTTGATGATCTGGATGATGGAGAAGACCTTGTATTGGTAATCTCCACAACGATCGCAAGATCAGATTCTTGGATTATGGATACTGGTGCTTCCTTCCATATAAGCACTAATTTGGAGTGGTTCAGCAAATATGACAAGAAGAAAGCTGACCATGCTGTGGTGGGGAACCGCCAACCATGTAAGGTAGTTGGAATCGGCACAGTCAGACTGAGAACTTGGGATGGCCGAATTGTCTCACTTTCAAATGTGAGATATGTCCCTGAGTTGATAATGAATCTCATTTCTCTTGGTGTTCTGGACGATCAGGGATATTCATTCAGTGGTAGAGAGGGAACATTGAATGTTCATCGAGGAGATGATGTTGTACTGAAGGGGTAGAAGACTGGAATGCTATACACACTGATAGGTTCCACAATGATAGGGGCTATTGCTGTCACATCTGGAGAGCCAGCATCTGAAGACAAAGCTGAACTTACCAGACTATGGCATATGCGGCTCGCACATATGGGAGAGAAAGGTATGAAAATTCTCTCTGATCTTAATCTTCATGTTGGTCATAGAGTCAGTAAATTAAATTTCTGTGATCATTGTGTTTTTGGGAGAGAAACATAAGTCAGTAAATTCTCGCACATATGGGAGAGAAACATAGAACTAAGTTCGGTAAAGCCATACACTGCACAAATAGTATTTTGGATTATATCCATGCTGACTGTTGGGGCTCTTCTAGAGTCACATCTCTTGGGGGTGCTCATTTTTATTTATGTTTAGTTGATGATTACTCTAGGATGTCCTGGGTATTCATGATGAAACATAAATCCGAGACTTTTATAAAGTTTAGATACTAATCGAGAGTTTTGCCTAAGCCCAAAACTCTCTGCATTTGAGGAATTTTATAAGGACAAAGGTATTGCGAGACACAAAACTGTTAGGGATACTCCTTAGTAGAATGACATTGTTGAAAGAATAAACCAAACTCTTCTGGAGAGAACTAGATGTATGCTCTCTCAATCAGGCTTAGGCAAAGAGTTTTGGGCTGGAGCTGTTAATACAGCATGCCATCTGATAAATAGATCGCCACATAGTGGAATTAACTTTAAAATTCCATTTGAAGTGTGGACTGGTAAACCTGCAGATTATTCCAATCTAAAGGTGTTCGGGTGTATTGCCTACTATCATGTAAATGATGGTAAGCTTTAACCTCAAGCACGCAAGGGAATATTTGTTGGTTATGGTGATGGAGTCAAAGGATTCCGTATCTGGTCACCATCTAAAAAGAGAGTTATACTCTCTAGGAGTGTTACCTTCGACGAGAGTGTCATTTTGAAACAAGTACCTAGTCCTATTCAGTTACTTGATGTTCCTCAAGCTGAACTTAAGGTGGAGCCAAAATCTGAATCTGTAGCTCTAGGAAGGATGCCTGTTGTTTCTAGACAAACGATAGCTAATCATGAAAATGATGCTAAATCTATTATTGAACTTGATCTTGAAACTGCACCTGAAGAGTCTATTCCCTACTGTTCAAGGGATAGAAAAAGAAGGGTGAACGCACGTCCTCCTCTTAGATTCGGCTTTGATGAGTTTGTAGGATTTCCCCTACAAGTTGCCGAAGAAATTGACATTCCTGAACCATCCTCCTACAGGAATGCTATTAATTGTCCTGGGTCTGAGTCATGGTTGGTTGCCATGAATGAAGAAATTGAATCTCTTCATAAGAATGGTAGCTGGATCATTGTACCTAAACCAAAGGGAAGAAAAATAGTGTCTTGCAAATGAATTTTCAAGAAGAAAGAGGATGCCTCAATTGCTGGTGGTTTAAAGTTTAAGGCACGTCTAGTTGCAAGAGGGTTCAGTCAGAAAGAGGGTGTTGACTACAATGAGATATTCTCTCTTGTAGTTAGACATACCTCAATAAGAGTGCTTCTAGCATTAATAGCACATCAGAATCTTGAACTTGAGCAACTAGATGTCAAAACTACTTTTCTTCATGGAGATCTCGATGAAGAGATCTTCATGAGCCAGCCTGAGGGTTTTGAGGCATCAGGCAAGGAAACCCATGTGTGCAAGCTTCTGAAGTCCCTTTATGGACTTAAGCAGTCTCCCCGTCAGTGGTACAAGAGATTTGACTCTTTCATGACTAGTCATGAATACAGTATGTGTGACCATGACTGTTGTGTTTATTTCAAAAGGCACAAAGATGAGTCATATATCTACTTGCTATTGTATGTAGATAATATGCTTATTGCTACCAGAAATAAATCTGATATTCAGGAACTGAAAGGTCTCCTCAGTTCTGAATTTGATATGAAAGATCTTGGAGGAGCAAAGCAAATTTTAGGTATGGAAATATTCAGAGATAGAATTAAAAGAAAATTGTTTCTTTCACAGAAACAATATATTCAAAAACTTCTATCTAGATTTGGAATGGCTTCTTGTAAGCCTTTTTCCACACCATTTGCTTCTAACCTCCATCTGACATTAGAATGTTATCCTCAATCTGAATCTGACAAGGAACAAATGTCTAAGGTTCCTTATTCTAGTGCTATCAGGAGCCTCATGTATCTTATGGTATGCACCCGACCTGATATTACTCATGCAGTAAGTGTAGTGAGTAGGTTTATGATAAACCCTGGTCAAGAGCACTAGAAAGCTGTTAAAAGGATACTTAGGTACCTCATGGGGACTTCTGATGTTGGTCTGATATTTGGTAATGAATCTGAACTCTTGCTGGCAGGATATTCTGATTCTGACTATGCAGGAGATGTTGACAGTAGACGGTCTATGACTGGTTATATCTTCACTATATGTGGTTCTGTAGTTAGCTGGAAAGTCACACTGCAGTCTTCTGTTACTTTATCTTCTACTGAAGCAGAGTATATGGCTCTAACTGAAGCTGCGAAGTAAGGGATATGGCTGAAATGTTTTCTAATGGACCTTGGTCTTTATGAAAAGGTTGCAACAATCTTCTGTGACAACCTCAGTGCTATTTGTTTAGCAAAAGACCAAGTGCGCCATGAGAGGACAAAGCACATTGATGTGTGATATCATTTCCTTTGATCTGAGAAGAGGGTACAAGTAAAGAAGATTGCAACTTCTGATAATCCAGCTAACATGTTTACCAAACCTGTTACTCTGAATAAGTTAAGACACTGTCTTGACTTACTGAACATATCAAATCAGATGTAGTCTTTTTGGACTACCTATTCATAGAGAGTATCTCTCTATCTGTATGCAAAACAAATTAAGGTGGAGATTACTGTATATGTAATTTGTTTTTACTTAATAATCTATTTTAATATTTTCATGTAAGTGTAGGAAAAGAAATATTAACAGGTCGGGGATGCAGCAGTAGCACAATAATGGAGGTCCCACTAACCGGACTTCCGTTCCATGATCCGACCCGCTTCGGTTAAAAGAACCGGATATTTATTTTTCATATAAAACGATTTGTAATTTAATTTTCGGGTGGCTGTTTTTTGACCCGTTTGAACTGTTCATCATCCCTCTCCTCTCTCTGTGTGATTTCTCGACTACTACATGCTGCATACTATAAGACGTTCTATTTCTTGGTTTTAATTTGTAACACATGAGCATTTTCTGGTGGAGGTAGCTAGTCGTACTGAGCGACTAGCGAACCATGTTATTTCCTGTGTTGATTTCTCATTTTTGATTCTGTCGTGGATGCTTGTTTGGATTGGGATATATATTGCTTGTTTTCTATGTTTCTGTTGTTTTCTATTCTTAATCTCACTACCAGTGGAAGCGTAATTACCCAACACTTTTAATCCATCAATATTTCTATTAATCCATCTATCTATCTATCTATTTATTTGTCTAACTATCTATGTATAAATCTATTTATCAAATTGTATTATTATTTATTTATCTATCACAATGTGTATCAATCTAATTATCAATTTGTCTGTCTGTATAACTATCAGTTTTTCTATCTATTTGTTTGTTTGTATGTCCTTTTGTCTATCTATCTATCTATCTATTTGTGTATCTATCTATATATCTTTCTGTCTATCTGTCTGTTTATTTATCTATCTATCTATTTGTCAATCTTTCTATCTATCTATCTATCTATCAATGTATTTATTTATCTATCTGTCTATATAACTCTCTATATTTTGGTCTATCTATCTATCTATTTATCTATCTATATATCTTTCTATATATTCATCTATCTATTTATTTATCTATCTATTTATGATTCTATCAATCAATCAATCAATCTATCTATCTATCAATATGTAAATCAATATTTTTATCATTCTATCTTCAATCATTTTATATATTTGTATATCTATCAATATATCTATCAATATGTCTATCTATCTGTCTGTCTGTTTGTCTGTCTATCTATGTATCTATCTGTGTATCTAACTTTCTATCAATCTGTCTAACTATATGTCTATAAAGCTATGTATAAAAAAATCTTTCTTTCTCTCTATCAGTATATCTATTTGTCTATTTTCTTTCTCTTTGTTTGTATGTCTATTTATCTACCAATTTTTTGTTTGTCCATCTTTCTATATGCCTGCTTATTTGTTTGTCTACCTATATAACTAACTATCTATCAATCTATATATATATATATATATATATTATGTCTATTTGTATATCTATATGCCAGTCTTTCTATCTGTCAAACTGTATGTCTATCTATCTGTCTATCTATCTATCTATCAACATGCCTATCTTTTTGTCAATCTATCTCTCTTTTATCTGGCTATCTATTTATCTATCTATCTTTCTATCTTTCTATTGATCTGTCTATCTATCTATTTATGTATATGTATATCTATCTGTCTACCTATCTATATATCTCTCTATTTGTCTGTCTATCTATATTTCTATTTGTGTATCTATGAATCTATCTTTATATCTATCTATATGTCTATCTATCTGTCTATATATCTATCTATATTTCTATCAATCTATCTATCTACCTACCTATCTATCTATCTATTTATATATCTATCTATGTTTCTATATAATAATATGTCAATCTATTTGTTTATCTATCTATGTATTTATCTATCTATATATCTAAATATTTATCTATCTGTCTATTTATTTAACTATTTATCTATCATTCTATCTAGTAATCTCTCTATCAATTTTTCTATCACTATTTTATCAATATGTTTATCATTCTATCTATCAATCTATCTCTCTATTTGTTTAACTATCAATATATATATATATCTATATGTATATCTATCTCTCTATCAATCTATCTATATGTGTCTATTAATCTATGTATTAACTATCTATCTATCTTTATGACTGTTTGCCTATCTATCTATCTATCTGTTTGTCTATCTCTTTATTTGTCTATTTTCTATCTGCCTATTTGTTTGTCTGTCAATCTTCTATTCTACCTACATACATGATTTACTACTTACCTAACTACCCACTATCTATGTCTCTGTCAATCTAACTAACTATCTATCTCTCAATCTATTTGTGTGTCAATTTGTCTCTTTGTATGCTCGTCTATTTATCCCTCTAACTATCTTTATATCTATCTATTTATCTATATATTTATCTGTCTATCTATATATCTATCTAATAATTTATTTATCTGCCTATTTACTTATCTATCTATTTATCTATTATATATCTATATATCTATTTATCTTTCAATCAATCAATCAATCTATCTGAATATCTACCTATCTATCGATCTATGTGTCTATCTGTCTTTCTATCTATTTTTCAATCTATTTATCTGTCAATCTACTTATTTATATACATGTCAATCTCTATATCTATATATGTGTCAACTATCTATCTATCAATCTATCTCTATTTCTATCTATCAATCTATCTTTTTGTATATCTATATGTCTATATACCTATCTATCTTTCTATCTATATATCTGTCTATTTACCATTATATCTTTTAGTATATCTATCTTTCTTTCTTTCTATCTATCCTTCTATCTATCTATATGTCTATCTATATGTCAATCTATCAATCTTACTATCTGACTATCTTTATGTCTCTCTATCTATCCATCCATCTATCTGCTTATCTATCTTTCTTTCAATATATTTATCTATTTTTTAACTATCTATCTATTTATCTTGCTATCCATCTGTCTATATAGATTTCTATCTATTTGTCTATCTATTTATAAATCTATCTATCTTATAATATTTCTATCTATTTATCTATATAATAATCTAACTATGTATCTATCTTATATCTATCTATATCTCGATATCATGTTATATCTATCTATATATTTATTAATCTGTCTATCTATCCATCTACTTATCTAATTGCCTATCATTTTGTCTATCCATTGTCTATCAATATTTTTATCAATCTATTAATCAAACTATCTATTAATCCATTTATCAATATGTTTATCAATTTGTCTATCAATTTATCTATTAACCTATCTATCTATCTATATGTCTAACTGTCTATCTCTCTATCTATCTATATATCAATTTATCTATATATCTATCTTTCTATCTGTTTATATATCTTTCTACCTATTTGTATGTATATCTATCTATGTATCTATATATCTATCTATCTATGTGTCTGTCTATTTATCTGTCTATTTATCTACTTGTCTATCTATTTGTTTATCTATATGTCTATATATGTGTCTATCAATCTATCAGTCTATCTATGTATCTATCTATCTATTTGTCTATCTATCCATCTTTCTATTTATCTATATACCTATCTATATATCTATCTATTTGTCTATCAAACTATTTATCTATCTATCTACCTGTCTATGTCTCATCTGTCTGTCTATCCATCTATCTCTTTTTCTAATAATATGTCTATCTATTTGTCTATCTATGTTTATCTATTTGTCTATAAATCTATCTATCTATTTGTCTATCTATCTTTCTCTCAATTTTTGCTTCTATCAATCCATTTATTTATTAATATATCTATCAATTTTTCTATCAATATAACTATCTATCTCTCTTATACTATCAATCTATCTATCATTATGTCAATGAATCCATCAATCTATTTGTCTATCTATCTATCTATTTATTTTTTTTGTCTATAAATTTATCTTTCAATTTATCTATCAATTTGTCTGTATAATGTCTATTTGTCTTTTTTTTGTCTGTCTATCTATCTTTCTATTTGTTTGTTTATCTATCAGTCTATCTATCTATCTATCTATCCATCGATTTATTTTTCTATCTAACTAAAAACTTGCCTGACTATCTATCTACATTGATAGCTGCCTATCTATCTATTTGTCTGTCTGTATGTATATTTATCTGCCTATCTATCTAATAATTTGACTTTCTATCCAACTATCGATATGTTTGTTTATCTATCTGTCTATCTATCTATCTAAATGTATCTCTATCTCTCTATCTATCTATTTATCTATTTATCTACTTCTCTATTTCTTTTACTAACTATATTTTTAACTATTTATATTACTATTTGTCTATCTATCTGTCTATCTATCTATTTATCTCTCTATATTTCTATCTATCTATCTACCTATCGCTCTATCATTCTATTTGTATATGAATCTATCTATCTATCTATCTGTCTATCTGTCTATTTGTCTAATAATCTGTCTAACTATTAGTCTATCTATATTTCTATATATTTGTCTATCTCTTTGCTTATCAATCTATCTATCTATTTATCTATCTATCAATCTATCTATCCATATGTTTATCAATTTGTATATCAAATTATCTAACAAGATGTCTATCAATTGTCTTTCAATCTTTTAATAATTAAGTCTATCAATCTGTCTATCAATCTATCTATCAAGCTGTCTATCTATCTATTTTCTATCAATCAATCAATATATATTTCTCGATATCAATATGTTTATCAATTTGTCTGTAAACTATCTATCTAGATGTTTATTTTTTTTTCATTTGTCTATCTATCTATCTTTTTGTATGTTTATTTGACTTTCTATCTATTTATCTATCTATATATCTAAATTATTGTCAGTCTATATGCCTACTTGCCTGACTATCTTCCAACCTGGCTACCTACCTATCTAGCTATCAATTTGTGTGTATATCTATATGTTTATTTGCTTGTCTATCTATATATTATTCTTTTTATCTATCTATCTATATTTCTGTCTATCTATCTATCTATTTGTCTATCTATCTGTCTATCTACTTCTTTATCTATTTATATATCTATCTTTGTATCTTTTTGTTTATCTTTCTGTCTATCAATCTCTCAATCTATCTATATTTATATCTACTTGTCTATCTTTTTGTATATCGATCTATCTATCTATTTATATATATTTGTGTCAATCTATCTATCAATTAATCTATCTATGTATCTATCTGACTATCTATATTTTTATTTATTTGTCTATCTAACTTTATATCTATCTATCTATCTTATTGTCTAAATATCTATCTATCTATTTAATTATCCGTCTATCTACATATTAATATATCTATCTATCCATCTATTTACCTATCTACCTATCTAACTATTTATGTATCCGACTAACTATCTATCTATAATCTATTTGTCTAATATTCTATCAATCTATCTATTTGTGTAACTATTTCTCTATGTTTCTATTTATCTATCTATCTAACTATCTATCTATATGTCTATCGATTTGTCTATCAATATATCTAACAATTTATCTATCAATCTGTCAATCAATCAATCAATCAATCTTTTTATCAATTTTTCTATCAATCATTCTATCTTTTAATCATTATGTCTAACAATATGTCTATCTATCTGTCTATCTATATGTCTATTTATATGTCTATATATCTGTCTATCTATTTGTCTATCTATCTGTCTTTCTATTGGTCTATATATTTATTTGGCTATTTATCTATCTATCTATCAATCTATCTATTTGTATATCATTCTATCTATATTTATGTGTATTAATCTCTCTCTCAATTAGTCTGTCAAACTATTAATCTATTTATTTATTTTTCTTTCTATTAGTTTGTCTATATGTATTTTTATTTGTTTGTCTTTTTATTTATCTATCTCTCTATCTATCTATCTCACTATTTGTCAATCTTTCTACCTACCTGACTGTCTACATTCCAACCAGGTTGCTTGTATGTCTATCTGTCTTTCTATTTTTATTTCTATCTACATGTCTCTCTATCTCACTATTTATCTATCTGTCTATCTATATATTTGTCTTTATATATGATTATCAATTTATCTATCTATATATATCTATCTATGTATTTATCTATCTCTCTGTCTTAATATCTATCTTTATAACTATGTATCTATCTGTCTATCTAGTTGTTTAACTATCTATCTATCTCTCTATATATATGTAAATCTATCAATCAATCAAACTTTATGTCTATCTCCCTAAGTTTCTATCTATCTATCTAATTGTCTATCTATCTATCTATATATCTATCTATATAACAAACTAACTAACTATCTATCTTTCTATATATCATTTTATCTATTTGTCAATCTATCTATATAACTATCTATCCTTTTATTTGTGTAAATCTATTACTATCTATCTGTCTAGCTATCTATGTATTTTTCTGACAATCTATCTATATATCTATTTATCTATCTGTCTGTCTGTCTGTCTGCCTGCCTGCATGTCCTTCTATCTATATGTCTATTTTATCTATCTTTAGTTAGATGTATCTATCTATTTATCTATATATCTATTTCTCTCTATTAATCTATCTCTTTATCTATCTATCTTTCTAACTACCTGTCTATCTATCTATCTATATGTTGTTTGTCTATCTTTCTGTCTTTCTTTCTATCTATTTGTCTATTTAACTTTCTTTCTATCTAACTATCTATTTATCTTTTTATCAATCTATCTTTCTATCAATCTATCTAACTATATATCTATCTATCTATATTTCTTTCTATATATCGATCTATTTATTTTTCAATCTATTTAACTATCTATCTATCTATTTGTCAAATAAAATGTCAATTAAATTATTTATTTGTCTATCTATTTTTTGTATATCTATTAGTCTATAAATATGTCTATCTATATATCTTTTAATCAGTCTATCAATCTATCTATCTATCAGTTTATCTACATGTCTATCAATCTATCTATCTATCAGTTTATCTACATGTCTATCAATATCTCTATCTATTAGTCTATAATTCTATCTATCAATCTATAAATCTTCTTATCTATCTTTCATTTAGTCTATCTGTCTATCTATCTATCTATCGATCAATCGAACTATCAATCTTTTTATGTATCTATCTTTCTTTCTTTCTTTCAATTTATTTGTATGTCAATCAATCAATCTATCTGTCTATCTATTTATATAAAAATCTATCGATCTATCTCTATATCTATTTGTTAATCTATCTTTCTATCATTCTATTAACTTGTCTATCTATTTCTCTCTCTATCAATCTGTCTATCAATCTCTCTGTCAATCAATCTATCTATCTATCTATCTTTCTTTCTTTCAATTTGTCTATCAATCTTTCTATTAATCTGTCTATCAATAACTCTATCTAATAGTCTATCAATATATCTATCAATGTGTCTATTAATGTGTCTGTCAAACTTTCTATCAATATGTCATTAATCTTTCTTTCATTTTATTTATTAATCTATCTATCTATTTGTATATCTATCAACATATCTATCTATATGTTTATCTATCTATCAATCTTTCTATCTATTTATCTATCTATCTATCTATCTTTTTAGCAATCTATATATCTATGTGTCTATAAATCTGTGTATCAGACTATCTATCTATTTATCTGTTTGTCTATCTATCTATCTATCTATCTGTATGTTTGTCTATCTCTTTGTTTGTTTGTTTGTCTATCTATCTGCCTATATTTTGTCTGTCTATCTATCTATCTTGCCTCCATGCCTAATTGTCTGCCGACATAATTACATGCCCATCTGACTATCTATCTATCTAACTATCTATCTATTTGGCAACTATTTGTGTGTCTATTTTTCTATCTATCTATTTGTCTTTCTTTTTGTCTAACTATTTGTCTATCTATCTGTCTATCGAAATATCTATCTATCAATCTATCTATCTACCTATCTACTTGTCTATCTATCTATTTGTTATCTTTCTATCTATCTATCTATCTTTATATCTAACTATCTATCTTTCTTTCTTTCTATTGGTCTATCTATATGTTTATTTTTTATCTATCTATATATCTATTTGTCTATCTATCTATCATCTGTCTATCTATCTATCTATGTGTCTATCTATCTATCTATTTATTTATGTATCTATTTAATAATCTTTCAATCTATCTGTCTATCTATCTATGTATCTATATATCTATTTATCGTCTATCTTTAAAACTATTTATTTATATATCTTTCAAACTTTTTATATATCTATCTATCATTCTATTATCAATATTTTTATCAATATGTATATCAATCTTTCTATCATTCTAACAATCAATCTGTATATATATATATAAATATATATATATATATATATATATATATATATTATATGTCTATCTATCTAACTATCTATCTATATATCTATCTGTTTATATATTTGTCTATCAATCTATCTATCTATCACCCTATCAATCTATCTATGTGTCTAACAAACTACGTCAAACTATTTATCTATCTTTCTGTTTGTCTGTCTAACTTTTTTTCTATTTGTCTGTCTCTTTGTTTGTCTGTCTGTCTAACTCCCATTCGTTTGTATGTATTTATGTTTATATGCCTGGCTACTTGATTGTCTGCCTACTTTACTACCTGCCAATCTGTCTGTCTATCTATCTAATTATCTATCTATCCGTCTTAATATTTGTGTGTCTATTTGTCTATCAATCTATTTATCTTTCTATGTTTCTAACTATATATATATATATCTATCTATCTATCTATCTGCCTATCTACTTGTCTATCTATCTTTTTATTATCTATCTTTCTTTCTTTCTATTTGTATATCTATCTGTCTATTTATCTGTAAATCTATTTTTCTATCTATCTGTCGATCAAACTATTTGTCTATATATATCTCTGTCAATCAATCAATCTATCTATCTATCTATGTGTCTATCTATATTTCTATTTATTTTTAAATATATTTATCTGTCAATCTTGCTTTCTATCTATCTATCAATCTCTCTATCTATCTATGTGTGTATCTATGTGTCTATCTATCTGTTTATCTATATGCATATCTATATGTCTATCTATCTTCCTATTTATTTGTGTATCTATATGACTATCATTCTATCTATCTATATGTCTGTATGTCTGTCTATTTATCAGTCTATATTTTTGTCTATATATTTATTTGTCTATCTATCTATCTGTCTTTCTATCTATCTATCTGTCTGTCTATCCTTCTATATGTCTATCTATATTTCAATTATTTATCTCTCTTTCTTTCTATATATCTTTCTATTAATATTTTCGTATAACTATTTGAATATCTTTCTGTTTAACTTTCTATCTATATATCTTTATTTTTATTTATCTATCTATCTATATATATGTCTATCTAATTTTAAATCTATCGATCTAATAATATTTCTATCTTTCTATCTAATAATCTGACAATCTATCAATCTATTTATCTATCTATCTGTCTCTCTACCTTTTTATATATCTAACTATATATCTAACTATATATCTAAATATTTAGCTATCTATCTATATATCTATCTATCCAACTATCAATCTATTTTTATAATAGTCTATCAATTAGTCTATCTAATTTCTATCAATTTATTTATCAATTTATCAATCAATCTGTCTATCAATCTATCTATCAAACTAACTATCAATCCATTTATCAATCTATCTCTTATTATCTCTATCAATCTATTTATCAATCAATCAATCTGTCTATCTTTCTATCTATCTATATATCTATCTATATGTTACTTTATCTGTATATCTTTATTTCTATCTATTTATATATCTTTCTATCTATTTGCAAGTCACTCTATTTATCTATCTATCAATCTATCTATCTATCTGCCTATTTATCTATGCATCTACTTGTCTATCTATTTGTCTATCTATATATCTATCTGTCTATCTATCTATTTGTTTATCTATATATCTTTCTATTTATCTATTTACCTATCTATATATCTTTATATCTGTTTATCTAACTATCTATCTATCTATTTGTCAATATTTCGAATAATATGTATATCTATTTGTCTATCTATTTATCTGCCTACCTATCTATCTGTCTGTTTATCTATCTATCCATCTATTTATTAATCTATCTATCAACTTATCCTCAATCTATCTATCAATTTATCTATAAATCTTTCTATCAAAATGTCTATCAATCTCTATATCATTATGTTTATCAATCAATCTATCTATCTATATATCTATCTATCTATCTTTATGTCTATAAATCTATTTATCAATCTATTTATTAAATTGATAGTTTATATGTCTATTTGTCTTTCTTGTCTATATATGTCTTTCTATTTGTTTGTTTGTCTATCAGTCTATCTATCTATATGTCTGTCTATCAATCCCTTTGTTTCTCTGTCTATCTATCTACCTACATGACTGTCTACCTATCTGGCTGGCAGCCTATCTGCCTATTTGTTTGTCTGTCTATCTCTCTCCTTATCTATCTTTCTATTTCACTTATTTGATATGTCTATCTATCTATTTGTTTATATATCTGTATATATATATATATATCTACTTATTTATTTATCTATCGAACTATCTATCTATCTAATCTATTTATCTATCTATATTACTACTTATTTATCTACCTATCTCTCCATCTTTCTATTTATCTATATATCTAAATATCTAACTAACTAACTAACTATTTGTCTATCTATCTATTATCTAATAATCTCACCATCTATTTGTCTATCTATTTCTTTATATATTTGTTTATCTATTTGTTTATCTATCTGTCTATTTTTATGTCTATCTATTTATCTATCTATCAATCGATCTATCTATCTATCTATCTATCTATCGATCTATCAAACTATCTATCAATATGTATTTCAATCTATCAATCATTATGTCCACTACAAAAAAATGTCAATTTATATAGTGAAATTTAGCTAGGGAATAATTCCTATCTAAATAGTGAGTAATTAGCTAGGGAATAGCAAGGAATTTTTGATATAATATTGAAATAAAATTTTTCAAGGATTAAAGACGATTAGCGATGGAAATTGCTGATTCAAAATTTTTCATCAATTTTACCTATGAAGCTTCCCTAGCTAATCTAGCGATGGATTTAGCGTCGGAATTCCCCTAGCTAATTAGAATGAGAGATTATATGCAACAATTATTGTTTCTAAATTTCATTGCATTGAAAAGTGAGAAATATAGCAATGGATTTAGATACAGAATTATCGATGGATTTCCAGAGCTGTTTAGATCGTGACATAATCCGTCATTACTTTTTGTTGATTTCCCCACAATTAAATGCGGGAAATTTAGCTACGAAATTAGTGACAAATTCTCTCTAGCTAATTAGATCGAGACATTATCAATATATGAATGTTTTTTCTCTTTTATATTTTTTTGCAAGTGATTATACCTTAAATGACAATTTTTACAAAATATATGCATTTAGCTATAGATTTCCCATAGCTTTTGTGCTGGGAATAATTTCCATCGCTAATCTTTAATTATTTTATTTATTTTATTTATTATTTATTTTAAGTTTTTATGTAATTTTCTATATTAAAGGTATGTCAAGACCTATGGATGATCATTTCTTTAAAGACAAATTCACCTCATATTATTATTAAAATAGGATATTATAAAAAAATAATTTCAAAATTATATAAATACAAATAAAAATTTATATTAATAATGATTAAATAAAATATTTTTAAAAGTATACAAATTATTTTTCTAAAATATTTACTTATGATAATTAAATATATTAATTAAAAAACATTAAATAATTAATTATATATTTATAACCTTTTGTAAGAAAATTTAATTAATAAATGAACATATAAAAAAATTACTACTACTAAAAAGGTAAAATATATAATTATATGATTAAATAAAAAAAATTATAAAAATATTTGAATTAATTAATAAACAAATAAATATTTATATTATTTAAAATAAAAAAAATTATTTTAATGATTATAGTAATATTTTAAAAAATATTTACAAAAAGATTTACAAATTTAGGAAAAAAAATTCAAATTATTTTTTAAATCTAAAAAAAAATAATTTGATATTTAAAGATAAATACATAGATGTTTTAATTACATTAATACAATTTTGATGATTCAAAAAATAGATATCTCATCATGGTTATTAAAAGAACACTTCATGTGTTTTATTAGGGTTTGAAAAATAATTATTTAAAATATTACTAATTAAATTTTTTTGTCCTTAAAATACTTAAATTACTTTTTACGCCAATAAACACTTTTAGAAAGTACTACCAAACTGACCCTAAGTTGATTTTAATTCATGTTTTTTTGTCCCTACTCAAATTTATAAGAATTAAACAATTGAGTAAGATCTTTGCTATTAACTTATAATATTCTACTTTTTATTAAAATAATAAATAAAACTTTTTTTATTGATCTTCTAAGCTTTAAATAATTTTTAAATTTATATAAATTATAAATTATATCAAATAATATGAAATTGTATTCCTTTATAATTATTTCATATTATATCATAAAAAATAAATTGGATTCTTAAAAATTTATAACCATTATATATATATATCTAATACTTTATTATTATATATTATTATTTAATTTATTTATGAAATAATATCAATTATGGTTAAAAAAATTATATTCCATTTTTTTTATTTAAATTATTTAATTTTTATAATTTTAGTTTACATGTATATCTTTGTCTCTTTTTTTTTTATAAAAAAAAAGAGATAAATTCAATCACTTAATTCCGTGAAAAAAAATGCTAAGGAATATTCAATCACAAACAAATTGGACTATGTTAGCAACCAACAAATTTAGACTCTTCTTGTTGCCAAGTAATATTATCATTGATCTTCTCCTTCAAAATACTATCTACATTTCTCTGTCCCTCTCACTTTCATTACCAATCGCAAAGTTTGGTTTATATAGAATATTTGGTTTTCATTTTTTTTATTTTCCTCCAATTTTCTTCATCTTTCTTCTATTTTCACATCACTTATATGAAGTTAACTCTATGCCATTGATGAAAAAGTAAATGGTTAGTGTAACCTTTTGTTTTTTAACTATTAAAAAAATTAGGGTTTTATAAATTTTAAATATAAAATGTACTTAAAAAAATCTATGCTTAATGTTTTCTGCTTCTGTAACTTAATAAAAAAATTATGCTTAATGTTTTTTGCTTCTGTTACTTAATAAAAAAAGTATGATTAATGTTTTCTGCTTTTATAACTTAAGAAAAAACAAAATCAATGTTTATAGGTTCTATTTTTTGTCTCCAAAAATATTATAAATAGATAACATTATTTATAAACTTTTATACATTTATATAATCATATGACATTATATATAAATGTCTATACTTTAATATATATAAACATATTACATTATATATAAACATTGATATGTTCATATAAACATATATTGTTATATATAAATATTTATACATATGTATACATGTTTATAAATATTTTACACCATTTACATAAAACTATCCATTTATATATTTTTTTATATAACATTTATATAACATATAAAAAATCTATACATTTTTGTAAACATTTATATAACATATAAATTTTTATATAAATATAAAATATTTATAATGTTTATATAAATATGATATATATATATATATATTATATAATATTTATAAAAGTGTTACAAATATATAATTATACATATGTAACATTTATAAAAAAATTTTAAACACAACATTATATCTAAACACTTGTATATTTATAAAAGTGTGCAATTTTTTTTAATGATTATTCTTTTTAATGTTTAATGGATTTCAAATCACCAAAAGTGTGCTAGCTCTTAAAGTTGTTTATATATTTATTGTTTAATGCTTACTCTTCATCGCTTATCTTATATGTAGGAGCGTTTGATTTGTGGTAACACTTTCTACCCTTACTCAGCAAAATGAAACTATATCATTTTTAATGTCTAGTTATTTTTCTTCTTCGAACCCTATCATTCATCATGAGTTTGTGTACCATGGTCATGGTGAGTTACATTTCATTGCTCATTATTTGCTTACACGAAAACATGATATGCATTCTTTGATCGTTGAATTAGAATGTCTGTCATTCCTGACATGTTAGGATGTTAATGAGAGATTTTGAACACAGTCAAACTCTCAACCAGCAAGCATGAAAGAGGCTGCAAGAGGGTACAAGAAAGATGAGAGGGTTGGCTTTGCACAACTTTCACAGAGTATTGATGTTTATGTCTGCCCTCGAAGCCATACCATAATCACCATACTTTCTAAGCATAGATTTTTTAAGGGCATGACTATCAATGATAAACACCCCAAATTGTTAAAGCATATGAGAGCTAGATTGCCTCTTTAAGTGACAAACCTTGCAACTCTCTTGATTATTCTCAAAAAATAGGCAAGATAGCTGATTAATCCCTTCATGGTGCTTGTGGAAACACTGACATCAATTCCATGAATATCCAGATGAGTCAACCTAGTTCTGATCATCAGCCTTTTTCTACGATAGACTATCTTTGGCTCACCAACACTCTCTCAATGACAGAACAATCCCAAATTTCATCAATTTATGATTCATCCTCACTCCCTGCATTTGCAAGGCTATGACAAGTCGAAACTAGTTCAACAATTGGCAGGCAAACCTTTGGAGCAGCTCCTCATGTTCATCTTGGTGCCTTACTTTCATTAGGTTATGCTGGTAGAAAAGAAATGGCTGCAAATGATTACGATGATCTTCCTGACTTTGATTTTGGAACTACTTCTGATACTTCTCTTTCTTCACGAGGAAAAATGCTAAATGTTGCGACTAGACCCCAAGAAATATTCTGGTGGTGAATTTGATAATCTTGATTGTTCATTGACCAAGTCCTTGACACCATTCAAGTCAATGAAAACTCTTCAAAGTGTGTCATATTATTTTTGCTTTGAAAGGTTTCCTCCGCTTGCACTGCAAGAAAAATCTTATATAGCTAGGGACAATTCCCTAGCTAAATAAACATTTTCCATCGCTAAACGGGATATAGCTTGGATTACCGATTGATCGGTTTTCTATCTAAAGTGCTTCTTACTATATTTTAGCGATAGAAGTGTCCCTAGCTAAAAAGGTAGCGACAGAAAAATTCCTTGCTAAAAAATAAATTTCGTAGTTAAATTAGAAAGATAAACGAGATATTCCGTCACTAAACAAAAATAACGACGGATGATTCCTGAGCTAAAGTGCTGGTCTATAAATTTTAGCGACGGATATAATCCATAGCAAATAAATTTAGCGATGGAATATCCGTCGCTAAATTTAATATTTCCCTAGCTAAATTAGCTAGGGAAATTCCCTAGCTAATTTAGCAAGAAATTTTTCCCTTGCTAATTTATCAAGGGAATTTTCCATAGCCATTTTTAATTTCAAAGATAATTTCAGAATTTAAAAATTATTAAATTTTTTAATTAAATAATTTAATATTTTTATATCAAATTGAATAAAAATTAAAACTATAAATAATTTATAAAAAACAAAAAATAAATCATTTAAAATCTTTATGTAAATTCAATATTTTACATTATTAAGACAAAAAAATAACAAACTTTTTTATGATATTATTCATCAATCTATCTACCAATAGTACATAAAGTATAATATATCCATTCATTGACGTTGTTTTCTCTCCCTCTGATCCTCCAATCATCATTTTTATACTATGACAATGCTGTCCGAGTCATAGCACATTATGTCAAGTGAAAAATCTCATCACTAATAGAAGCTTTGTATGAGGAACAATGATGTATCATATCTATAAGAAATTTAAACAACTCAATCAAATTAACAAAAAAAAGTTATGTTTTGATACATATATAATTCTGTAGTATATATGTAAATATATACTAGCTTCTCACTCGTATATATATTACTGTAGTATATGTACATATAAACAATAGTATTATGTGTACATATAAACTAAGTACAAATAAACTTAGTATATATGTACATAAAATACTATAGTATTAAATGTATGTATATGCTGACTTTATTTGTACGTATATATCTCATTTGGTGTTGTTGCTGCTGCTCCTGCCATTGCTCTCGCCACTACTGCCGTTGCCACTGTCGCTGCCAATACCACTGCTGTTGTCGCCACTACTGCCTCCACTGCTACTGCCACCGCCACTACCATTGCCGCCGCCGCCACCACTATCGCCGCCACTACCGCTATCATTGTCACTACCGCTGCCGCCGCCTTAGCCGCCACTTGCCGTGGCTACCAACGATGATAATAGCCTTTTACATACCTATAATAGGCTAAAATTCTACCTAATATTTATGGTGAAACACAAACATATTAACATATATATATATATATATAAAGTTATTATAGACATTAACAAACAAAAATTATTGTTGAATGTCATACATTTTCAACAAAAATTTAAAAAAATAATTTAATATTTTAAAATTAAAATTTAATAAAAATAGAAATTATAAATGAAAATTTTAAATTAAAAAAAATCATTCAATAACTTAGAAGCATGAATGCTACAAAAATATGCCACTTCCTTAGAGCCAATTCCGTACACTCGCTCCTTCTTTCTACCATCACATGACCTTCTAATTCCACGTCACATTTCTATTCTTTGTATTAACATTTTTTCAAAATAATAAGAACAAAATGATGATGCTTCTTCTATTAAATATGCATTACAAATTGAACCTTCAACTTTTGCATTATTTCTAACATTCAATTTCAACTTACCAAGATACCTACAACCATAATGTTAGGTTTCAATTTGATTAAATTACAATATTACTTAGAGTACGAAATAAAAAAACACAACAAATTATATGTATTTACCTCTCAAAAGGATACATCCACCTGAATTGTACTGACCCTGCAATCCTTGCTTCATATGCCAAATGGACTAGAAAATGCTCCATTGAGTCAAAAAAATTCGCTGCAAATATCTGTTCAAACTTTCAAATAATAAGTGGAATATCATTCTCCAGCCTCACCATGACATCTATTTTGATTGTGGTTGTAGTTAACTATTTGAAAAACAAACTTAGTTCTATAAGGACCTTCCAAACACTTAGTGGAAGTAATTGACAAAATGCAATTGGTATTAATCTCTGCATAAATACATGACAGTCATGACTTTTCATTCCAAATAACTTAAGATTATTCATATCCATGCATCTACCCTTATTTGACACATCCATCAAAAAATTTCAAAATTTTAGCCCATTAACACAATATCTATCTTGCCTTCTTATTAAGTGGGTAGCAAGCTTTAGAGAATATGCCTATTTCCTCATTCAGTTTCAATTCAAGATGCTGATAGTAATCATTCAGCTCTTGTCTTGATTTTAAAGTGTGTTTTGTCTTTCCATTTACATTAAGGATAGTGTTGAAAACATTGTCAAACATATTTTTTTCAATATGAAAAAAATCTAAGTTATGACGAATTAAAATGGACTTCCAATAGGGCAAGTCCCAAAATATACTACATTTCTTCCAGCCAAATAATTTGCCTATTGGTCCATTAGTTCCAGTAGCATCCTTTTCAGTTACCTTCTTCAAACCCAAACTATGAATCTTTGTAATAATTTCATCTTCTTAATGAACTGCTAGTGCAACTTTCTTCACAGTTTTATTTTTTTGAAATGTAGTTCTATTTCTTCGAAATGGATGATTCATAGGTAGAAACTTACAATAGTTATCAAACCATGACTGTTTAAAACTAAATTTGATTGTAATTGCATCAGAATTTGTCGTGCAATATGGGCATGTGAATCCTTTTGTAGTACTCCAGTCAGACAATATTGAATATGTAGGAAAGTTACTTACCGTCCACATAAGGGCTGCCCGCATAATGAAATTTTGATCCTTTGAGATATTATATGTATTCATGCCAATATCCCATAAATGATTTAACTCTACAATAAAAGGCTATAAGAAAACATCCAGCATGTCACATTTCGACTTTCTGCTACAAAATCTTGATGTATATAATTAAATGCTTCCAAGCAGGTGAATCTAATGGATGACGTATTACCCCTTCTTCAACCTCATGCTCGGAATGCCACATCATATCATTTGCTCTAGCATTTGATACAAATAGTCTCTGTAATCGAGGAATTAATGGAAAATTATACATCTTCTTAAAGACAACCTTCAATTTTTTTCGTGTTTCTACCGCACGATGTGCCTTCCTAAATCGAGGATGGCCACAAAACTTACAACTAATTAAATCACTATCACCGCCCCATTATAACATATATCCATTTAAATAATAATCAATTTTTTCAACTAGTAGACCCATTCCTCATAGTAACTTCTTAGTGTTGTAAAATTTGTTAGTGATCAATTTATTATCCGGAACAATCTCCTTCATCAATTCTGTCACCTGATCAAATAATTTCTCAGATATATGATTTTCTGACTTAATGCTCATTTGTCGACTCACAAGTGATAATTGCGAATGTTTTTTACAACCAGGCCATAACTCTTTATATGTAGCTTTAAGCATTTCATAAAATTTCTGAGCTTCAGGAATAGGTAGTTCATCCATGTAATCCATATTGAAGTCAGGACCAGCAGCTTCCATGATCATTCTATGGTATGTGTTTGATGATTCTTCACCACAAGAAAACGATTCAATACCATCATTTTGGTCAATATTCAGAGCCTTTGTACTTTTCCCGTGATAAATCCAAACAAAATAATTTGGCACAAAGTCATATTTTTCCAAATGATATATTATAGTGTTTGCATCACAAAAATGGATATTCTGACACTTTCAATGATTACAAGGATACGTAATTTTTTCTCCATCCTTCAATCTCGATTACATGCAATATTGATGAAAGTTTCAAGCCCAGTCAAAAAATCTTTATTCAAAAATACATTAATAACCCTTTTGTATATCCACTAATGATCTGAGCTCATTTTTCCATGTTTTATTTACAAAAAATAATGCTTAATCTGTAATATAAATAAAACATTTTATTACTTCAAAATATACAAAGAATAAAATAAAATTAGTTACAGATGAATATTTAAAATTTAAATATCATGAATATAAAGGCAAGCCATTTTCACAATCTACATTAATAGATAACGTAATTTTTAGCACGATAAAGATTAAAATATATCACAGTTATACTAGATAAAGGGTGCAAAGTACAATAATGCACAATAAATGAAAGCAAAAAAATACATTTAATGGTTGATGGAGGAGAGGGAGAGAGAGAGAGAGAGAGAGAGAGAGATAAGGTGGGGAGAGAGATGGGTAGAGAAATCGAGAGATGGGGGAGAGAGAGAGAGAGAGAGAAGGAGAGAAAAGGAGGAAGAGAGAGTGGGAGAGAAAAGGTCAGATGGAGATGGGGGAGAGAGGGAAAGAGAGAGAGGTGGAGAGAGAGGGAGAGAGGGGGGGCATGGAGAGAAAGAGAACAAGCAAGAAAGAAGAGCCAGAAAAAAAATAACACGAGAGATAGTGTGACACATAAAAAAAAGAGGATGAGAAAGACAGAAAGAATTATAGAGGGAGAGAGACACATAAAGAGTGGTGTTAGAATGAAGAATTATATAAAAGAAAATATAAGTTCTTCAGTACAAACCTATTAAATATTACATTTTTTTATACATAAGTTCATATTTGAGCCTAAGACCCAAGGGCTAGGATTAGTAAGAGTACAACCCTTATTTGTATTATACCATATATAAGCCTGATCAACAGACACTCTCATGCTATGTGCTTACATAATGTTGATATTATATGTTTAGCCGTTTTATTTCAAGTTGGTGCAACAAAATAGTATTATCCCATATATAATTATATGTTAGGATACATATAGTAAATGTAGTTATAAATAGTTACATTTAGTTTAACATATAATTATATATAGATATATGCATACAAGAAGTTATAAGTAAATATAAATAAATGTATACAAAGTTATAAACAATTATATAGATTTACATATAAGTATACATATTTGTTTACATAATTAAAAATAAAGTTATATTTATATAAAGTTTTTATAGTTATACAAATATTTATATATAGTCATGCACATTTAGTTAAACATTATGTTGTATGTTTTTATACATATAATTATAAATATAGTTACATGTGGTTATACATATAGTTACATGTATAGTTAAACTTATATTTATAAATGTATGTATATATATTTTTTTCATATAATTTCATATATTTATACATATAGTTATATAAAGGTATGAAAATGCTAAAATGCATTTTTTATACTAATATATAAAAATGTATATTAAATACATGTTGTTAATTATATATTTAAATATAGTTATGTATAAAGTTTTTATAATTATACATATAGTAAAATAGAATTATTTATAGTTATATGTTATTATACATATAGTATATATAGATATTAATATTTTTATATATTTAAACATATAGTTATATAAAACTATATTCATACAAATAATCATTCACAAATATATAAAGTTATCAATAAATATATAGATTTACATATATGTATAAATAGTTATAAATATAGTTATATTTAATGTTTTAGAGTGTTATATAATTATACAAATATTTATATATAGTTATACAAATATTTATACATAGTTATACACATATAGTTAAATATTATATTGTATGTTATTATACATGTAATTATAAATATAGTTAAATGTGGGTATACTTATAGTTACACAAATACTTATAATTCTAAACACTTAAAATAATCAAATCCTACTTGTGTTATAATGATAAAGATTTTTGAATCCAAGATTTCTAAAAAGTTACTAGTTGGATGGTTGGTGGCATCATTAAATAGGTGTAAGCCTTGGGATTTAACCTATCATATTTCTTTGAATAAGTATATTTTGGTAAACTCTATGAGAATGAAAATTTGATTTTTGATTTCTGAAAATATTATTTTAGATTTATATTTTTTAAAAACTTATGTGAGATAAACAAAGCTGATGCATTTCGGTGCAACAAAAGTGGATAAAAGTTATAATATTATATGAAAAAATGTTAAGGGGAACCAACATAAAAATAATTATATTTTTTTACAATTTTTAATTTTAATATATCATTTGGGGATCCAAATCCAAAATATTTATGATTTGGGTCTTCCAAATTTCTATACTGATAATTACCTTCCGTTTTTTCATACGGAATGCATATACTCAAGTATGCATATGAGTTTATATAGAAACTCATATTTTAGTAAACAAAAACATATGCATATGAAGTTCATTAAGACTCTGTATGCATAAACATATGCATTAATTCGTTTTTGCATACTGAATAAGCTGAAAAAAGTTTATGCATAATGTTTTTTTTAATTATATTGGGATAATTATGAGTATCCGAATATAGGTACTAAAATATAACCCAAATCATAGATATTTTTTTTTGGATTCCATAAAATAATTATCCATTATATAAATATATATATATTAAAAATGAAAATATTAAGTATTATTATTATTATTAGTGTTATGGAGGAAATCCTTTTTTTTTTTGCAAAGTTGGATAAAAGTTAGTGCTATTTTTGGATGAAACAAATTATAAAGAATAGTACTTTCATTGTCAAGAAAATTATATTTAATAAAATTTTAAAATTGAACTAATTTAAAAAAATACTTCTCAGAGTAATATTCCTACCTTTTAGTGGTATCAATGCATAATATTAAATTGTTTTTGTTATTTTGTTTTGTAATTTAAGAGATGCAAGCCTAATATTTTTTTCTATTTGAAGATTAAAATGATTAGGACTTCTTGTAATGCATGTAATTGCTACTTAAGAGCTATAAGGCTACTCTAATTTTTTTCATCATCTTAAACTTTTTCTCCTTCTCTTACTACTTCTTCTTCATCTTTTTCTACTTCTTTTTCTTGTACTACTACTACCACAAATGAGTATCTACTTTCAATGATAATGCTCATTTATAGATGAGATAATATTTCTTTTTGCTTTATCTTTAACATGGTCTATAGTATATGCCATTATGCTTTCTCATTAATCAAAGATAAAAATATAGATTATAGTTCAATTGAGAAAGCTTACTAATAGATGAGTATCTAATTGCAAATAGTGTATAAAGGGTAAATTAATTACCAATTGTGCAAGATTAATAATAGATGAGTATCAACTTGCAACATATAGGAATCTATTTGTTAGAGCATATGTTTGAGTGGTTGATTTGCCATTGTTGACAACTTCCTTGATTTGATAGTGCATAGTGATATATGTATCTCATACATCAACCATGATACAACATCAATATACATTTTTTTACAAGGTAAATGGTCTTGAGGTTGGTAATATATGTTCTACAAATCATCTCCATTGGAGAAACTAAGGTCTTGAAACACTAACTATGGTCTTCTTTATTAATAATATTTTTTCTATGACATGATTAATCAATCAACAAGTTTGGTTACCTAACTACAACAAATCATTAGAGCAAGCAAAGACATGAAGATTCAATTGATATGCCATCCAATCTCAAAAGATTATTAAAAGATAACCATCAATGGGTTTCAAACCAATTTGAAAAATATTATAGCTCAAATATATAACCAGTTAATTAAATATAATAATTTTGAATTAAATCACAAAATTATTTTTCATTTTCCCAAACTATACATAATAGAGTTGAATTATTAAATAATATATATATATATATATATATATATATATTATTTTTATTACACACACTCGCACACATACACACTGAGAGAATTATGAATAGATTAACCAAAATGGCTTTTCTGGATTTTTCAAAAATGATATTAAATGCATAGCACATAGTAATTTTAATAATGCAAAAATTATTAAACACATATACACACTACCATAAAATAAATGAACACAACAAAAAACCTACACTATCAAAAAATAAACTGCTAAAAAACTTACTATAAATAACATAGACTATGATAATACACACACTCTCATTTTATCATTCATATAATAGCAAAATACAGATTTAGACTATTTGTTTTTGAATAATTATTCTAAAAAATTTATTTTTTAGAATAATAAATCAAGAACATATGTATTTTTTTTCGTGCTCCTCACTCAAGAACACCCGTGAACAAAAACATTAGCAATGGGCCATTAATAATTGAAGTTTTAAATAGAAATATTTATAACCATAAAAAAAAAGATACCAGCAAACTTTAGCATCAAATCACCCAAACCATGATAAAGAAGTTCACCCACTTAATACCAACATGCCCAAACAATGCATAACAATTTTTTCATTTCACATCTATTGTAATAAAAAAATTAAAAATATAATTATGTTTAAATAGTTTATGTATACTTTTTTATAGTCATATATATATATAGTTATGTTTAAACACACTTATTTAAAGAAAACTTATATTTATGTATACTATTTTTGTATACAGTATGTAGTTATTTATATTGAAATTTTTTTTAATTCGGCATACCTGCTATGCACCATCAAAATTCACACAATGACAATGTATTATATCACAAATTCATGAAGTATGTATATGATTAAGTATATATACATAATCCAAAAACACCACGGTGAATAAAGGAGAATAATTTCGGAAACATTAAAAACTTAAGCTTAATCAAGTTAATCGATGAAGAATAAATGTATACAACGTACCCCAAATCAAATAAAAATTAAAACTTAAAGCTTGAAATCGAATAAATGTTGAAGCATCGGTGTCGAGGGATGGATGGCCTTCTGTGGAGGTTCACGTCACTTAAGCATCAGTGTCGAAGAAGATAATCGGTGTCAAAGAAGATAATCGGTGTCGAAGAAGATAATCAAATTTTTTATATTTTTAATTCTTATAACATTAAATACAATATATATATATATATATAAAATCAAAAAGACTAATTAATTGCATTCACTATAACAAATTTTTCGAACAAAATTAATGTGCATGTTGTAAGGTACAAATGAAAAATAAACACCTTAAAATTTTATATTATAATATTAATATAAATAATAAATATATAAACAAAAAAATATGATTAGCCTTATAAAAAAAATCAAATAGGTACAAAATTAGCAAACTTAATATAATAAGACATAAATGAAAAGATGATTTGCCTTCTAGTCACTCGCCTTAGAATTATAAAATAATATTAATGTTATAAAATATATAAAAATTTATATTTTATCGTTTAACATTTTTAAGTCATATTTATTATTCTAATAAAAAAATTAATGTTAAAAGCTAATTGTCAAAATATTACTCAATTATCTAATCTGTATATATTTTATTAAGAGCAAACATCTATGTATTTATTTATAAATATTAATTTATTTTCTTTTAACTATATTTAAAAAATTATATTTATATTATATTTCAAGATTTTAAAATATTGTATTATTTATTTATTTAAAAGGTTTCTATAATAATAAATTTTTTTTACATAAAATAATATTAATTTTTACTAGTTTATTCGTCAATTCAGATAATTTGTAAAATATTTTCTATTTTATTATATAATAAATTAATTTATATGTATATTTATAGAAATTTTAATATATGTTAATTTAATTTTTAAAATAAAGAAAAAAATTATTATACTTATTGAATTTAATATTTAATGTTACTTTAATAAAAATTTTTAAGTTTCTTATTTTAAAATTTTAGAAAATTTTTTTGTATAATTTTATAAAAAATTAATACATCATAAAAATAGTTTATTTAGTCCTTATTAATATATATAATTGTTTTTTGTATTTGGATATTTTTTAAAATTATTTATTTATGATATAATTTTTTGATGATTTTACGAGAAGAATGTATGTTTCAAGGATTGCTCATCTATATACCATTAACATAAATTTAATAAGCAAATTTAAATAAAATGTTAAAACAAATAAAAAAGAAAAAAAAAATTAGATAAATAAATATTGGTTAGGGAAATGTCATTCCTAAATCCGTAGCTAAATTATGAATTTTATAAGGTATGGAAAATTTGTCGCTATATTACATATTTTACTAGCTCGAGAAAATTTGTCTCTAAATCATATATTTTATTAGCATGAGAAATTCCATCAGTAAATCTGTCGCTAAATCCATCATTAAATCATGGATTCTATTAGCAAGGAAAATTCAGTTGCTAAATCAATCACTAAATCATAGATTCAATTAGCAAGGGAAATTTTGTCATTAAATCTATCACTAAATCATGAATTTTATTAGCAAAAGATATTTCTTCGCTAAATCCGTCGCTATATAATGGATTTGATTAGCAAGGAAAATTTTGTTGCTAAATCCATCGCAAAATCATCGATTTTATTAGCAAGGGAAATTCCGTCGCTAAATAATGGATTTTATTAGCAGAAAAAATTCTATCACTAAATCTGTAGCTAAATGATAAATATTATTAGCGAAGGAAAATCCCTTGCTAAATCTGTCGCTAAATAATGACTTGTATTAGCGAGAAAAAATCCCTCGCTAAATCCATTGCTAAATAATGGTTAGTATTAGCTAGAGATATCCCGTCGCTAATCATCTATAAATTCCATACTTTTCTTGATTAGAATTTACGAAAATTTTCAATCACTAATCCAGTGCTAATTTCATCGCTAAAAACACCACTTTTCTTCAACGGATTTTACGAAAATCTTGCGTCTCTAATCCGTCGGTAAATCCCATGCTTTTTTTATGGAATTTACGAAAAATTTTTCGTCTCTAATGCTTTGCTATCTTTTTAAAAAAAATATTAATCCCTTGCTATTCGCTAGCTAATCCATTGCAATTTAAATAGGGATTGATCCTTAGAAAAAATTACCTAGGTAAAACGAATTTTTATTGTAGTGATTCTATCTATTTGTCTATCTACCTATTTATATATCTCTCTATCTATCTATCTATTTATGTATCAGCATGTCTATATATTTATTATCTTTCTATCAATCTATCTTTCAAACAATCTATATATCTATCTATCTGTCTATATATCAGTCTATCTATCTATCTAATAGTATATCTATCTATCTAATAGTATATCTATCTCTATATCTATATATCTAACTATCTATCTGTCTATCTATTTGTTTATATGACTATTTATTTGAATGTTTATAAGTCAATCTGTCTATCTATCAATATGTCTATCTGTATGTCTATCAGTCTGTCAATCTATCTACATATGTATCTGTCAGTCTATTTGTCTAACTATCTATCAGTATATCTATCTATCTATCTATCTCTCTATATATCACTTTTTATATTTGACTATCTATTTGTATGTATATATGTCTATCTATATGTTTATCTATCTATATATCTATCTATATATATAAATGTCTGTCTATCTATTAATATATATGTTTGTCTATATATATGTATATCTATTTCTTTATATATATGTCTATCTATCTTTGTATCTATCTATCTATTCGTCTGTTTGTCTGTCTGTCTATCTATCTATTTGTTTGTGTATCCATCCATCTATATGTCTATCTATCTGTCTATCTATCTGTTTATCAATCTATCTATCTATTGATTTATTTATCTATCTATTTATCTATTTGTATATCTATTTATCTATCTATTTATTTATTTGTCAATCAATCTATCTGTCTATATAAATATTTGTATATCTATCTTTTGTCTATCTACTTATCAAAATGTCTGTCTATCTTACTATCCATTTGTCTTTCTTTAGATTTGTCTATCTATCTATATGTCTATATATTTTTTTTAATTTTCTATATATCTTTCTTTCTGTCTGTCTGTCTATCTATTTGTTTTTTTGCTTGTATATCTATCTATCTATATGTCTATCTATATGTTTGTGTATCTATTAGTTTATTCGTCAATTTATCTTTCATTTTATGTGTCTGTCTATTTGTCTATCTATCTGTCTATCTTTATCTTGTCTATCTATCTATCTATTTATCAATCAATCTATCTATCAATCTATCTTTCTGTTTATATATCAAATTATCTATATATCTATTCGTCTATTTTTATGTCTATCTTTCTCTCTATCTATCTATCTGTCAGTTTATTTTTCTATCTATCTTTCTATGTATCTTTATGTCTATCTATCTATCTATCAATTTAATATCTACCTACCTATTTATCTATCTATCTAATTAAATGACAATCTATATGTATATATTTTTGTATATAAATATGTCTAACAATCTATCTACCAATTTGTCTATCAATCTGTGTATCAATTTGGCTATTAAATTGGCAATAAATCAATCTCTCAATCTATCTCTCAATCTATCTCTCAATTTGTCTTTCAATCTAATTATCAATCTGACTATCTATTTGACTATATAATTTTTAATCTTTTTATATATTTGCCTATCGATATGGCAATCTATGTATATATATATATATATATTCTCACTATATATCTTTCTTTCTTTCTAACAATCTTTTTATCTATCTGTCTATCTATCTATCTGTCTGTTTATTTGTCTATCTTTCAGTCTATATATCAGTATATTTATCTTTCTTTATCTATCTATTTATTTTTCTATATATCTATATGTCTATCTATATGACTATATATCTATTTATCAATTATATTATCTATCTATTTATTTTTCAATCTATCTCTCAATCTATCTATCTATCTATTGATCTTTCAATCAGTCTTACATTCTGCCTGTCAATCTATCTATCAATATGTCTATCAAGCTGTCAATCAATATGTCTATCAATCTATCTATAAATTTGTCTATTATTATGTTTATTAATCTATCTATATGTCTATGTTTATGGCTATCTATCTATATATCTATCTTTCTATCTATTTATCTACCTACCTACCTACCTACCTATCTATTAATCTATTTGTATGTCTATCTATCTGTCTGTCTGTCTATCTGTTTATTTTTCTATATAATTATCTAGCTATCAATCTATCTATCTATTATATATGTATCTATTTATCTATCTGTTTATATTTTAATATTACTATCTTTCTATTTGTCTATATGACTATCTATATGTCAATCAATCAATCTATCTATCTATCGAAATATATACCGATCTATTTATCTATCTATCTATATTTCCATATTACTATCTATCTATCTATCTATTGATCTATCTATCTATCTATATGTTTATCTATGTGTCAATCTATCTATCTATCTATTTGTCAATCTATCTTTCAATATATCTTTCTATCTATATGTCTATCTATATGTTTATCTATCTATCTATCTATCTATTTTTCTATCTATTTATATATCTATGAATCTATCGATCTATCTGTCTATCTATCTATCTATCTATATGTCTATCTATCTTTCTATTTATCTTTCTATCTATATATCAATTTATCTATTAGTATATCTTTCTGTCTATTTATAAGTCTAGATATCAGAATATTTTTTTATCTATCTATATCTCTATCTATCTATCAATCTATATGTATCAATCTATTTGTCAACATATCTATCTAATAATCTATCTATATATCTGTATATCTATATTTTTTTCAATTTATCTATGTATCTATGTATCTATCTGTCATTTAATCTGACTTTAAATTTATCTATCATTTTCACTATCAATTTGTCTATCAATCTTTCTTTGAATATATATATCAATCAATCTTTTAATCTATCTATTATAATGTCTATTAATCTGTCTATATATATGCATATCATTCTGTCAATCTTTATATCTATTTATCTATCTATCTATCTCTCTATCTATTTATCTACTTATATATATATATATATATATATCTATCTATCTATCTATCTCTCTATCTATATGTGTATATATCTATCTATCTATTTGCCTATATATCTATTGATATATCAATTTATCTATCTATCTTTTTGTTTAACTATTTATTTATCTCTATATCTATCTATTTATCTATCTATCTATCTATCTATATATCTATCAATTTTTTTCCCTGTGTCTATCTATCTATCTATCTATCTATTTATCTTTCTATATATCTAAATGTCAATCAATCAAGTTATCTATCTATTTATCTATCTATCTATCAATATATATATATATATATATATATCTATGTGTCTATATGTCTAACTATATGTCTATCAATTTGTCTATTTATATATCTATCTATCTATTTGTCTATATATTTGTTTATCTAACTATCTATCTATATATCTGTCTATCTATCTTTCTGTATGTTTGTCTATCTATCTGTATATCTATCTTTCTATCTATATATCAATCAATCAATATGTCTATCTATCTATCTATCTATCTTATCTTTGTATGTATGTATCTATCTTTCTATGTGTTTGTCTGTCTATATATCTATCTATCATTATGTCTATCAATCTGTCTATCAAATAGTCTATAAATCTCTTTATCAATTTGTCGATCAATTTGTCAATAAATTGTATATCATTCTATATATAAATCTATCTATCAATCAATCTATCTATTTGTCTATCTATCTATCTATATATCTATCTACTACCTATCTATCTATATCTATCTACCTATCTATCTATCTTTCTGTCAATCTATCTATCTATCTATATTTATATCTATTTGTCTATCTATCTGTCTAATAATCTATCTATCTATCTGTCTATATATCTAGCTATTTATCTCTCTATCTATATACCTTTCTAAATGTCTATCTATCTTTCTAATCTTCATATCTATCTATTTATCTATCTATCAATCTATCTATCTACAATTAATCAATCTATCTATATATCTATAATATTTCTATCTATCTTTATATCATAATATTTATATGTTTATCAATAAATCAATCAATCTATCTATTTTTATATCTATCTATCTATCTAGCTATCTATCTAGCTCTCTATCTATCTATCTATCTATCTATCTATCTATCTGTCTTTCTAATTATTTATTTATATATCACTCTATTTGTCTTTCTAAATATCTATCTGCCTCTCTATAAATCTATCAGTTTATCAATCTATTAGTCTATCAATCAATCTGACTATCAATCAATCTATTGGTCTATTTGTATATTTATGTATCTATCTATAAGTTAATCTATATATTTGCCTATTTGTTTATCTTGCTATCTATCTATTTTATGTCAAAATGTTATATGTCAATCTATATATCTATTTAACTATCTAACTATTATATTTATCAATTAATTTATATATCTTCTTTCTATTTTTCTACCTCTCAAACTATCAAACTATCTTTCTATTTATCTGCCTATTTGTCAATCTATATATATATCACTCATTCTATCTATTTACATTTATATTTTTCAGTTTATCTAAATATCTATCTAACAAATAGGAAATCAAGTTATTATCAACAATTGGTATTAAAGGTTTAGGTTGTGCATTATGATGCACCATTGGGCGAAGTTACTATTGATGATAATAATGAATTTTATAAATAGTAAAAATTTTGCAGATAATATCAGCATGTTAAAAGATGTGTTCTCAATTCTCATACATAGTGTTTTACAAGAATTGTCTAGAAGAATTTATATTTTGTAGGCAGTAATAACTGCATTTGAAGGAAAAGTGAAAATAAAAAAAATCTATAGAACAAAATTTGGATTTTTGAAAATATAGATGTAGGATTATATATACTAGAAAAATCTATATCATCCACTTCTGAGTAAGGATGAAAGATTCTATGAAGAAAGAAGAGCACATACTAGCACTTGAATTCATCTGAAATATGATATCTTACAAACTTACTTTCAATATAAAAAATGAGAAGAGCATAGTCAGGCTTACGATGGCTCTTGCTAGTATATACGAAAAATTAATTGATGCTAAAAAAGTGCACATGATGAGGTGTTTTTTCAATCTGAAGTTGACAGAAAGCACATCAGTGACCCAACAACTCAATAAAGTCAACACAATCACAACCCAATTAAGTTTGTTTGGTATTGAAGTCAATGATGAAGTATGTGCATTGATATTTTTGTGTTCTCTATCAAAAATTATCATATTACAATTATAGTTGCTCATAGTTCATCAAGAACTAATATTTTGAAATTTGATGATGTTCAATATCTAATTCTCAGCAAGGATATTCAACAGAGATAGACAAGTGAAACATCAACCTCTTTAGAATTATATACAAAGTTAATTGAAAGAAATTCAACCAAGAGAAAATGTCAAAGCAAATCAAAAACAAGAGGTCTAAACCTAAGAATCATTGTAATTATAATAGCTCAAAGACCATTAAATATTGAAAATATAGAGAGACAAGACACTACAAAAATCAATGCAAGTGTTAGTTATTTTATAGCATGGTAAAATGTATCACAAGTATATGAGTTTAACAAGTAATAAAGTTAACTCTATGAATCTGGATTATCATTTCATAGATATTGATTATTTGGATTAATTATTAAAGTATCTTCATTATCTAAGCTTATAATAAGTAAATAGTTTCTAGTGTTTACTCAAGTAAACAATTCTATGGTTAGCTTACAATAAGTAAACAGTATCAAGTCCATGGGTATACAATTTCTAAGTTAATGGCTATAGATGTGATAAAATATGTGAGAGCTACTCATCCATATAGGTTGAACTTCTCAAATGCATCAAAATGTCATCGGCATCAAATCATGTAGGAAATAATGTATGTCAGATGAGCTAAATATCTTATATATTTTAATCCAGTATGAATTATATTGATAGTCAATGCTAGGGTATTTATAAGGGAACCTATGTGGCATTTAATTAAACATAGTAATTAAAATATAGTCAAATATATACATGTATTTAAATGTCTTGTAAATTAGTATCAGTATACATAAAGCCTATTACATTTTTATTTGAACTAATTGAAAACTGATCAATAATATTTACAGATTTTAATTTGACATTAACAAATATTAATGTGACTATACTTTAAATTTACACATATTAAATACACTCTTACATTTTTATAAGAGTGTGTGGTTTTCCCTATAAATAATGTCATGTATAAAATATAGTTTACAGATATTAATTTAATTATACTTATTGGGTAGGCAAGGCATTATGGAATAATAGATATTTTCAGAATGCAAATTTATTAGATGTGTATTTCAGAATGATGACTTACAAATTTCAAATATACATTATTAAAATCCTATCATAAAGTCAATATATCGTTTTTTGTGTAAAATATGTATATAATGTTATATGTATAATACTAATTATATCTAAAATACATGACATGTATATTGAATGTATCATATATAAAATTATGATATATATATATATATATATATATATATTATATATATATATATATATTGTTATATATATATATATTTACGTTTATGTAAACTATTTTTATAGTTATAAATGTAATAAAATACATTGATATATTTTTGTGTTTTATACACACTGCCCAACACAAAACACCCATTTTGTGTTATATACGATTAAATTTATATAAGCAATCCTCTTATAATTAAATTAACAGAATATGTATTCAAAAAAAAGTATAACTAAATTAACAGAATATGTATTAAAAAAAGTATAATTAAATTTAGTTTATATTAGCATACTTACTGGCCAACACAACAAAAATGCATTAGGTATGTATCACAATGAGTATTATTAAATTAATGTATATGATTAAAGAAAAAGAATTTCAGAAAAAAAATTAACAGCCTCAATACGCGTTAAGATAATCGATGAAGAATTAGGGTAGAAAACGTACATCAAATCAATAACAAATTATCGCTTAATTTGAATATGTTTATGTTGGGCCGAGAGAAGAATAGAGGACTATGGAGTAATTGTGTCGCTTATTCTTCGAAAATGTCGGGAGAAAGATGGAGGACTTAGTCTCGACAAAATAAACATAAAATAAAAATTATATATATTTCAAAATATTTATATTTATAATTATAAAAACATAAAATAAATAATATAATATATATATATATATATATATATAATAAAAAAAGACTCATTTATTTTCTTTATTATCGAAATTTTTTCAACTAAATTAATGTGCGTGTAAAAAGGTACAAATAAAAAATATACACCTTACAATTTTTTATTATAATATTAATAAAGCAATAAATATATAAACAATTTAAAATATATATATGTTTAGCCTTATAAAAAAAATATAAAATAGCGATAAAATTAACAAACTTGATATAATAAGACATACATGAAAAGATGATTTGTTTTCTATCCACTCTCCTAAGAGTTATAAAATACTCTTAATGTTAAAAAATATATAAAAATTTATATTTTATGGTTATAAATTTTTAAGAATTCATCATATTAATTTTTATGAAGATAATATGTAATTATTATAAAGTCATAAAATTTCATATTATTTGATATCATTTATAATCTTTTAAATTCAAAAAATTACTTAAAGTGATAAGATAATTAAAAAAAGTTATATTAATTATTTCAATAGAGACTGAATGTTAAAAGTTAATAGATAAAATATTACTGAATTGTTTAATTCTTATAAATTTTAGTAGGGGCAAACATATATGTATTTATTTTTAAATATTAATTTATTTTTTTTAACTTTAATGAAAAAATTTATATTTTTATTATATTTCAAAATTTTCCAATTTTGTATTAATTATATTTTTTAAAAGTTTCTTATAACTACAGTATATATGTACGAATATACTGTAGAATTATATGTACATATATATAATCACATAGCCTCAAATGACACAAAACTATACCAAATTAGTATTATCCAATTTATACTTCACAAAGGTGGAACAAAACTTTGCTATCAACATAAATAAGAAATACAAAGATTATTTAAATTTTGGAAATATCTCTATAAAATTGTAGAGAAAAACCTGGAAGATGAGCCACGAGCCAATCTTGGGGCATCAAAGTTCACATCTTGCCTCCCTGTAACCAGAACTCTCTATCAGTCCCAAGGCTTATAAGGGGGTTGCTTTGCACCGCAATGACTAAGTTGACATGAGACTGATCATTTTTAGCAGTAACCATGAACAAATAAATAGCAATCTTGAACATAGAAAAAATGAGCACTCCACATGCTAATGTGCAACACAAAATGATGAATAAATTATTAGAATAATAATTTTGAATAACTATAATCTAAGCAATCCTAGTCTTACATATTTAAAAGAATGATATAACAAAATTTTATTAGATCTTATTCATCAATATATCTACCGATAGTGCATCAAGTATAATCTATCTGTGCATTGACGTTGCCTTCTCATCCTCAGCTCCTCCGATCACCATCTTTCAGCTGTTACAAAGCTGTCCGAGTCATGGTGCATCATGCCTATTACAAAAAATTCCTCACTTATAGAAACTTCATATGGAGAACAATGAGGTACCATATCAGTATGAAATTTAAATAAGTTAATAAAATCAAAAAAAACAAATAAAAAAAGTTATATTTTGGTAAATATATTATACTATAGTATATATGTTCATATATACTATAGTGTATATTATCATATATTACTATAGTATTATATGTACAAATACTATAGTAATATATATGTGTATATACATATGTACATATAGCAATTGCTGCTTCTGTTGTTGCGGCCGCCGTAGCTGCTACTACCGCTGCCCCTACTGCTGCTTCCATTACTATCGTTGTTGGCTCCACTACCCCTGGCGTATCGCCACTACTGCTGCTCCTACCGGCACCACTATTGTTGCTCCTGCTATTGTTGTTGATGCTATTGCTGCCACTGCTGCCGCTGCTACTACTGTCGTAGCAGCTTCTGCCGCTGCCACATCAACTGCTGGTGCTAGCTACCACTGATAATAAAAGTGGGAATGGCAATGATGCTAGACTGATGAACTTTTCTACCAACCCTTCGTTTTGAGATTGAGCGAGTTTTTGGCATGACGGCATGCTACTTCTCCCAAAACAAGACCCGATATTCCTCTTGGCACTCGCGGCCTATAAAAATCAGGTAATGATACATTTTTCCATCCAATTGAATATAGTTTTTTGAGATGTAATAACCTTACACGTGACTACATGAGCATCATTTTCATCATCCTAAGACATAGTACAATTATAACCAATCATTATAGTGCCTACAACAAGAAAACTTATTTCCTCATACATACGCTTTGTACCATGTGATAATTACATATCTACACAATTACTAAAAGATTAAGACCAACCTATGGCTGCCTGGCTGGCCTAGATAAGAAATATCTTTATGCCACCGTTTGGGAAAGGTCTAATATTCATGAATTTTATGACCTACATCGGTAAGTAATGCATGATGATGACCAGACCAGCCCGAGCAATTATATATTCAAATGCGTGTGTGCGTGCGTGTGTGTGTGAATGGGCGTGTATGTATGACAATATATACATGTCTACAAATAAATATATGCACCTAGTTATGTACATAACCATTATATACCTACATATATACTCAGTATATACTTATGTATATATCAAGTATATTCATACTTATATACTCGGTATTTGTACATATATAGTGCATGTCATGCACCAGATGACTGAAAATAAAGATCAGCACACCACAAGAGATAGCACATGAGACCCAGTATTTCACTGCCAGAACATCCAACTCTGCATGTTAAGTAGAAACATAGTATCATTACCAAATTGCACATGCTTCAGACTTTACGAAAACTAATTGAAAAATAGAAAATAAAAAAAGTCGCCCAGTGAAAATTAGAACAGTACATTCCCAGAAAAATAGAATTTTTATATTCTAAAACAAAACCAAAAAACAACAAGTGCCAAAACAAAATAATACAATCTGCAATGACCTTATTGATAATTCAATAACAACATGCTTTCTATCTTATAAATCTAACATGCTCTGGAAGATAAATTTTCATCATGTATTTCTTCTTTTGTGTTGCTTTGTACTTGGTCTCTTTTATAGGTTTGGTTGCATTAGGAATGAGGCACCCAAACGCATGTATTTATATTATTGAACATGATATTAAAGCGAGGAAATAAAAGTGATAATGCCGCCGCCACCACCATCATTTAAGCTAACATGTTGGAAACATCCCCAAGACACATGATGTTTTTTTTAAAGAACAAAAGTAAAAGTGTTTGGAGCATGCCAGCAATAAAAGCACTACACTACATAGACTATATACAAGTGAAAAAAAATACATAAATTAAAATTGTGCAATAAATATAATAAATAATATTTATATTCATCACCTCAAACATCATAGAAAAAAGAAATTAAGATAGTCCAGATAGTTCTCAATAAAATCTTTGCCAACAATTGTGATGAGATGGCTATTGCCTGGCCTGGCACGTGCCAAACATAGAATAGCCTAGGTCTGAACCATGAAAGCTAGTCATGCCCTCATCACGGCCTGTCCATGGCACCTGGTCCAACTCACAAGGGCACCGGCTCTGGGCCCTGGACTCCTATGGGCCATGTTCCCTGGACAGTGTGTGCAGGCTACAAGTGCTGAGCATGATGGCAGCATTATATCAATATATTATACATAACATAGATGTGTTACTTTTTATGTGTATCTATATATACACATAATAAAATTATTGTGTATTACAATATACAAAAATTATATATAATGTATATAGAATGTACATACAATGTGTGTATACTCTCATATTGAATATATACATATACACATCATATATAGACAGAAATTTTTGTGTAGATACATGTATACAAAATGTAAATACAAGATATATACATACATACCTAGTATATAAAAAATTAAAAATTATGAATTAAAAAAAATATTTAAAAAATTATTTAAATTATAATTATAATTAATACTTATTAAAATAAAATATGGTAACATTATCTTTCAAAATAAAACTAAAACATAAAAAATATTAAAATCATCAAGTCATAAAATGATGAACATTATAACATCTTTTTCAATCTAACTGTTATGATCTGTACAACTTTAAATTTTATCATATACATCATCATATGTATTTTGTTGTAATGTATGCATTTGATTTTGAAGGCTCATCTATGTATTATCTTAATCTTTCTATCATAACAAATTTTCAATAATATTGATTGTAATTTGATTTTCCTATCTAAAATAACATTCACAATCATGAATACGATAGATTATATACTGGTATATATGTATATGTAGATATATACTGGTATATATTTACAAGTATTTATATGTAAATATATACTCAATAAATGTACATATACACTACAGTGTATATGTACATACAAATGTATACATATACACTGTAGTATAAATGTACATGTTTGTACATTTATACTACAGTGTATATCTGTACAAGTATGTACATATATACTAGTAAATACTTATACATATATACCAGTATATATGTATATGTACATATAATATATGTAAATATACACTATAGCGTACATGTACATATATACTCAATCAAGTTCCACGTGTAAAATTACATGGCTACTTAATGGTTGTTTTCATGTAGATATCAAGTGAATAAGCAAAGCACAAACTAGATGATAAGTAATATTAAATAGAAATGCATAATAGTCTAGAGAAGTTCATAAATTAGCCAAGAAAGAAACATAAAAGCGAACCTAATATGATTACAAGTTTCAAATTTTATGAACATTTTTTCACCATTCATTAGTTTAATAAGGAAAAAATAAAGCAGTATGTGATGGCTATCATAAAAATCATACTTTATTTTTGAGATAGGGTTGCTTTGATACATAGCTCCAATACCTCATTTTGAGTAGAAGCAAACTCATGATATTTGTATGATTTCATTACCAACGCATGTTGCTTTCCCTGAGTGTACGCAATGAACTAAGGATGTAAATTGTTAAACAAAGTGGAGCTTATATTACTCTCATTATTATAGGAACATTGTGATAGGATCACAAGTTTGAAATTTTATGAATATTTTATCAACATTCATTATTTTTAAAAGAAAAAAGAAAGTAGTGTATGATAGCCATCATCCAAATCATACCTGATTTCTGAAGCTGTTTTATATTGATCCATAGCTCCAAGTAATTATAAGTTGGTATACATAAATGTATACAAAGTTATAAACAAATATATATTTGCATATATGTATAGATAGTTACAAATATAGTTATATTTAATTATATAGAGTGTTATATAGTTATACAAATATTTATATATATTTATACACATAGAGTTAAACATAATGTTGTATGCTATTATACATGTAATTATAAATATAGTTACACATATAGTTATACATATATTTATACTTGTAGGTATATATATTTTTTCTATAATTTAATATAATTATACATATAGTTATGTATAGGTATAGATATAATAAAATACATTTTTATATACTAATATATACAAATGTATATTAAATATAAGTTGTAAATTATATATTTAAATTAAGTTATGCATAAATCTTTTATAGTTATACATATAATAAGATATAATTATTTATAGTTATATGTTATTATACATATAGTATATATAGCTATAAATATTTTTATATAGTTATACATAAATATATAAAGTTATAAATAAATATATAGATTTACATATATGTATACATAGTTACAAATATAATGATATTTAATTATATAAAGTGTTATATAGTTATACAAATATTTATATATAGTTATACAAATATTGGTATATAGTTATACACTTATAGTTAAACATAATGTTATATGTTTTTTTTACATGTAATTATAAATATAGTTAAATGTGGTTATACATATAGTTACACATATAGTTATACTTATATTTATAAATGTAGGTATATATATTTTTTTATGTAATTTTCTATATGTATACCTATAGTTATCTATAGGTATATATATGGTAAAATACATTTTATATACTAATATATAAAAATGTATATTAAATATATGTTGTTAATTATATTTTTTAATTTTAGTTAATTATAATATTTTATAGTTATACATATAGTCAAAGATAATTATGAATAGTTATTTATTCTTATACCTTTGGGATCCAAGGCAAAAAGACACAAAACAGAAAACAAACAAGCTCGGTTTATAATAGATCAATGCAAAGTAAATGAGGTCTTGTATTTCAGGCGTGTAATATATAAATATAAATATAATTTGAATTTCCCTAGAACTAGATGATGTCATCCACATAACAGAAAAAAACTCAGACAAAGTACGCAAAGATTAGATCCACATCCAGATATGTCAACAAAGTTTGTCTCATCCTGCTAAAATTATTTATGGCTTACTGGTAATGTAAGTGGAAAGCCAATCAAGATCCTCGTAGAGGCCATCGCCAGAGGTAGCACAGGTGCTCTGAATGTACCAATGGAATTGGTAAAGAGAGTGAAGTCCTAGCTTGTTAGTAATTTCTGTTGCATTCATAGCATTGAGAAGGTCTTGCTTATTGGCAAATACCAGCAAAACTGCATCTCGAAACTTTTCCTCATTTAAAAACCTATGCAACTTATCTCTAGCTTCAATAACACAATTTCTATCATTATTGTCCACCACAAATATGAGAAATTGGGTATTTTGGAAGTAATCCCTACAGAAAGGGTAAATATTGTCTTGACCACCAACATCCCACATAGTGAAATTGATGTTTTTGTATTCAATTGTCTATATTTTGAAGACAATAGTATAAATTGTGGTGACAAGTTCACCAAGCTTCAACTTATACAGAATAGTTGTCTTACCGCCAGCATCAAGACCTAGCATCAAAATCGACATCTCCTTGTTGGGAAATAGCCTGCTAAATAGCTTTGTGAACGTCAACCCCATTTCTTTCACTAAATATATACATAAATATTTATACAAGTAGTTAAAAGTAGTTATACATAAATGTATACAAAGTTATAAAAAAATATATAGATTTAATTATATGAATACAAACATGTATACATAGATACAAATATAGTTATATTTAATTATATAGAGTATTACATGGTTATGAAAATATTTATATATAGTAATACATATATAGTTATAAATAAGTATGTAGTTAAAGATATAGTTATATATAACATTTTTATAGCTATACATTTAGTAAAATACAATTATATATAGTTATATATTATAATACATATGATATATTTTCTTAAAAATATAGTTATATAGAATTACACATATAGTTATATAATATTATAAAATTTAAAATTTAGTTATATATAATTATTAATATAGTTATTAATATAGTTATTAATATAGTTATTAATATAGTTATAAAAATAGTTATAAAAATAGTTTACATAGTTACAAATATAGTTAAATACATTTATTAATAGTTTTATATAGTTATACAAATATTTATAAATAGTTATCATATACTATGATAAAAACACGCTCTCAGATGCCCAATTGAATTACACCACTATAGAGAAAGAACTTGTATCAACAATCTTTTTATTTTGGCAAGTTAATATCATATTTAGTGGGAACCAAAGTCATAGTATATACTAAATATTCTATAATCAAATATCTCATAGAAAAGAAAGATGTCGGGCCAAGATTGATTTGATAAATGTTACCATTACAATAGTTTGAACTAGATATATTAGATAGGAAATGGACGTATAATCAAAATTAAAAATAGCTTATAAAGACTAGAAAAAGAAGATAGAAGAGTTGATGAAGAAGATATTAGATAGATTTTTTTATTTGAACAAATTATGATATTGAATAAAAATGTAACTCCATGGTATGTAGTATTGAATGAACCATATTATTGCAAGTAGTACTCTGATCAAATTTTGAGGCAAAGTGTTACATATGGGAGATTAGTAGTATCTTGTAATAATGTCACTTTTTGCTCCAACTCTCACGAATTTGTGGAATATGTTAATATTTATGTGCTCAAGTATTATTCTTCTCAAAATTAATGTTATATTTACATAAATATGCATTAATATATATGTGCATATACACTGCCCAACACACACACATTTATACATCCATATATATTACTATGCATTATATATCATCATACACATTTTTGTACTTTTGTATATATTCATACATGTATCTACATTTTCAAAGTAGTGTGTATATACTTGTATGCATGCATATACTACTGTACACCCACACAAACACACACATATACCTATATACATAATGTATTTTTAAAGGTACACATGAAACTATTATGTGTGTGTGTGTGTGTAAATGTATTTAAAATTTTTTGATTTTGAAAATTTAATTAAAATAAAATATTATATTTTGTACACAATGTATAAAATATTGTAAATTTTTATATTTAAAACCAATATTTATGTGTGTGTGTGTGTGTGTGTGTATGCGTGTGTGTGTGTATGCATGTGTGTGTGTGTGTGTGTGTGAAGCATATTAATGTGTAAAATGAAATTATGAATTAAATATATGAGCTTCAATTTTATTCAAATAGTTGTTTTTTAATATTTATATTAAAACAACTATCATTATACTAATATAAATAAATGAAGTTGGCATATTTGTAAATTATTTTATTTTTAAAATCATGTTAAAATTGAAAATATAGTTCATAAATAGATAATATTGTTTTTGTTTTTCTATATAATTTTTTTATTAAAATATTAATGTATATGATAAATTTTTACCTATTATTTATTGTTATTAATAAATTTTTAGAAACTTTAAAATTCAAACAAATATAATGTAGTGCATATAAATAAATGATTTTAATATTTCGTATAAAATCAATTATTTTTTTTATTATGTTCAAACAAAACAAATTACCATATAAATATATGAGTACATTTTGTTACAAATAAATATTTTTTTATTTTATTCAAAATATTTAAATGACCATATAAATATATAAATTTGTTTTTTAAAATAATTATTTTTAAATTTTTTTTTCAAATTGAATAAATGACAATGTTTTTTTATGTAAATAATAGATACATTTCAAACATTGTTTATTTATAATAAATATAACATATTGCATATTATCAGGTGCAATTTTTATTTTGTAAATAAATTTTATTTTTAAAGTTTTATCTTTGTAAAATGAAACTACATCACATATATATTTAAAAATTTTTTATAGTATTTATTTCACAGACATATTGTTATTTGTTTTGAAATTTACAACAAAAATTTTAACAAATGTACAATTTATTAGAAAAGAAATTTAGTTAAATGATATTAAGTGAAACAAAAATAAAAACCCTACACATATTAAAGCTTAATTATTAATGCAAACTTATAAAAATACAATAAAAATACATTTAAGGTTGAAATAATTAATTGTAAGTTCCTAAGATATTTGGGAAAATAATAAAGATTTACACAATATCCAAAAAAATATGTATGAATGAGATTAATGATATGAATGGATATTAAGTTTATGAAGCATATAGTTATACATTATGTAGATGTTGTTATATATAATGGACTCCAATAAAAATTTAGGGTTACCCCTAATGACCTATCCTGATCTAGAATCTTATTTGGGTATGATTTCCACCTCACATTGGTTTCACTAATCCATTCTTAGGTTTGATTTGTTGTGATAATGGTAGAAAGCTGTGTTCATATGTTTGAAGATCTAGAAAATGTCTAGTTCTTATTAAAGTTATCATTTCTAATAATTTTAAAATATGAGTGTGTACTCTTGCTTTTTAGGCATGCTTTGCATGTGCTTCTTATTAAAGTGGAAAACAATAGTCTTGTTTTGCATTTTTTTCTTTACATAAAACAATATTTAAAAGAAGGATTCTACTGGTAGAAGCTGATGATCACTCCAATTGGGGCTCCTTCATTTTTCAAAGCCTTCTTGTTCAATACGATGGTTCATGTTCATGCTGAGGTGTATCATTTTCATTCTTCAGTAATAAATTATCAAGGTCAAGACTTGAAGTTGGTCATTATTTTTTATTTATGTTTTTTTTCTTAGGAAGGTGTGATATAGAAATATGGCTATGATTTCTTCACTGGTGACGAGAGGAGCTAGGGGAGAGAAAAGAACGTCAATTTCATGAATAGATTATACTTTATGCAATGTTGTTAGATGTATTGATGAAGATGTAATAAAATTTTGTTATGTTTTTGTTTTAAAAATGTAATATATAGTATCAAAAAAATTTATTAATTGCTTTTATATTTTGTTAATTATAAATTATGGATTATAGTTTATGTTTTTATTTAATTTAATATAAAAACTTAAAAATATGTACTCAATTTTGTTGTAAAAAAATAAAATAGTAAAAATAATTTTGGAATGAGAATAGATAGGGATTTTTCTCTTGCTAATTTAGCTAGGGACATTCTGTAAATCTAAAATACGATCATAATTAACAAGGGAAAAAATAAATTTAGCTAGGGAATTTTACGTCGTTAAAAATATTTTGATAGGGAATTTTTCGAACATTAATTTTTTGCGACGAGCACATTAATTTTGAAAAACTTCGGTCATTAATCCATCGTTATTCTATTTTAGGAACAGCAAAATCCTATTTAGCTAGGGAATATTTCCAAGTTATTTGGGATTTTTTTGTAGTGATATATATTTGACTATCTACATAATAGTATATCAATCTAAAAATCTATTTTTCTATTTGTCTATCTACCTATCTATCTTTTTATCCATCCATCTATTTATCTATCTATCTATATATCTATTTGTCTATCTATATGTCAATCAATCAATCTATCTATCTATTTATCTATTTGTCTATTTATCTATTTGTCTTTTTGTCTGAATCTCTAATTACCTAATTTTATATCTTTTTAATTGTCAAACTATATATCTTTCTATCTGAATATCATTCTAACTATCTAATTTTGTTTCAATTCATCAGTCTATTAGTCAATATATATATCTTTCTATCTATATATATATATATCTGTCTATCTATCTACCTTGTATCTTTCTACCCATTTCTCTATTGATTTGCATATTTGTCTATATGTCTATATGTCTATATGTCTATTTGCCTATATATCTATTTTACTAACTATCAAACTATTTAACTATCAATCGAATAATCAATCTAATAGTCTCACTATTTATCTATCATTATATCTATCTTCCTATCTATCTATCTATCTATCTATCCATCTGTCTGTCTATCTATCTATTTTTCTGCCTATCTATCTATATATCTATACATCTATATTTTTGGTTATCGAATAGTCTATCTATCCATCCATATATTACTATTTGTCTGTATGAATATCTGCCTTTATATCCATTTTCTATCTACCTATTTTTTTAATCTGACTAACTTTATTTTTCTATATCTATCTATCTACCTTTCTATCTATCTCTTTCTCTTTCTATAAGTCTATTTCTCTATCAATGTATTTTTCTATTTTTTTATCTATGTCTATAATTATATTATCTATCTATCATTCAATCTATTTATTAATTTACCAATCTGTATAACTATCTATCTATCTATTTGTCTATATATATATTTGTATAACTACCTAACTCATTAACTATCAATCAAACTATCAGTATATTAGTATATCTATATAACATTCTATCAATCTTTCTATCTATCTATCTATCTAACTATCTATCTGTCAATATGTCTATCTAGATATCTATCAATTTGTCTATCAGACTATCTATCTATCTGTCTATCAATATATCTATCTGTCTACCTATCTACTTATCGGCCTTATTATTTATCTTTCTATCTTTCTATATATCTATTTGTGTATCTATCTACCTACCTTTTTATCTGACTTGTAATCATGCAATTTGTCTATCTATCTATCTGTCTTTCTATCTATCTATCTGTTTAACTATCTATCTATCTATCTGACTATCTTTCAATCTATCTATCAGACTATATGTCTATATATATATATATATATGTCATGCTATCTATATTTTTATCTCCTTATCCTCCAATCTACATTTTTGTCTATATATATATAAACTTATTTGTCATTCTGTAAATCTATCTATCTGTCAATTTGGTATAAAATCAATCAATCAATCTATCTAATTATATATCTATTTGTCTATCTATCTATCTATTTATCTTTTTATCTATCTATATATCTATCTAACTATATATATGTCTATCTATCATTCTATCTGTCCATCAATAAAATTTTCTATTTGTCTATATATATATATTTGACAATATGTTTATATGTCTATCTGTTTATTAGTTTATCTATCTATATATCTGTCTACCTATCTACCCATCTATCTCTCTACCTATCTCTATATCTATTTGTGTATTTATATATGTGTCTATCTGTCTAATTGTCCATATATCTATTTTCCTAACTATCTGACTATTTAATTATTAATAAAACAATCAGTCTATCAGTAAATCTATGTATCTATTTATCTATCTATCTATTTATCTCCTATCAATCTATCCATCTATTTATTTATCTATCTATCTAACTATTTGTCTATTTGTATATCTGCCTTTCTACTCATCTTCCTATCTACATATTTGTTGATCAGTCTATCTATCTATCTATCTATATCTTTATCTTTTTATCAGTCTATTTTTCAATCTATGTACGTATTTATCTATTTATCTATCTATCTATCTATATGTCTATCATTATATTTGTCGATCTATGTATCAATCAATCTATCTATTCTCCTATCTATATATCTATCTATCTTTCTTTCTTTCTATCTAATTATCAATATATCTATTTGTCTAACTATCTATCTATCTAACTCTATAACTATCAATCAAACTATCAGTCTACCTATATATCTATTTATCATTCTCTCTATCTATCTATCTATCTACCTATCCAGCAGTCTATCTATCTAACTAACTAACTAACTATCTATCTATCTATCTATATTTGTATCCATCTTTTTATTAGGATATTTGTCTATCTATTTAACTATCTATCAATCTATCTTTCTATTTATTTATCTATTTTTATGTCTATCTAACTAACTAACTAACTATATATCTTTCTATCTATCTATCTACCTTTGTCTTTATTAGTCAATTTAGATATCTATCTATTTGCCAATTTATATATATATATATTTATCAATCTATCTATCTATTTATTTGTCTATCTTATTATCTATCAATCTATCTATCTGTCTATCTATTTATTTATATATCTATCTGTTTATCAATCCAACTATCTATTTGTCTATTTGTCTATCTTCCTATTTATCATTCAAATTATTTATCTATCTAACTAACTAACTAATCTATCTATCTAGCAGCCTATCTTTACATCTATCTATCTGACTATATGTCTATAAATATATATTTATTTATTTATATATGTTAAACTATCTATATTTTTATCTGCTTATCCTCATATCAGCCTTTTTGTCTATCTAACTATATGTTTTACTATCAATCTGAATATCAATTTAATTCTCTATTTGTTTAATAGTCTATCTATCTATCTTTCTATCTTTCTATCTAGCTATCTATATGTTAATATGTCTAATTATCTAATTATATATCTATTTTTCGATCAATCTATCCATCTATCTATCTATTTTACAATTTATCTATCAATCTATCAATCAATCTATCTGTCTATTTGTCTTTCTATCAAACTATCAATCTGCCTTTCTAATAATCTATATATCTAGCAATCTGTCTATCTATCTATCAATCTATCTATTTGTCTATATGTCTATCTATTATTATATCTATATGTCAATCTTTTTATCTATATATATGGCTATCTATCTATAAGGCTATTTTTGTATCTATTTATCTGTTTGTCTACATATCTATCTAACTATCTATATATCAATTTGTCTATTTGTTTATTTTTATATCTATATATCTATATGTGTATCTATATATCTTTCTATTTCTCTCTCTATGTATTTATATATCTATCTCTCTGTCTATTTATCTATCTGTCTGACTGACTATCTATCTGTATGTCTATCAATATGTGTGTCTATGTATACAACAGTCTATCTATCTATCTATCTATATAAGTTTCTATCTATCATATCTATCTCTATATCAATCTATCTGTCTATTTGTGTATCTCTATATTTGTTTATCCATCTATCCGTCTATCTATCTATATGTATATTTGTGTATCTGTGTATCTATCTATCTATCAGTCTATTTATCTATCTGTCTATGTATCTATCTAAATATCTATGTATCTATCTATATATCTATAAGATTATCTATTTATCTATCTAACTTTCAATTTGTTTATCCTTCTATTTGTCAAGCTTTATTTCTTTTTTTCTATCTATATGACTATTTCTCTATTAGTTTTTCTATCTATCTCTCTACCTCACTATCTTTCTATTTGTCTATTTGTATATCTTACTATCTTTTGATATATCTATCTATCTATTTATCTATCTATATATATATATATATATCTGTTTATAATTCTATCTATTTATTTATATATTTGTCTATATGTATAACTAAATATATGAATATCTATTAATTTATCTTTCTATTTATTTGTGTATCAATCTATCTGTCTATCTACCTTTCTGTCTATAAATCTATCTATCTATCTATGTGTTTTTCTATCAATCTTTCTATTTGTATAATGTCTATCTATCTGTCTAACTTTTTATATATCTATCTATATATGTATCAAGATATCTATTTATTTGTCTAACTGTGTATCTCTCTAAATAGCTATTTGTCTATCCCTCTAGCTATCTATATTTTATCTCTCTATCTTTTTATATGTTTAACTATTTATCTATCTATCAATATATCTTTCTTTATGTATATTTGTTTATTAATATATCTACCTATTGGTTTATCTATCAATCTGTATATCTATCTTTCTATCTATTTACCTAGCTAAATGAAAAAATGTGTATCTATACATCTATCTATTTATTTATATTATTATTTATATATCTATCTTACTATTTTTTTATCTATCTATCTGTATATATGGCTATTTAATTATTTGTATATCTGTCTCTCTTTGTGCCTATCTATCTATCTATGTCTTTGTGTCTATGTCTAGGTGTATATGTATCTATGTCTCTATGTGTCTAAATGTATATGTGTCTATGTGTCTATGTGTATATGTGTATATATGTCTATTTCTTTATGGATCTAGGTGTCTATTTGTCTATGTATATATCTACTTATGTATATATCTACCTATGTATATATCTATCTGTCTATCAATCTTTTTACATATACATTTATCTATCTATCTGCCTATCTATTTATTTGTGGCTATATATATCTGTAAATATTTCTATTTATCTTTCTATCTATTTGCCTACCTGAATATGAATTTATTTTTCATTATATATATATTTCAACCTATTTATATAAATATCATTATTTCTATCTATATGTCTGTCTGTCTATCTATCTATCTATGAATTTGTCAATCTATCTTTATATCAATCGATTTATCTGTCTTTCTTTCTATCACTCTATTCATCAATTAGACATTAGTCTATCTAACTATTTATAAAACTATCTAAATGTTTGTATCTCTAACTGTCTATCTATCTATCTAACTATCTAACTATCTTTCTATTTGTCTATCTATCTCAAAGTAGATTTCTCTATTAATCTTTTAGTATATAATTCTATTAGTATATGTGTCTATCTATCTTTCTATCCATCATTTGTCTATTTGTATTTTTAACTATCTATCATTCTATCTATATATGCATAATATATCTATCTATCTATCTAGCAATATATATGTTTATCTTTTTATCAATCAATCAATTTAACTATCTATATTTCTATATCTATTAATCTGTGAATCTATCTATATGTCTCTATCTATCTATTTATCTGTGCATTTATTGATTTGATTTCTATCTATCTATCTATCTATCTATGTGTCTATCTAACTTTTTGTTTTTCTATCTATGTATTTATTTGTTTATATTTCTATCTATATATTTATCATTAATCATATGTATCTATCTATATATTTATCTATTTGTCTATCTATCTATCTATCCATCTATCTTTTTATCTTTCTTTCATATCTTTCTTTGTATTTTTCTATCTATTTATCTATGAATCTATATATCTATCTATCTTTCTGTGTTTCTGTCTATCTATCAAACTATCTATCTATCTATTTGTCTATATATATATCTTTCTAATTGTCTAATTATTTATATGTCCATCAATCAATCAATCTATCTATCTGTATATATGTCGATCAGTCTTTATGTCAATCAATAAATTTATCTATCTATATATCTATTTGTCTATTTGTCTATTTGTCTATCTGTCTATTTGTATATCTATCTATTTGTATATCTATCTATCTAACTATCTATTTATTTTATTGTATATCTATTTATATATATCAATCTATATATCTATGTATATATGTGTGTGTGTGTGTGTGTGTCTATCTATCTATTTATTTTTTTAACTGTCTATATGTCTATCTTTCTATACGTCTACTTGTCATTATATCTATTTGTCTATCTAGCATCTTTCTATCTTTCTATCTATTAATCTATCTATTTATATATTTATCTTTGTCTCACTCTATCTTTCTATCTATCTATTTATCTTTCAATCTTACTATATATATGTCTATTTGTTAATCTATCTATTTTTCTATTTGTATATATATCTATTTATTTGAATTTCTTTATTTCTATCTTTTATCTATATATCTATCTATCTGTCTAAATGTCTATTTATGTATCTATATTTGTGACTATTTATATTTTTTCTTTTTTGTCAATACATTTATCTATATAACTATCTATTTGTCTATCAATAAATCATTTTATCTTTATATCTATTTATCTGTTTAATAGTCTATCTACCTATCTATCTAATTTTTTTTTCTATATATATGTCTGTCTATTTGTTTATCGATCTATCTTTCTATATATATATATATATATATATATTTGTTTATTTGTCTATTAGTATATCTGTATATATATATATATATATATATATCTATCTATCTATACATTTATATTTATATCTATCTACATGTGTATCTATCTATCTATCTGTCTATTTGTATATTTATATAACTGTCTATCTGATGATTTTCTATCTATATATCTATCTATCTATCAATGTATCTACTATCCAAATATTTGTCTATCTGTATATGTATTTTTATCAATCTATCAGTTCGTCTATCTATCTATATATTTGTTTAATTGTTTATCTATCTATCTATCTAACTATTTATATATCTATATGTTTAGCTATCTTTTTATTTATTTATCTATCTGTCGATCTCTCTAAATTTTTATCTATCTATCTATCTAATTGTTTAATTGTATTTTTGTCTATTAGTCAATCATTAAATCTGTTTATCTATCTATATATATTTCTATGTATTTATCTATCTATCATTATATCTATCTAACTATCCAAATGTTTTTTTATCTATCTATCTATCTATCCATCTCTTTGTCTGTCTATTTTCTATATGTCTATATATATATATATATATATATCTATATCTATATATGTGTCTATTTGTCTATCTATCTTTCTATCTATTTAATTGCCTATCTATATATTTATATATCTCTCTATCTGTCTTTCCATCTAATTATTTGTCTAATTCATTATATGTTTATCTAACTATATTTGTAACTAATTAACTAACTATCTTTCTATCTATCTATGTGTCTATCTCTTAATCTATCTATCTATCTAATTGTCTAAATATCTTTCTATGTATTAGAATATCAGTAAATCTATATATTTGTCTACCTCTTTATATATCTATGTAGCTATCTATCTGTTTATCTCTCTATCTTTTATATATCTATCTATCTATATATCTGTCTTAATTATATCTCTAACTATTTATTTGTTTATTAATCTATTTGTCTATCAATCAATCTGTCTAATCAAAATGTTGATTATTTTTATCCCATTGCAAATTTGATGTGTAAACTATTATAGAATGTTCATAAAATAAATAATTATTTTTTTTAAGAATTATTTTTGTTCCCATTAATTGTTTTTTATTAAAGATTTACTTTTTAAAAATTTGTCTGACTTCCATGGTCATTATATAATCATGGAATATTGAACCATCATGGGAGACAAAAAGGCTGATTCAACTCCATCACAATCAGAACCTTTGATACTACTATCATCCTTCTTGAATAAAAGGCTAAGAACATATACACTATGTATATGGAGGAACTAAACAAAAACAATGGGTAAGAATGTTCCAACTATTTGATTAATTGCTTTTTATCGTTTTCAAAAAATGATTGTCTGCCACATCATTTCAGAACTGCCTAGATGGTCCATGCGCCATGGCACACAAAGCGCCAATGCCTGTGATGATGTGTGATACACATGTGATGGCATGTGGCTTAGTGTTAGTGGGTGCATGGTCCAGTTGGCAGTGAAGTCATGAGATGTGGTGCCATTGATGCACAGCTGTGGTGCATAACTATGTGGAACTGCACAGTGTGTGCGTGGTGTAGTGAATGTGGATATGTGGTTGATGTACTAGACGTGCACCTTGTGTAAGTTTGATGCAGCCATGGTGTAGTGTGTGCAACATGTGGGTTGTATTCATTGGGTTCTTTTTTTATATGTATCATAGAAAGTGATTATCCATTTAGAATCAAGCGAGTAAAAACTATATAGTTGTTATGAAAGTGACCACTACTTTGGTGGTTCCATCACTATTAGACTACTATAGTAAATGTTTAAAGTTAAGTGTGTAATGAAAAATAATATATTTAATTTATTTATATCTAGCACAATTTTTTTATGTTCTATTTTATCATAGGAACTCATGGAAGAACATATGATAGCTGCTTCTCAACTAGTTGAGGGTCTATGAATCTTTAGATAACTTTTTTGAAGGAAGAAATGTAGTAAATAAATAAAGTGAATGATGAGATGAAAGAAACCAAGAAAGTAATTAAATAGTAGAAAACCTATAAGGAGTCACTATTAACATCCTTACGAGAATGATAGCACATCGAGTTCCATTAGAGTACTCATGTAGGAGAGCCTAGCACAAATGTACCATCTAATGATGAAGATAATGATTTAGTTTTAAAAGATTTTATATCTATGTTATTTTTTTTAAACCATGTAACTTTTATATCATAATTATTTCTAGACTATTTTTGGTTTTTGTAAATAATAAAAAATTGTTTATAGATTATGTTTTATTAAATTTAAAATAAAATTTTTAAAAAATGTAATCAATTTTTTTAAAAAAATAAATTATGAAAATAATATTGGAAAGAAAATAGCTAGGGAATTTTCCCTCACTAATTTAGCTAGGGAAATTTGAGTATATATTAAGTTAAAAAATATTAATTACTACTCTTAATTATGATCAACATTAGGAAGGAAAGAATATAATTAGGAAGAGAAGAATATAATTAGCTAGGAAATTTTTTTTCGTTGAAATATTTGCTAGAAACTTTTTTTTCTCCTTAATATTTTGTGACGAGCATTTTAGTTTGAGATTTTTTACAATGATAATCTGTCGTTATTCTATTTTAGAGACGGAATATGCCCAAATAGCTAGGAAAATTTCCCTAGCTATTTGTTCTTTTTTTGTAGTGAGATTGATAGATAGATTAATAGATATATTGATAGATAGATTTGATAGATAGATAGAAAGATAACTTAATAAAAAGATATATAGATAAAGATATAGATAGATAAATAGACAGACAGATAGATAGATAGATAGATAGACAAATAAATAGATAAATAGATAGATAGTTAGCTAGTTAGTTAGATATAAAGATATATAGATATTTTTATATACAAATTGATAGAGAGATAGTTATAGAGATAGATAGATAGATAAATATATATAAAGATAGATAGATTAATAGATTAATATATAAAATAGATAAACAGATAAATAGATAGATAGTTAGATTAATACACACACACACACACACACACACACACACACACATCAATAGATAGATTGATTGATTGACAAATTTATAGATAGATTTATAAACATATTGATAGACAAGTTAATAGATAGATTTCTATTTAGATTGATAGATAGATTGATACATAGATAGATAGATAAATTGATAGCTAGATAGACAGATAGATAAACAAATAGATAGACAGACAAACAGATAGATACATAGATGGATAGATAGATAGGTAGGCAGATAGATAGATAGACATACAGATAGACATATAGATAGACTTACAGACATACCGATAGATAAAAAGATAGATAAACTGATAGAAATATGGATAGATATATAAAAAAGACAGATAGACAGACAGACAGACAGATAGATAGATATATAGATAATCAAAATGATAGACATATTGAAATATAAATTGACAGATATACATATAGATAGATAGATAGACATATAGATAGATTGACAGATAGGCAGCTAGATATATAGATAGATAGATATAAAGATAGATAAACAAATAGGTATAAAAGATAAATAGATAGATAGATAGAAAGATAGATAGTTTGTTAGAAAGAAAGATATTTAGAAAAAAAAGTTAGACAAATAGATAGACAAAATAGACAAATAAATAGACAAATTGAAATATAGATAGATAGATAGATATAAATATATAATGACAGATCAATAGAAAAATTGATAGACATATAGATATATTGATAAAAAGCTAGACAAATAGTTAATTAAGGAGATAGATAGATAAATAGATAGATAGATAGATAACTAAATAGATAGATAGACATATAGATAGATAGATAGATTAATAGATAGATAGATAGATAAATTGACAGAGAGATTGACTGATTGATAAAATAGATAGATAGATGTACATACAGATAGATAGAAAGTTAGATATATATATATATTGATAGACAGATAGATAGACCATACAGATATATAATTAAATAGATAGATAGACTGATAGATAGACAGACAGATAGATAGATATATAGATATAGAGACAAATTATTAGACAGTTATATATATAAATAATTAGACATATAAATAGATAGATAGATAAATTGATTAATTGATTGACAGATTGATAGATAGACATATAGATAAATAGATATATAGATATAAAGATAAATAGACAGACAAATAGATAGATAGATAGATACAAATATAGATATATAGATAGCTAGATAAATGGATAAATTCGATAGAAAGATAGATTGACATATAATTGAAAAATAGTAGATATATAGATAGAATGATATATAAATAGATAATAGATAGATAGACAAATAGATAGAATAATGATAGATAAATATATAGACTTATAGATAGATAGATATATAGACAAATA
>JAREIK010000921.1:117340-182340 GCA_029783825.1 Sapria himalayana
TCATACAAATATCATGAGTTTGCTTCTACTCAAAATGAGGTATTGGAGCTATGTATCAAAGCAACCCTATCTCAAAAATAAAGTATGATTTTTATGATAGCCATCACATACTGCTTTATTTTTTCCTTATTAAACTAATGAATGGTGAAAAAATGTTCATAAAATTTGAAACTTGTAATCATATTAGGTTCGCTTTTATGTTTCTTTCTTGGCTAATTTATGAACTTCTCTAGACTATTATGCATTTCTATTTAATATTACTTATCATCTAGTTTGTGCTTTGCTTATTCACTTGATATCTACATGAAAACAACCATTAAGTAGCCATGTAATTTTACACGTGGAACTTGATTGAGTATATATGTACATGTACGCTATAGTGTATATTTACATATATTATATGTACATATACATATATACTGGTATATATGTATAAGTATTTACTAGTATATATGTACATACTTGTACAGATATACACTGTAGTATAAATGTACAAACATGTACATTTATACTACAGTGTATATGTATACATTTGTATGTACATATACACTGTAGTGTATATGTACATTTATTGAGTATATATTTACATATAAATACTTGTAAATATATACCAGTATATATCTACATATACATATATACCAGTATATAATCTATCGTATTCATGATTGTGAATGTTATTTTAGATAGGAAAATCAAATTACAATCAATATTATTGAAAATTTGTTATGATAGAAAGATTAAGATAATACATAGATGAGCCTTCAAAATCAAATGCATACATTACAACAAAATACATATGATGATGTATATGATAAAATTTAAAGTTGTACAGATCATAACAGTTAGATTGAAAAAGATGTTATAATGTTCATCATTTTATGACTTGATGATTTTAATATTTTTTATGTTTTAGTTTTATTTTGAAAGATAATGTTACCATATTTTATTTTAATAAGTATTAATTATAATTATAATTTAAATAATTTTTTAAATATTTTTTTAAATTCATAATTTTTAATTTTTTATATACTAGGTATGTATGTATATATCTTGTATTTACATTTTGTATACATGTATTTACACAAAAATTTCTGTCTATATATGATGTGTATATGTATATATTCAATATGAGAGTATACACACATTGTATGTACATTCTATATACATTATATATAATTTTTGTATATTGTAATACACAATAATTTTATTATGTGTATATATAGATACACATAAAAAGTAACACATCTATGTTATGTATAATATATTGATATAATGCTGCCATCATGCTCAGCACTTGTAGCCTGCACACACTGTCCAGGGGACATGGCCCATAGGAGTCCAGGGCCCAGAGCCGGTGCCCTTGTGAGTTGGACCAGGTGCCATGGACAGGCCGTGATGAGGGCATGACTAGCTTTCATGGTTCAGACCTAGGCTATTCTATGTTTGGCACGTGCCAGGCCAGGCAATAGCCATCTCATCACAATTGTTGGCAAAGATTTTATTGAGAACTATCTGGACTATCTTAATTTCTTTTTTCTATGATGTTTGAGGTGATGAATATAAATATTATTTATTATATTTATTGCACAATTTTAATTTATGTATTTTTTTTCACTTGTATATAGTCTATGTAGTGTAGTGCTTTTATTGCTGGCATGCTCCAAACACTTTACTTTTGTTCTTTAAAAAAAACATCATGTGTCTTGGGGATGTTTCCAACATGTTAGCTTAAATGATGGTGGTGGCGGCGGCATTATCACTTTTATTTCCTCGCTTTAATATCATGTTCAATAATATAAATACATGCGTTTGGGTGCCTCATTCCTAATGCAACCAAACCTATAAAAGAGACCAAGTACAAAGCAACACAAAAGAAGAAATACATGATGAAAATTTATCTTCCAGAGCATGTTAGATTTATAAGATAGAAAGCATGTTGTTATTGAATTATCAATAAGGTCATTGCAGATTGTATTATTTTGTTTTGGCACTTGTTGTTTTTTGGTTTTGTTTTAGAATATAAAAATTCTATTTTTCTGGGAATGTACTGTTCTAATTTTCACTGGGCGACTTTTTTTATTTTCTATTTTTCAATTAGTTTTCGTAAAGTCTGAAGCATGTGCAATTTGGTAATGATACTATGTTTCTACTTAACATGCAGAGTTGGATGTTCTGGCAGTGAAATACTGGGTCTCATGTGCTATCTCTTGTGGTGTGCTGATCTTTATTTTCAGTCATCTGGTGCATGACATGCACTATATATGTACAAATACCGAGTATATAAGTATGAATATACTTGATATATACATAAGTATATACTGAGTATATATGTAGGTATATAATGGTTATGTACATAACTAGGTGCATATATTTATTTGTAGACATGTATATATTGTCATACATACACGCCCATTCACACACACACGCACGCACACACGCATTTGAATATATAATTGCTCGGGCTGGTCTGGTCATCATCATGCATTACTTACCGATGTAGGTCATAAAATTCATGAATATTAGACCTTTCCCAAACGGTGGCATAAAGATATTTCTTATCTAGGCCAGCCAGGCAGCCATAGGTTGGTCTTAATCTTTTAGTAATTGTGTAGATATGTAATTATCACATGGTACAAAGCGTATGTATGAGGAAATAAGTTTTCTTGTTGTAGGCACTACTATGATTGGTTATAATTGTACTATGTCTTAGGATGATGAAAATGATGCTCATGTAATCACGTGTAAGGTTATTACATCTCAAAAAACTATATTCAATTGGATGGAAAAATGTATCATTACCTGATTTTTATAGGCCGCGAGTGCCAAGAGGAATATCGGGTCTTGTTTTGGGAGAAGTAGCATGCCGTCATGCCAAAAACTCGCTCAATCTCAAAACGAAGGGTTGGTAGAAAAGTTCATCAGTCTAGCATCATTGCCATTCCCACTTTTATTATCAGTGGTAGCTAGCACCAGCAGTTGATGTGGCAGCGGCAGAAGCTGCTACGACAGTAGTAGCAGCGGCAGCAGTGGCAGCAATAGCATCAACAACAATAGCAGGAGCAACAATAGTGGTGCCGGTAGGAGCAGCAGTAGTGGCGATACGCCAGGGGTAGTGGAGCCAACAACGATAGTAATGGAAGCAGCAGTAGGGGCAGCGGTAGTAGCAGCTACGGCGGCCGCAACAACAGAAGCAGCAATTGCTATATGTACATATGTATATACACATATATATTACTATAGTATTTGTACATATAATACTATAGTAATATATGATAATATACACTATAGTATATATGAACATATATACTATAGTATAATATATTTACCAAAATATAACTTTTTTTATTTGTTTTTTTTGATTTTATTAACTTATTTAAATTTCATACTGATATGGTACCTCATTGTTCTCCATATGAAGTTTCTATAAGTGAGGAATTTTTTGTAATAGGCATGATGCACCATGACTCGGACAGCTTTGTAACAGCTGAAAGATGGTGATCGGAGGAGCTGAGGATGAGAAGGCAACGTCAATGCACAAATAGATTATACTTGATGCACTATCGGTAGATATATTGATGAATAAGATCTAATAAAATTTTGTTATATCATTCTTTTAAATATGTAAGACTAGGATTGCTTAGATTATAGTTATTCAAAATTATTATTCTAATAATTTATTCATCATTTTGTGTTGCACATTAGCATGTGGAGTGCTCATTTTTTCTATGTTCAAGATTGCTATTTATTTGTTCATGGTTACTACTAAAAATGATCAGTCTCATGTCAACTTAGTCATTGCGGTGCAAAGCAACCCCCTTATAAGCCTTGGGACTGATAGAGAGTTCTGGTTACAGGGAGGCAAGATGTGAACTTTGATGCCCCAAGATTGGCTCGTGGCTCATCTTCCAGGGTTTTCTCTACAATTTTATAGAGATATTTCCAAAATTTAAATAATCTTTGTATTTCTTATTTATGTTGATAGCAAAGTTTTGTTCCACCTTTGTGAAGTATAAATTGGATAATACTAATTTGGTATAGTTTTGTGTCATTTGAGGCTATGTGATTATATATATGTACATATAATTCTACAGTATATTCATACATATATACTGTAGTTATAAGAAACTTTTAAAAAATATAATTAATACAAAATTGGAAAATTTTTGAAATATAATAAAAATATAAATTTTTTCATTAAAGTTAAAAAAAATAAATTAATATTTAAAAATAAATACATATATGTTTGCCCCTACTAAAATTTATAAGAATTAAACAATTCAGTAATATTTTATCTATTAACTTTTAACATTCAGTCTCTATTGAAATAATTAATATAACTTTTTTTAATTATCTTATCACTTTAAGTAATTTTTTGAATTTAAAAGATTATAAATGATATCAAATAATATGAAATTTTATGACTTTAGAATAATTACATATTATCTTCATAAAAATTAATATGATGAATTCTTAAAAATTTATAACCATAAAATATAAATTTTTATATATTTTTTAACATTAAGAGTATTTTATAACTCTTATGAGAGTGGATAGAAAACAAATCATCTTTTCATGTATGTCTTATTATATCAAGTTTGTTAATTTTATAGCTATTTTATATTTTTTTTATAAGGCTAAACATATATATATTTTAAATTGTTTATATATTTATTGCTTAATTAATATTATAATAAAAAATTGTAAGGTGTATATTTTTTATTTGTACCTTTTTACACGCACATTAATTTAGTTGAAAAAATTTTGATAATAAAGAAAATAAATGAGTCTTTTTTTTTTATATATATATATATATATATATATATATATATATATATATATATATATATATTATATTATTTATTTTATGTTTTTATAATTATAAATATAAATATTTTGGAAATATATATAAAAATTTTTATTTTATGTTTATTTTGTCGAGACTAAGTCCTCCATCTTTCTCCCAACATTTTCGAAGAATAAGCGACACAATTACTCCATAGTCCTCTATTCTTCTCTCGGCCCAACATAAACATATTCAAATTAAGCGATAATTTGTTATTGATTTGATGTACGTTTTCTACCCTAATTCTTCATCGATTATCTTAACGCGTATTGAGGCTGTTAATTTTTTTTCTGAAATTCTTTTTCTTTAATCATATACATTAATTTAATAATACTCATTGTGATACATACCTAATGCATTTTTGTTGTGTTGGCCAGTAAGTATGCTAATATAAACTAAATTTAATTATACTTTTTTTAATACATATTCTGTTAATTTAGTTATACTTTTTTTTTGAATACATATTCTGTTAATTTAATTATAAGAGGATTGCTTATATAAATTTAATCGTATATAACACAAAATGGGTGTTTTGTGTTGGGCAGTGTGTATAAAACACAAAAATATATCAATGTATTTTATTACATTTATAACTATAAAAATAGTTTACATAAACGTAAATATATATATATATAACAATATATATATATCATAATTTTATATATGATACATTCAATATACATGTCATGTATTTTAGATATAATTAGTATTATACATATAACATTATATACATATTTTACACAAAAAACGATATATTGACTTTATGATAGGATTTTAATAATGTATATTTGAAATTTGTAAGTCATCATTCTGAAATACACATCTAATAAATTTGCATTCTGAAAATATCTATTATTCCATAATGCCTTGCCTACCCAATAAGTATAATTAAATTAATATCTGTAAACTATATTTTATACATGACATTATTTATAGGGAAAACCACACACTCTTATAAAAATGTAAGAGTGTATTTAATATGTGTAAATTTAAAGTATAGTCACATTAATATTTGTTAATGTCAAATTAAAATCTGTAAATATTTATTGATCAGTTTTCAATTAGTTCAAATAAAAATGTAATAGGCTTTATGTATACTGATACTAATTTACAAGACATTTAAATACATGTATATATTTGACTATATTTTAATTACTATGTTTAATTAAATGCCACATAGGTTCCCTTATAAATACCCTAGCATTGACTATCAATATAATTCATACTGGATTAAAATATATAAGATATTTAGCTCATCTGACATACATTATTTCCTACATGATTTGATGCCGATGACATTTTGATGCATTTGAGAAGTTCAACCTATATGGATGAGTAGCTCTCACATATTTTATCACATCTATAGCCATTAACTTAGAAATTGTATACCCATGGACTTGATACTGTTTACTTATTGTAAGCTAACCATAGAATTGTTTACTTGAGTAAACACTAGAAACTATTTACTTATTATAAGCTTAGATAATGAAGATACTTTAATAATTAATCCAAATAATCAATATCTATGAAATGATAATCCAGATTCATAGAGTTAACTTTATTACTTGTTAAACTCATATACTTGTGATACATTTTACCATGCTATAAAATAACTAACACTTGCATTGATTTTTGTAGTGTCTTGTCTCTCTATATTTTCAATATTTAATGGTCTTTGAGCTATTATAATTACAATGATTCTTAGGTTTAGACCTCTTGTTTTTGATTTGCTTTGACATTTTCTCTTGGTTGAATTTCTTTCAATTAACTTTGTATATAATTCTAAAGAGGTTGATGTTTCACTTGTCTATCTCTGTTGAATATCCTTGCTGAGAATTAGATATTGAACATCATCAAATTTCAAAATATTAGTTCTTGATGAACTATGAGCAACTATAATTGTAATATGATAATTTTTGATAGAGAACACAAAAATATCAATGCACATACTTCATCATTGACTTCAATACCAAACAAACTTAATTGGGTTGTGATTGTGTTGACTTTATTGAGTTGTTGGGTCACTGATGTGCTTTCTGTCAACTTCAGATTGAAAAAACACCTCATCATGTGCACTTTTTTAGCATCAATTAATTTTTCGTATATACTAGCAAGAGCCATCGTAAGCCTGACTATGCTCTTCTCATTTTTTATATTGAAAGTAAGTTTGTAAGATATCATATTTCAGATGAATTCAAGTGCTAGTATGTGCTCTTCTTTCTTCATAGAATCTTTCATCCTTACTCAGAAGTGGATGATATAGATTTTTCTAGTATATATAATCCTACATCTATATTTTCAAAAATCCAAATTTTGTTTTATAGATTTTTTTTATTTTCACTTTTCCTTCAAATGCAGTTATTACTACCTACAAAATATAAATTCTTCTAGACAATTCTTGCAAAACACTATGTATGAGAATTGAGAACACATCTTTTAACATGCTGATATTGTCTGCAAAATTTTTACTATTTATAAAATTCATTATTATCATCAATAGTAACTTCGCCCAATGGTGCATCATAATGCACAACCTAAACCTTTAATACCAATTGTTGATAATAACGTGATTTCCTATTTGTTAGATAGACATTTAGATAAACTGACAAATATAAATGTAAATAGATAGAATGAGTGATATATATATAGATTGACAAATAGACAGATAAATAGAAAGACAGTTAGATAGTTTGAGAGGTAGAAAAATAGAAAGAAGATATATAAATTAATTGATAAATATAATAGTTAGATAGTTAAATAGATATATAGATTGACATATAACATTTTGACATAAAATAGATAGATAGCAGGATAAACAAATAGGCAAATATATAGATTAACTTATAGATAGATACATAAATATACAAATAGACCAATAGATTGATTGATAGTCAGATTGATTGATAGACTAATAGATTGATAAACTGATAGATTTATAGAGAGGCAGATAGATATTTAGAAAGACAAATAGAGTGATATATAAATAAATAATTAGAAAGACAGATAGATAGATAGATAGATAGGTAGAGAGCTAGATAGATAGCTAGATAGATAGATAGATATAAAAATAGATAGATAGATTGATTGATAAACATATAAATATTATGATATAAAGATATATAGAAATATTATAGATATATAGATAGATAGATTAATTGTAGATAGATAGATTGATAGATAGATAAATAGATAGATATGAAGATTAGAAAGATAGATAGACATTTAGAAAGGTATATAGATAGAGAGATAAATAGCTAGATATATAGACAGATAGATAGATAGATTATTAGACAGATAGATAGACAAATAGATATAAATATAGATAGATAGATAGATTGACAGAAAGATAGATAGATAGGTAGATAGATATATAGATAGATAGGTAAGTAGATAGATATATAGATAGATAGATAGACAAATAGATTGATTGATTGATAGATAGATTTATATATAGAATGATATACAATTTTATTGACAAATTGATCGACAAATTGATAAAGAGATTTATAGACTATTTGATAGACAGATTGATAGACATAATGATAGATAGATATATAGACAGAAAAACACATAGAAAGATAGATACATACATACAAAGATAAGATAGATAGATAGATAGATAGACATATTGATTGATTGATATATAGATAGAAAGATAGATATACAGATAGATAGACAAACATACAGAAAGATAGATAGACAGATATATAGATAGATAGTTAGATAAACAAATATATAGACAAATAGATAGATAGATATATAAATAGACAAATTGATAGACATATAGTTAGACATATAGACACATAGATAGATATATATATATATTGATAGATAGATAAATAGATAGATAACTTGATTGATTGACATTTAGATATATAGAAAGATAAATAGATAGATAGATAGATAGATAGACACAGGGAAAAAAATTGATAGATATATAGATAGATAGATAGATAGATAGATAAATAGATAGATATAGAGATAAATAAATAGTTAAACAAAAAGATACATAGATAAATTGATATATCAATAGATATATAGGCAAATAGATAGATAGATATATACACATATAGATAGAGAGATAGATTGATAGATAGATATATATATATATATATATATATATAAGTAGATAAATAGATAGAGAGATAGATAGATAAATAGATAGAAAGATTGACAGAATGATATGCATATATATAGACAGATTAATAGACATTATAATAGATAGATTAAAAGATTGATTGATATATATATTCAAAGAAAGATTGATAGACAAATTGATAGTGAAAATGATAGATAAATTTAAAGTCAGATTAAATGACAGATAGATACATAGATACATAGATAAATTGATAAAAATATAGATAGACAGATATATAGATAGATTATTAGATAGATATGTTGACAAATAGATTGATACATATAGATTGATAGATAGATAGAGATATAGATAGATAAAAAAATATTCTGATATCTAGACATATAAATAAACAGAAAGATATACTAATAGATAAATTGATATATAGATAGAAAGATAAATAGAAAGATAGATAGACATATAGATAGATAGATAGATAGACAGACAGATCGATAGATTCATAGATAGATAAATAGATAGAAAAATAGATAATAGATAGATAGATAAACATATAGATAGACAGATAGATAGAAAGATATATTGAAAGATAGATTGACAAATAGATAGATAGATAGATTGACACATAGATAAACATATAGATAGATAGATAGATCAATAGATAGATAGATAGATAGTAATATGGAAATATAGATAGATAGATAAATAGATTGGTATATATTTCGATAGATAGATAGATTGATTGATTGACATATAGATAGTCATATAGACAAATAGAAAGATAGTAATATTAAAATATAGACAGATAGATAAATAGATACATATATAATAGATAGATAGATTGATTGATTGATAGCTAGATAATCATATAGAAAAATAAACAGATAGGCAGACAGACAGATAGATAGACATACAGATAGATAAATAGATAGGTAGGTAGGTAGGTAGGTAGGTAGATAAATATATAGAAAGATAGATATCTAGATAGATAGCCATAAACATAGACATATAGATAGATTAATAAACATAATAATAGACAAATTTATAGATAGATTGATAGACAGATTGATAGACAGCTTGATATACATATTGATAGATAGATTGACAGGCAGAATGTAAGACTGATTGAAAGACCAATAGATAGATAGATAGATTGAGAGATAGATTGAAAAATAAATAGATAGATAATATAATTGATAAATAGATATATAGTCATATAGATAGACATATAGATATATAGAAAGATAAATAGATAGAAAGATAAATATACTGATATATAGACTGAAAGATAGACAAATAAACAGACAGATAGATAGATAGACAGATAGATAAAAAGATTGTTAGAAAGAAAGAAAGATATATATTTAGAATATATATATATATATATATACACATAGATTTCCATATCGATAGGCAAATATATAAAAAGATTAAAAATTAGATAGTCAAATAGATTGTCAGATTGATAATTAGATTGAAAGATAGATTGAGAGATAGATTGAGAGATAGATTGAGAGATTGATTTATTGCTAATTTAATAGCCAAATTGATACACAGATTGATAGACAAATTGGTAGATAGATTGTTAGACATATTTATATACAAAAATATATACATATAGATTGTCATTTAATTAGATAGATAGATAGGTAGGTAGGTAGATATTAAATTGATAGATAGATAGATAGACATAAAGATACATAGAAAGATAGATAGAAAAATAAACTGACAGATAGATAGATAGAGAGAAAGATAGATATAAAAATAGGCCAATAGATATATTGATAATTTGATATATAAACAGAAAGATAGATTGATAGATAGATTGATTGATAAATAGATAGATAGATAGACAAGATAAAGATAGACAGATAGATAGACAAATAGACAGATACATAAAATGAAAGATAAATAGACGAATAAACCAATAGATGCACAAACATATAGATAGACATATAGATAGATAGATATACAAGCAAACAAACAAATAGATAGACAGACAGATAGAAAGAAAGATATATAGAAAATTAAAAAAAATATATAGACATATAGATAGATAGACATATCTAAAGAAAGACAAATGGATAGTAAGATAGACAGACATTTTGATAGGTAGATATACAAAAGATAGATATACAAATATTTATATAGACAGATAGATTGATTGACAAATAAATAAATAGATAGATAAATAGATATACAAATAGATAAATAGATAGATAGATAAATCAATAGATAGATAGATAGATTGATTGATTGATAAACAGATAGATAGACAGATAGATAGACATATAGATGGATGGATACACAAACAAATAGATAGATAGACAGACAGACAAACAGACGAATAGATAGATAGATACATAGATAGATAGACATATATATAAAGAAATAGATATACATATATATAGACAAACATATATATAAATAGATAGACAGACATTTATATATATAGATAGATATATAGATAGATAAACATATAGATAGACATATATACATACAAATAGATAGTCAAATATAAAAAGTGATATATAGAGAGATAGATAGATAAATAAATAGATAGATATACTGATAGATTGTTAGACAAATAGACTAACAGATACATATGTAGATAGATTGACAGACTGATAGACATACAGATAGACATATTGATAGATAGATAGATTGACTTATAAACATTCAAATAAATAGTCATATAAACAAATAGATAGACAGATAGATAGTTAGATATATAGATATAGAGATAGATATACTATTAGATAGATAGATAGACTGATATATAGACAGATAGATAGATATATAGATTGTTTGAAAGATAGATTGATAGAAAGATAATAAATATATAGACATGCTGATACATAAATAGATAGATAGATAGAGAGATATATAAATAGGTAGATAGACAAATAGATAGAATCACTACAATAAAAATTCGTTTTACCTAGGTAATTTTTTCTAAGGATCAATCCCTAGCTAAATTGCAATGGATTAGCTAGCGAATAGCAAGGGATTAATATTTTTTTTAAAAAAATAGCAACGCATTAGAGATGAAAAATTTTTCGTAAATTCCATAAAAAAGCATGGGATTTACCGACGGATTAGAGACGCAAGATTTTCGTAAAATCCGTTCAAGAAAAGTGGTGTTTTTAGCGATGAAATTAGCACTGAATTAGTGATTGAAAATTTTCGTAAATTCTAATCAAGAAAAGTAGGGAATTTATAGATGATTAGCGACGGGATATCTCTAGCTAATACTAGCCATTATTTAGCAATGGATTTAGCGAGGGATTTTTTCTCGCTAATACAAGTCATTATTTAGCGACAGATTTAGCAAGGGATTTTCCTTCGCTAATAATATTTATCATTTAGCTACAGATTTAGCGATAGAATTTTTTCTGCTAATAAAATCCATTATTTAGCAACGGAATTTCCCTTGCTAATAAAATCGATGATTTTGCGACGGATTTAGCAACAAAATTTTTCTTGCTAATCAAATCCATTATTTAGCGACGGATTTAGCGAAGAAATATCTTTTGCTAATAAAATTCATGATTTAGCGATAGATTTAATGACAAAATTTCCCTTGCTAATTGAATCTATGATTTAGTGATTGATTTAGCAACTGAATTTTCCATGCTAATAGAATCCATGATTTAATGATGGATTTAGCGACAGATTTACTGATGGAATTTCTCATGCTAATAAAATATATGATTTAGAGACAAATTTTCTCGAGCTAGTAAAATATGTAATATAGCGACAAATTTTCCATACCTTATAAAATTCATAATTTAGCTACGGATTTATGAATGGCATTTCCCTAACCAATATTTATTTATCTAATTTTTTTTTCTTTTTTATTTGTTTTAACATTTTATTTAAATTTGCTTATTAAATTTATGTTAATGGTATATAGATGAGCAATCCTTGAAACATACATTCTTCTCGTAAAATCATCAAAAAATTATATCATAAATAAATAATTTTAAAAAATATCCAAATACAAAAAACAATTATATATATTAATAAGGACTAAATTAACTATTTTTATGATGTATTAATTTTTTATAAAATTATACAAAAAAATTTTCTAAAATTTTAAAATAAGAAACTTAAAAATTTTTATTAAAGTAACATTAAATATTAAATTCAATAAGTATAATAATTTTTTTCTTTATTTTAAAAATTAAATTAACATATATTAAAATTTCTATAAATATACATATAAATTAATTCATTATATAATAAAATAGAAAATACTTACAAATTATCTGAATTGACGAATAAACTAGTAAAAATTAATATTATTTTATGTAAAAAAATTTTATTATTATAGAAACCTTTTAAATAAATAAATAATACAATATTTTAAAATCTTGAAATATAATATAAATATAATTTTTTTAATATAGTTAAAAGAAAATAAATTAATATTTATAAATAAATACATAGATGTTTGCTCTTAATAAAATATATACAGATTAGATAATTGAGTAATATTTTGACAATTAGCTATTAACATTAATTTTTTTATTAGAATAATAAATATGACTTAAAAATGTTAAACGATAAAATATAAATTTTTATATATTTTATAACATTAATAGTATTTATAATTCTTAGGCGAGTGACTAGAAGGCAAATCATCTTTTAATTTATGTCTTATTATATTAAGTTTGCTAATTTTGTAACTATTTATTTTTTTTATAAGGCTAATCATATTTTTTTGTTTATATATTTATTGTTTATATTAATATTATAATAAAAAATTTTAAGGTGTTTATTTTTCATTTGTACCTTACAACATGCACATTAATTTTGTTCTAAAAATTTGTTATAGTGAATACAATTAATTAGTCTTTTTGATTTATATATATATATATATATATATATATATATATATTTTGTATTTAATGTTATAAGAATTAAAAATATAAAAAATTTGATTATCTTCTTCGACACCGATTATCTTCTTTGACACCGATTATCTTCTTCGACACTGATGCTTAAGTGACGTAAACCTCCACAGAAGGCCATCCATCCCTCGACACCGATGCTTCAACATTTATTCGATTTCAAGGTTTAAGTTTTAATTTTTATTTGATTTGGGGTACGTTGTATACATTTATTCTTCATCGATTAAATTGATTAAGCTTAAGTTTTTAATGTTTCCGAAATTATTCTCCTTTATTCACCGTGGTATTTTTGGATTGTGTATATATACTTAATCATTTACATACTTCATGAATTTGTGATATAATACATTGTCATTGTGTGAATTTTGATGGTGCATAGTAGGTATGCCGAATTAAAAAAAATTTCAATATAAATAACTACATACTGTATAGAAAAATAGTATACATAAATATAAGTTTTCTTTAAATAAGTGTGTTTAAACATAACTATATATATATGACTATAAAAAAGTATACATAAACTATTTAAACATAATTATATTTATAATTTTTTTATTACAATAGATGTGAAATGAAAAAATTGTTATGCATTGTTTGGGCATGTTGGTATTAAGTGGGTGAACTTCTTTATCATGGTTTGGGTGATTTGATGCTAAAGTTTGCTGGTATCTTTTTTTTTATGGTTATAAATATTTCTATTTAAAACTTCAATTATTCATGGCCCATTGCTAATGTTTTTGTTCACAGGTGTTCTTGAGTGAGGATCACGAAAAAAGATACATATGTTCTTGATTTATTATTCTAAAAAATAAATTTTTTAGAATAATTATTCAAAAACAAATAGTCTAAATCTGTATTTTGCTATTATATGAATGATAAAATGAGAGTGTGTGTATTATCATAGTCTATGTTATTTATAGTAAGTTTTTAGCAGTTTATTTTTTGATAGTGTATGTTTTTTGTTGTGTTCATTATTTTATGGTAGTGTGTATATGTGTTTAATAATTTTTGCATTATTAAAATTACTATGTGCTATGCATTTAACATCATTTTTGAAAAATCCAGAAAATCCATTTTGGTTAATCTATTCATAATTCTCTCAGTGTGTATGTGTGCGAGTGTGTGTAATAAAAATAATATATATATATATTATTTATTAATTCAACTCTATTATGTATAGTTTGGGAAAATGAAAAATAATTTTGTGATTTAATTCAAAATTATTATATTTAATTAACTGGTTTTATATTTGAGCTATAATATTTTTCAAATTGGTTTGAAACCCATTGATGGTTATCTTTTGATAATCTTTTGAGATTGGAAGGCATATCAATTGAATCTTCATGTCTTTGCTTGCTCTAATGATTTATTGTTGTTAGGTAACCAAACTTGTTGATTGATTAATCATGTCATAGAAAAAATATTATTAATAAAGAAGACCATAGTTTGTGTTTCAAGACCTTAGTTTCTCCAATAGAGATGATTTGTAGAACATATATTACCAACCTCAAGACCATTTACCTTGTAAAAAAATGTATATTGATGTTGTATTATGGTTGATGTATGAGATACATATATCACTATGCTCTATCAAATCAAGGAAGTTGTCAACAATGGCAAATCAACCACTCAAACATATGCTCTAACAAATAGATTCCTATATGTTGCAAGTTGATACTCATCTATTATTAATCTTGCACAATTGAAAATTAATTTACCATTTATGCACTATTTGCAATTAGATACTCATCTATTAGTAAGCTTTCTCAATTGAACTATAATCTATATTTTTATCTTTGATTAATGAGAAAGTATAATGGCATATACTATAGACCATGTTAAAGATAAAGCAAAAAGAAATATTATCTCATCTATAAATGAGCATTCTCATTTGAAAGTAGATACTCATTTGTGGTAGTAGTAGTACAAGAAAAAGAAGTAGAAAAAGATGAAGTAGTAAGAGAAGGAGAAAAAGTTTAAGGTGATGAAAAAAATTAAAGTAGCCTTATAGCTCTTAAGTAGCAATTACATGCATTACAAGAAGTCCTAATCATTCTAATCTTCAAATAGAAAAAAATATTAGGCTTACATCTCTTAAATTACAAAACAAAATAACAAAAACAATTTAATATTATGCATTGATACCACTAAAAGGTAGGAATATTACTCTGAGAAGTATTTTCTTAAATTAGTTCAATTTTAAAATTTTATTAAATATAATTTTCTTGACAATGAAAGTACTATTCTTTATAATTTGTTTCAGCCAAAAATAGCACTAACTTTTATCCAACTTTGCAAAAAAAAAGGATTTCCTCCATAACACTAATAATAATAATAATACTTAATATTTTCATTTTTAATATATATATATATATATATATATAATGGATAATTATTTTATGGAATCCAAAAAAAAAATATCTATGATTTGGGTTATATTTTAGTACCTATATTCGGATACTCATAATTATCCCAATATAATTAAAAAAAACATTATGCATAAACTTTTTTCAGCTTATTCAGTATGCAAAAACGAATTAATGCATATGTTTATGCATACAGAGTCTTAATGAACTCCATATGCATATGTTTTTGTTTACTAAAATATGAGTTTCTATATAAACTCATATGCATACTTGAGTATATGCATTCCGTATGAAAAAATGGAAGGTAATTATCAGTATAGAAATTTGGAAGACCCAAATCATAAATATTTTGGATTTGGATCCCCAAATGTTATATTAAAATTAAAAATTGTAAAAAAATATAATTATTTTTATGTTGGTTCCCCTTAACATTTTTTCATATAATATTATAACTTTTATCCACTTTTGTTGCACCGAAATGCATCAGCTTTGTTTATCTCACATAAGTTTTTAAAAAAATATAAATCTAAAATAATATTTTCAGAAATCAAAAATCAAATTTTCATTCTCATAGAGTTTACCAAAATATACTTATTCAAAGAAATATGATAGGTTAAATCCCAAGGCTTACACCTATTTAATGATGCCTCCAACCATCCAACTAGTAACTTTTTAGAAATCTTGGATTCAAAAATCTTTATCATTATAACACAAGTAGGATTTGATTATTTTAGTGTTTAGAATTATAAGTATTTGTGTAACTATAAGTATACCCACATTTAACTATATTTATAATTACATGTATAATAACATACAATATAATATTTAACTATATGTGTATAACTATGTATAAATATTTGTATAACTATATATAAATATTTGTATAATTATATAACACTCTAAAACATTAAATATAACTATATTTATAACTATTTATACATATATGTAAATTTATATATTTATTGATAACTTTATATATTTGTGAATGATTATTTGTATGAATATAGTTTTATATAACTATATGTTTAAATATATAAAAATATTAATATCTATATATACTATATGTACAATAACATATAACTATAAATAATTCTATTTTACTATATGTATAACTATAAAAACTTTATACATAACTATATTTAAATATATAATTAACAACATGTATTTAATATACATTTTTATATATTAGTATAAAAAATGCATTTTAGCATTTTCATACCTATATATAACTATATATATAAATATATGAAATTATATGAAAAAATATATATACATACATTTATAAATTTAAGTTTAACTATACATGTAACTATATGTATAACCACATGTAACTATATTTATAATTATATGTATAAAAACATACAACATAATGTTTAACTAAATGTGCATGACTTTATATAAATATTTGTATAACTATAAAAACTTTATATAAATATAACTTTATTTTTAATTATGTAAACATATATGTATACTTATATGTAAATCTATATAATTGTTTATAACTTTGTATACATTTATTTATATTTACTTATAACTACTTGTATGAATATATCTATATATAATTATATGTTAAACTAAATGTAACTATTTATAACTACATTTACTATATGTATCCTAACATATAATTATATATGGGATAATACTATTTTGTTGCACCAACTTGAAATAAAACGGCTAAACATATAATATCAACATTATGTAAGCACATAGCATGAGAGTGTCTGTTGATCAGGCTTATATATGGTATAATACAAATAAGGGTTGTACTCTTACTAATCCCAGCCCTTGGGTCTCAGGCTCAAATATGAACTTATGTATAAAAAAATGTAATATTTAATAGGTTTGTACTGAAGAACTTATATTTTCTTTTATATAATTCTTCATTCTAACACCACTCTTTATGTGTCTCTCTCCCTCTATAATTCTTTCTGTCTTTCTCATCCTCTTTTTTTTATGTGTCACACTATCTCTCGTGTTATTTTTTTTCTGGCTCTTCTTTCTTGCTTGTTCTCTTTCTCTCCATGCCCCCCCTCTCTCCCTCTCTCTCTACCTCTCTCTCTTTCCCTCTCTCCCCCATCTCGATCTGACCTTTTCTCTCCCACTCTCTCTCCCTCCTTTTCTCTCCCTCTCTCTCTCTCTCTCCCCCATCTCTCGATTTCTCTACCCATCTCTCTCCCCACCTTATCTCTCTCTCTCTCTCTCTCCCTCTCCTCCATCAACCATTAAATGTATTTTTTTGCTTTCATTTATTGTGCATTATTGTACTTAGCATCCTTTATCTAGTATAACTGTGATATATTTTAATCTTTATCGTGCTAAAAATTACGTTATCTATTAATGTAGATTGTGAAAACGGCTTGCCTTTATATTCATGATATTTAAATTTTAAATATTCATCTGTAACTAATTTTATTTTATTCTTTGTATATTTTGAAGTAATAAAATGTTTTATTTATATTACAGATTAAGCAATATTTTATGTAAATAAAACATGGAAAAATGAGCTCAGATCATTAGTGGATATACAAAAGGGTTATTAATGTATTTTTGAATAAAGATTTTTTGACTAGGCTTGAAACTTTCATCAATATTGCATGTAATCGAGATTGAAGGATGGAGAAAAAATTACGTATCCTTGTAATCATTGAAAGTGTCAGAATATCCATTTTTGTGATGCAAACACTATAAGATATCATTTGGAAAAATATGACTTTGTGCCAAATTATTTTGTTTGGATTTATCACGGGAAAAGTACAAAGGCTCTGAATATTGACCAAAATGATGGTATTGAATCATTTTCTTGTGGTGAAGAATCATCAAACACATACCATAGAATGATCATGGAAGCTGCTGGTCCTGACTTCAATATGGATTACATGGATGAACTACATATTCCTGAAGCTCAAAAATTTTATGAAATGCTTAAAGCTGCAGATAAAGAGTTATGGCCTGGTTGTAAAAAACATTCGCACTTATCACTTGTGAGTCGACAAATGAGCATTAAGTCAGAAAATCATATATCTGAGAAATTATTTGATCAGGTGACAGAATTAATGAAGGAGATTGTTCCGGATAATAAATTGATCACTAACAAATTTTACAACACTAAGAAGTTACTATGAGGAATGAGTCTACTAGTGGAAAAAATTGATTATTATTTAAATGGATACATGTTATAATGGGGCGGTGATATTGATTTAATTAGTTGTAAGTTTTGTGGCCATCCTCGATTTAGGAAGGCACATCGTGCGGTAGAAACACGAAAAAAATTGAAGGTTGACTTTAAGAAGATGTATAATTTTCCATTAATTCCTCGATTACAAAGACTATTTGTATCAAATGCTAGAGCAAACGATATGATGTGGCATTCTGAGCACGAGGTTGAAGAAGGGGTAATACGTCATCCATCAGATTCACCTGCTTGGAAGCATTTAATTATATACATCAAGATTTTGTAGCAGAAAGTCGAAATGTGACATGCTGGATGTTTTCTTATAGCCTTTTATTGTAGAGTTAAATCATTTATGGGATATTGGCATGAATACATATAATATCTCAAAGGATCAAAATTTCATTATGCGGGCAGCCCTTATGTGGACGGTAAGTGACTTTCCTACATATTCAATATTGTCTGACTGGAGTACTATAAAAGGATTCACATGCCCGTATTGCACGACAAATTCTGATGCAATTACAATCAAATTTAGTTTTAAACAGTCATGGTTTGATAACCATTGTAAGTTTCTACCTATGAATCATCTATTTCGAAGAAATAGAACTACATTTCAAAAAAATAAAACTGTGAAGAAAGTTGCACCAGCAGTTCATTCAGAAGATGAAATTATTACAAAGATTCATAGTTTGGGTTTGAAGAAGGTAACTGAAAAGGATGCTACTGGAACTAATGGACCAATAGGAAAATTATTTGGCTGGAAGAAATGTAGTATATTTTGGGACTTGCCCTATTGGAAGTCCATTTTAATTCGTCATAACTTAAATTTTTTTCATATTGAAAAAAATATTTTTGATATTGTTATCAACACTATCATTAATGTAAATGTAAAGACAAAACACACTTTAAAATCAAGACAAGAGCTGAATGATTACTATCAGCATCTTGAATTGAAACTGAATGAGGAAATAGGAATATTCTCTAAAGCTTGCTACACACTTAATAAGAAGGCAAGATAGATATTGTGTGAATGGGCTAAAATTTTGAAATTTTTTGATGGATGTGTCAAATAAGGGTAGATGCATGGATATGAATAATCTTAAGTTATTTGGAATGAAAAGTCAGGACTATCTGTATTTATGCAGAGATTAATACCAATTGCATTTTGTGAATTACTTCCACTAAGTGTTTGGAAGGTCCTTATAGAACTAAGTTTGTTTTTCAAATAGTTAACTACAACCACAATCAAAATAGATGACATGGTGAGGCTGGAGAATGATATTCCACTTATTATTTGAAACTTTGAACAGATATTCGCACCGAGTTTTTTTGACTCAATGGAGCATTTTCTAGTCCATTTGGCATATGAAGCAAGGATTGCAGGGTCAGTGCAATTCAGGTGGATGTATCCTTTTGAGAGGTAAATACATATAATTTGTTGTGTTTTTTTATTTCGTACTCTAAGTAATATTGTAATTTAATCAAATTGAAACCTAACATTATGGTTGTAGGTATCTTGGTAAGTTGAAATTGAATATTAGAAACAATGCAAAAGTTGAAGGTTCAATTTGTAATGCATATTTAATAGAAGAAGCTTCATCATTTTGTTCTTATTATTTTGATGATAATGTTAATACAAAGAATAGAAATGTGACGTGGAATTAGAAGGTCATGTGATGGTAGAAAGAAGGAGCGAGTGTACGGAATTGGCTCTAAGGAAGTGGCATATTTTTGTAGCATTCATGCTTCTAATTCATCTGTCACAGCAATGGTGGATGAGGCGATCAAACAACAATTATTGAAAGAAATGAACGTATTATAGATATGGAGACCAAAATGAAAAAGAAGGATGAGCAGATAACTAATTTGATGGAAGAAATGCAAGAAATTAAAGCAATTAAAAAAACAATGTAGTAGCAGATGTCTTATATGGAGTCACAGTTAGCGGCATTGGTGCATCAGAGAGCATTCAGAGATCCAGCTTTGAATTCTCATAGGAGAGACTAGCATTCCCTACAAATTAAAAGGATGATTGAGTATAAAATTTTTTCTGAACTGTTATTTATTTTTGTCTATGTAACAAATAATTATGATATTTTTTTGCAGGTTTCAAGTTTTTTTTATTCTAGTTTTGTTCTTTGCTTTTCCAATAAATCAAATTATGAATCTTTGCAGGACACATTATGTGAGAGAAAAAAATTTTTTGATTCAAAGCATTCAAAGATTTCCACGGTCCTTCCAATGCATGAGTCCCATATTTACCGATTTCAGCTTTATCAAAAAGATGGCTAGCTTATCTTATCTTTATTATTCTAAAAATATATTATTTTTGCACTCTCTTTATCTCTAAAGATAATTGCTGGACACCTTTTGGATTTTTGTTGAAGCGATATGACAATCAACTTTAATTTGTGTTTGTTCATGCCTATAATATTTTTTTTATATATCTGTGAATATGTTTTTTGTCTCTATATTTTTTGGGTAGAGTTTTAGCCTATTATAGGTATGTAAAAGTCTATATTCAGTAGCAGCGGTAGAGGTTGTGCCATTAGTAGAAGCGATAGTGGCAGCAGCGGAAGTGGTAGCAGTAGCAGCAAATGTGGCAATGACAGCAGTAGTGGCCGCAACAACAGTAGAGGCAAATGAGACATCAGCGGCCGCAACGGCAGCTATGGCATCAGTGGCAGAAGCGGCAGCAGTAGCATCAGCTATAGTGGCGGCTATAGTTGCAGCAGTGGTGGCGGTAGGGTCAGCAGCGGCAGCATTGGTAGCTATGGTAGCAATGGCAGCAGTAGTAGGGGCAGCACCGGTGGTGGCAGCAACAGTAGTGGCAAAAGAAGTAGTGGCAGCTGTAGGAGTGACAACAGTAGTGAGAGTAGTAGCAACGGCAACAAATGCAGTATATACATTCATATATAGTTAGTATATACGTACATATAATACTATAGTTTATGTGTACATATACTACAGTAATATATGTACAAGTGAAATGTTGGAATATATGTACATATTCACTACAGCAATATATATTTATCAAAACATAGTTTTATTTATTTATTTTGATTTGGTTTGGTGGTTTAACTTTTGTACAGATATGGTACCACATTGATTCCTATACGAAGCATATATAAGCAAGGACATTTTTCAACAAACATGAAGCACAGTGACTCGAACAGCATTTTCATAGCTGAAAGTTGGTGATCTGAGGAGCAGTGGGAGAGAAAGCAACTTCAATGCATTGATAAAATATACTTTATGCACAGTCGGTAGATACATTGATTAATAAGATGTAATATAATTTTATTATTTTTTTGTTTTAGTTATTTAAAATATTGTATAAGAATAAGTTATTGAATGATTTTTTTTAATTTAAAATTTTCATTTATAATTTCTATTTTTATTAAATTTTAATTTTAAAATATTAAATTATTTTTTTAAATTTTTGTTGAAAATGTATGACATTCAACAATAATTTTTGTTTGTTAATGTCTATAATAACTTTATATATATATATATATGTTAATATGTTTGTGTTTCACCATAAATATTAGGTAGAATTTTAGCCTATTATAGGTATGTAAAAGGCTATTATCATCGTTGGTAGCCACGGCAAGTGGCGGCTGAGGCGGTGGCAGCGGTAGTGACAATGATAGCGGTAGTGGCGGCGATAGTGGTGGCGGCGGCGGCAATGGTAGTGGCGGTGGCAGTAGCAGTGGAGGCAGTAGTGGCGACAGCAGCTGTGGTATTGGCAGCGACAGTGGCAACGGCAGTAGTGGCGAGAGCAACGGTGGGAGCAGCAGCAACAACACCAAATGAGATATATACGTACAAATAAAGTCAGCATATACATACATTTAATACTATAGTATTTTATGTACATATATACTAAGTTTATTTGTACTTAGTTTATATGTACACATAATACAATTGTTTATATGTACTTATACTGCAGTAATATATATACGAGTGAGAAGCTAGTATATATTTACATATATACTACAGAATTATATATGTATCAAAACATAACTTTTTTTTGTTAATTTGATTGAGTTGTTTAAATTTCTTATAGATATGATACAACATTGTTCCTCATACAAAGCTTCTATTAGTGATGAGATTTTTCACTTGACATAATGTGCTGTGACTCGGACAGCATTGTCATAGTATAAAAATGATGATTGGAGGATCAGAGGGAGAGAAAACAACGTCAATGAATGGATATATTATACTTTATGTACTATCGGTAGATACATTGATGAATAATATCATAAAAAAGTTTGTTATTTTTTTGTCTTAATAATGTAAAATATTGAATTTACATAAAGATTTTAAATGATTTATTTTTTGTTTTTTATAAATTATTTATAGTTTTAATTTTTATTCAATTTGATATAAAAATATTAAATTATTTAATTAAAAAATTTAATAATTTTTAAATTCTGAAATTATCTTTGAAATTAAAAATGGCTATGGAAAATTCCCTTGATAAATTAGCAAGGGAAAAATTTCTTGCTAAATTAGCTAGGGAATTTCCCTAGCTAATTTAGCTAGGGAAATATTAAATTTAGCGACGGATATTCCATCGCTAAATTTATTTGCTATGGATTATATCCGTCGCTAAAATTTATAGACCAGCACTTTAGCTCAGGAATCATCCGTCGTTATTTTTGTTTAGTGACGGAATATCTCATTTATCTTTCTAATTTAACTACGAAATTTATTTTTTAGCAAGGAATTTTTCTGTCTCTACCTTTTTAGCTAGGGACACTTCTGTCGCTAAAATATAGTAAGAAGCACTTTAGATAGAAAACCGATCAATCGGTAATCCAAGCTATATCCCGTTTAGCGATGGAAAATGCTTATTTAGCTAGGGAATTGTCCCTAGCTATATGAGATTTTTCTTGTAGTGCAAGCGGAGGAAACCTTTCAAAGCAAAAATAATATGACACACTTTGAAGAGTTTTCATTGACTTGAATGGTGTCAAGGACTTGGTCAATGAACAATCAAGATTATCAAATTCACCACCAGAATATTTCTTGGGATCTAGTCGCAACATTTAGCATTTTTCCTCGTGAAGAAAGAGAAGTATCAGAAGCAGTTCCAAAATCAAAGTCAGGAAGATCATCGTAATCATTTGCAGCCATTTCTTTTCTACCAGCATAACCTAATGAAAGTAAGGCGCCAAGATGAACATGAGGAGCTGCTCCAAAGGTTTGCCTGCCAATTGTTGAACTAGTTTCGACTTGTCATAGCCTTGCAAATGCAGGGAGTGAGGATGAATCATAAATTGATGAAATTTAGGATTGTTCTGTCATTGAGAGAGTGTCGGTGAGCCAAAGATAGTCTATCGTAGAAAAAGGCTGATGATCAGAACTAGGTTGACTCATCTGGATATTCATGGAATTGATGTCAGTGTTTCCACAAGCACCATGAAGGGATTAATCAGCTATCTTGCCTATTCTTTGAGAAGAATCAAGAGAGTTGCGAGGTTTGTCACTTAAAGAGGCAATCTAGCTCTCATATGCTTTAACAATTTGGGGTGATTATCATTGATAGTCATGCCCTTAAAAAATCTATGCTTAGGAAGTATGGTGATTATGGTATGGCTTCGAGGGTAGACATAAAGATCAATACTCTGTGAAAGTTGTGCAAAGCCAACCCTCTCATCTTCTTGTACCCTCTTGCAGCCCCTTTCATGCTTGCTGGTTCAGAGTTTGACTGTGTTCAAAATCTCTCATTAACATCCTAACATGTCAGGAATGACAGACATTCTAATTCAACGATCAAAGAATGCATATCATGTTTTTGTGTAAGCAAATAATGAGCAATGAAATGTAACTCACCATGACCATGGTACACAAACTCATGATGAATGATAGGGTTCGAAGAAGAAAAATAACTAGACATTAAAAATGATATTCTTTCATTTTGATGAGTAAGGGTAGAAAGTGTTACCACAAATCAAACGCTCCTACATATAAGATAAGCGATGAAGAGTAAGCATTAAACAATAAATATATAAACAACTTTAAGAGCTAGCACACTTTTGGTGATTTGAAATCCATTAAACATTAAAAAGAATAATCATTAAAAAAAATTGCACACTTTTATAAATATACAAGTGTTTAGATATAATGTTGTGTTTAAAATTTTTTTATAAATGTTACATATGTATAATTATATATTTGTAACACTTTTATAAATATTATATAATATATATATATCATATTTATATAAACATTATAAATATTTTATATTTATATAAAAATTTACATGTTATATAAATGTTTACAAAAATGTATAGATTTTTTATATGTTATATAAATGTTTACAAAAATGTATAGATTTTTTATATGTTATATAAATGTTATATAAAAAAATATATAAATGGATAGTTTTATGTAAATGGTGTAAAATATTTATAAACATGTATACATATGTATAAATATTTATATATAACAATATATGTTTATATAAACATATCAATGTTTATATATAATGTAATATGTTTATATATATTAAAGTATAGACATTTATATATAATGTCATATGATTATATAAATGTATAAAAGTTTATAAATAATGTTATCTATTTATAATATTTTTGGAGACAAAAAATTGAACCTATAAACATTGATTTTGTTTTTTCTTAAGTTATAGAAGCAGAAAACATTAATCATACTTTTTTTATTAAGTAACAGAAGTAGAAAACATTAAGCATAATTTTTTTATTAAGTTACAGAAGCAGAAAACATTAAGCATAGATTTTTTTTAAGTACATTTTATATTTAAAATCTATAAAACCCTAATTTTTTAAACAGTTAAAAAACAAAAGGTTACACTAACCATTTACTATTTCATCAATGGCATAGAGTTAACTTCATATAAGTGATGTGAAAATAGAAGAAAGATGAAGAAAATTGGAGGAAAATAAAAAAAATGAAAACCAAATATTCTATATAAACCAAACTTTGCGATTGGTAATGAATGTGAGAGGGACAGAGAAATGTATATAGTATTTTGAAGGAGAAGATCAATGATAATATTACTTGGCAACAAGAAGAGTCTAAATTTGTTGGTTGCTAACATAGTCCAATTTGTTTGTGATTGAATATTCCTTAGCATTTTTTTTCACGGAATTAAGTGATTGAATTTATCTCTTTTTTTTTATAAAAAAAAGAGACAAAGATATACATGTAAACTAAAATTATAAAAATTAAATAATTTAAATAAAAAAATGGAATATAATTTTTTTAACCATAAATGATATTATTTCATAAATAAATTAAATAATAATATATAATAATAAAGTATTAGATATATATATATATATATATATAATGGTGATAAATTTTTAAGAATTCAATTTATTTTTTTTGATATAATATGAAATAATTATAAAGGAATAAATTTCATATTATTTGATATAATTTATAATTTATATAAATTTAAAAATTATTTAAAGCTTAGAAGATCAATAAAAAATGTTTTATTTATTATTTTAATAAAAAGTAGAATATTATAAGTTAATAGCAAAGATCTTACTCAATTGTTTAATTCTTATAAATTTGAGTAGGGACAAAAAAACATGAATTAAAATCAACTTAGGGTCAGTTTGGTAGTACTTTCTAAAAGTGTTTATTGGCGTAAAAAGTAATTTAAGTATTTTAAGGACAAAAAAATTTAATTAGTAATATTTTAAATAATTATTTTTCAAACCCTAATAAAACACATGAAGTGTTCTTTTAATAACCATGATGAGATATCTATTTTTTGAATCATCAAAATTTTATTGATGTAATTAAAACATCTATGTATTTATCTTTAAATATCAAATTATTATTTTTTAGATTTAAAAAATAATTTGAATTTTTTTTCCTAAATTTGTAAATCTTTTTGTAAATATTTTTTAAAATATTACTATAATCATTAAAATAATTTTTTTTATTTTAAATAATATAAATATTTATTTGTTTATTCATTAATTCAAATATTTTTATAATTTTTTTTATTTAATCATATAATTATATATTTTACCTTTTTAGTAGTAGTAATTTTTTTATATGTTCATTTATTAATTAAATTTTCTTACAAAAGGTTATAAATATATAATTAATTATTTAATGTTTTTTAATTAATATATTTAATTATCATAAGTAAATATTTTAGAAAAATAATTTGTATACTTTTAAAAATATTTTATTTAATCATTATTAATATAAATTTTTATTTGTATTTATATAATTTTGAAATTATTTTTTTATAATATCCTATTTTAATAATAATATGAGGTGAATTTGTCTTTAAAGAAATGATCATCCATAGGTCATGACATACCTTTAATATAGAAAATTACATAAAAACTTAAAATAAATAATAAATAAAATAAATAAAATAATTAAAGATTAGCGATGGAAATCATTCACAGCACAAAAGCTAGGGGAAATCTATAGCTAAATGCATATATTTTGTAAAAATTGTCATTTAAGGTATAATCACTTGCAAAAAAATATAAAAGAGAAAAAACATTCATATATTGATAATGTCTCGATCTAATTAGCTAGAGAGAATTTGTCGCTAATTTCGTTGCTAAATTTCCCGCATTTAATTGTGGGGAAATCAACAAAAAGTAATGACGGATTATGTCACGATCTAAACAGCTCGGGAAATCCATCAATAATTCTGTATCTAAATCCATTGCTATATTTCTCACTTTTCAATGCAATGAAATTTAGAAAAAAAAATTGTTGCAAATAATCTCTCATTCTAATTAGCTAGGGGAATTCCGACGCTAAATCCATCGCTAGATTAGCTAGGGAAGCTTCATAGGTAAAATTGACGAAAAATTTTGAATCAGCAATTTCCATCGCTAATCGTCTTTAATCCTTGAAAAATTTTATTTCAATATTATATCAAAAATTCCTTGCTATTTCCTAGCTAATTACTCACTATTTAGATAGGAATTATTCCCTAGCTAAATTTCACTATATAAATTGACATTTTTTTGTAGTGGACATAATGATTGATAGATTGAAATACATATTGATTGATAGTTTGATAGATCGATAGATAGATAGATAGATAGATAGATAGATCGATTGATAGATAGATAAATAGATAGACATAAAAATAGACAGATAGATAAACAAATAGATAGACAAATAGATGGTGAGATTATTAGATAATAGATAGATAGATAGACAAATAGTTAGTTAGTTAGTTAGATATTTAGATATATAGATAAATAGAAAGATTGAGAGATAGGTAGATAAATAAGTAGTAATATAGATAGATAAATAGATTAGATAGATAGATAGATAGTTCGAAAGATAAATAAATAAGTAGATATATATATATATATATATATATATATATATATATATATAGATATATAAACAAATAGATAGATAGACAAATCAAATAAGTGAAATAGAAAGATAGATAGGTAGAGAGATAGACAGACAAACAAATAGGCAGATAGGCTGCCAGCTAGATAGGTAGACAGTCATGTAGGTAGATGGATAGACAGACAAACGAAGGGATTGATAGACAGACATATAGATAGATAGACTGATAGACAAACAAACAAATAGAAAGACATATATAGACAAGAAAGACAAATAGACATATAAACTATCAATTTAATAAATAGATTGATAAATAGATTTATAGTCATAAAGATAGATAGATAGATATATAGATAGATAGATTGATTGATAAACATAATGATATAGAGATTGATAGACATTTTGATAGAAAGATTTATAGATAAATTGATAGATAGATTGAGGATAAGTTGATAGATAGATTAATAAATAGATGGATAGATAGATTAACAGACAGATAGATAGGTAGGCAGATAAATAGATAGACAAATAGATATACATATTATTAGAAATATTGACAAATAGATAGATTGATAGTTAGATAAACAGATATAAAGATATATAGTTAGGTAAATAGATAAATAGAAAGATATACAAATAAACAAATAGATAGATAGACAGATAGATATATAGATAGACAAATAGATAGACAAGTAGATGCATAGATAAATAGGCAGATAGACAGATAGATTGATAGATAGATAAATAGAGTGACTTACAAATAGATAGAAAGATATATAAATAGATAGAAATAAAGATATACAGATAAAGTAACATATAGATAGATAGATAGATATATAGATAGATAGAAAGATAGACAGATTGATTGATTGATAAATAGATTGATAGAGATAATAAGAGATAGATTGATAAATGGATTGATAGTTAGTTTGATAGATAGATTGATAGACAGATTGATTGATAAATTGATAAATAAATTGATAGAAATTAGATAGACTAATTGATAGACTATTATAAAAACAGATTGATAGTTGGATAGATAGATATATAGATAGATAGCTAAATATTTAGATATATAGTTAGATATATAAAAAGATAGAGAGATAGATAGATAGATAAATAGATTGATAGATTGTCAGATTATTAGATAGAAAGATAGAAATATTATTAGATCGATAGATTTAAAATTAGATAGACATATATATAGATAGATAGATAAATAAAAATAAAGATATATAGATAGAAAGTTAAACAGAAAGATATTCAAATAGTTATACGGAAATATTAATAGAAAGATATATAGAAAGAAAGAGAGATAAATAATTGACATATAGATAGACATATAGAATGATAGACAGACAGATAGATAGATAGAAAGACAGATAGATAGATAGACAAATAAATATATAGACAAAAATATAGACTGATAAATAGACAGACATACAGACATATAGATAGATAGAATGTTAGTCATATAGATACACAAATAAATAGGAAGATAGATAGACATATAGATATGCATATAGATAAACAGATAGATAGACACATAGATACACACATAGATAGATAGAGAGATTGATAGATAGAAAGCAAGATTGACAGATAAATATATTTAAAAATAAATAGAAATATAGATAGACACATAGATAGATAGATAGATAGATTGATTGACAGAGATATATATAGACAAATAGTTTGATCGACAGATAGATAGAAAAATAGATTTACAGATAAATAGACAGATAGATATACAAATAGAAAGAAAGAAAGATAATAAAAAGATAGATAGACAAGTAGATAGGCAGATAGATTGATAGATAGATAGATATATATATATATATATATATAGTTAGAAACATAGAAAGATAAATAGATTGATAGACAAATAGACACACAAATATTAAGATGGATAGATAGATAATTAGATAGATAGACAGACAGATTGGAAGGTAGTAAAGTAGGCAGACAATCAAGTAGCCAGGCATATAAACATAAATACATACAAACGAATGGGAGTTAGACAGACAGACAAACAAAGAGACAGACAAATAGAAAAAAAGTTAGACAGACAAACAGAAAGATAGATAAATAGTTTGACGTAGTTTGTTAGACACATAGATAGATTGATAGGGTGATAGATAGATAGATTGATAGACAAATATATAAACAGATAGATATATAGATAGATAGTTAGATAGATAGACATATATATATATATACAGATTGATTGTTAGAATGATAGAAAGATTGATATACATATTGATAAAAATATTGATAATAGAATGATAGATAGATATATAAAAAGTTTGAAAGATATATAAATAAATAGTTTTAAAGATAGACGATAAATAGATATATAGATACATAGATAGATAGACAGATAGATTGAGAGATTATTAAATAGATACATAAATAAATAGATAGATAGATAGACACATAGATAGATAGAATGATGATAGATAGATAGACAGATAGATATATAGATAGATAAAAAATAAACATATAGATAGACCAATAGAAAGAAACATAGATAGATAGTTAGATATAAATATAGATAGATAGATAGATAGATAGAAAGATAACAAATAGATAGATAGACAAGTAGATAGGTAGATAGATTGATAGATAGATATTTCGATAGACACATAGATAGACAAATAGTTAGACAAAAAGAAATACAAATAGATAGATAGACAAATAGACACACAAATAGTTGCCAAATAGATAGATAGTTAGATAGATAGATAGTCAGATGGGCATGCAATTATGTCGGCAAACAATTAGGCATGGAGGCAAGATAGATAGATAGAAAGACAAAATATAGGCAGATAGATAGACAAACAAACAAACAAAGAGATAGACAAACATACAGATAGATAGATAGATAGACAAACAGATAAATAGATAGATAGTCTGATACACATATTTATAGACACATAGATATATAGATTGCTTGAAAGATAGATAGATAGATAAAAAGATAGAAAGATTGATAGATAGATAAACATATAGATAGATATGTTGATAGATATACAAATAGATAGATAGATTAATAAATAAAATGATAGAAAGATTACTGACATATTGATAGAAAGTTTGACAAACACATTAATAGACACATTGATAGATATATTGATAGACTATTAGATAGACTTATTGATAGACAGATTAATAGACAGATTGATAGACAAATTGAAGGAAAGATAGATAGATAGATTGATAGATAGATTGACAGAGAGATTGATAGACAGATTGATAGAGAGAGAAATAGATAGACAAGTTAATAGAATGATAGAAAGATAGATTAACAAATAGATATAGAGATAGATCGATAGATTTTTATATAAATAGATAGACAGATAGATTGATTGATTGACATACAAATAAATTGAAAGAAAGAAAGAAAGATAGATACATAAAAAGATTGATAGTTCGATTGATCGATAGATAGATAGATAGATAGACAGATAGACTAAATGAAAGATAGATAAGAAGATTTATAGATTGATAGATAGAATTATAGACTAATAGATAGAGATATTGATAGACATGTAGATAAACTGATAGATTGATTGATTGATAGACTGATTAAAAGATATATAGATAGACATATTTATAGACTAATAGATATACAAAAAATAGATAGACAAATAAATAATTTAATTGACATTTTATTTGACAAATAGATAGATAGATAGTTAAATAGATTGAAAAATAAATAGATTGATATATAGAAAGAAATATAGATAGATAGATATATAGATAGATAGATATATAGTTAGATAGATTGATAGAAAGATAGATTGATAAAAAGATAAATAGATAGTTAGATAGAAAGAAAGTTAAATAGACAAATAGATAGAAAGAAAGACAGAAAGACAGACAAACAACATATAGATAGATAGATAGACAGGTAGTTAGAAAGATAGATAGATAAAGAGATAGATTAATAGAGAGAAATAGATATATAGATAAATAGATAGATACATCTAACGAAAGATAAATAGATAGACATATAGATAGAAGGACATGCAGGCAGGCAGACAGACAGACAGACAGATAGATAGATAGATAGATAGATAGATAGATAGATAAATAGATATATAGATAGATTGTCAGAAAAATACATAGATAGCTAGACAGATAGATAGTAATAGATTTACACAAATAAAAGGATAGATAGTTATATAGATAGATTGACAAATAGATAAAATGATATATATAGAAAGATAGATAGATAGTTAGTTTGTTATATAGATAGATATATAGATAGACAGACAGACAATTAGATAGATAGATAGAAACTTAGGGAGATAGACATAAAGGTTGATTGATTGATTGATTTACATATATATAGAGAGATAGATAGATAGTTAAACAACTAGATAGACAGATAGATAGATAGTTATAAAGATAGATATTAAGACAGAGAGATAGATAAATACATAGATAGATATATATAGATAGATAAATTGATAATCATATAGAAAGACAAATATATAGATAGACAGATAGATAAACAGTGAGATAGAGAGACATGTAGATAGAAATACAAATAGAAAGACAGATAGACATACAAGCAACCTGGTTGGAATGTAGACAGTCAGGTAGGTAGAAAGATTGACAAATAGTGAGATAGATAGATAGAGAGATAGATAAATAAAAAGACAAACAAATAAAAATACATATAGACAAACTAATAGAAAGACAAATAAATAAATAGATTAATAGTTTGACAGACTAATTGAGAGAGAGATTAATACACATAAATATAGATAGAATGATATACAAATAGATAGATTGATAGATAGATAGATAAATAGCCAAATAAATATATAGACCAATAGAAAGACAGATAGATAGACAAATAGATAGACAGATATATAGACATATAAATAGACATATAGATAGACAGATAGATAGACATATTATTAGACATAATGATTAAAAGATAGAATGATTGATAGACATATTGATAAAAAGATAGATTGATTGATTGATAGACATATTGATAGATAAATTGTTAGATATATTGATAGACAAATCGATAGACATATAGATAGATAGTTAGATAGATAGATAAATAGAAACATAGAGAAATAGTTACACAAATAGATAGATAGATAGATTGATTGATTGAATATTAGACAAATAGATTAAAGATAGATAGTTAGTCGTATACATAAATAGTTAGATAGGTAGATAGGTAAATAGATAGATAGATATATTAATATGTAGATAGATGGATAATTAAATAGATAGATAGATATTTAGACAATAAGATAGATAGATAGATATAAAGTTAGATAGATTAAATAAATAAAAATATAGATAGTCAGATAGATACATAGATAGATTAATTGATAGATAGATTGACACAAATATATATAAATAGATAGATAGATCGATATACAAAAAGATAGACAAGTAGATATAAATATAGATAGATTGAGAGATTGATAGACAGAAACATAGACAAAAAGATACAAAGATAGATATATAAATAGATAAAGAAGTAGATAGACAGATAGATAGACAAATAGATAGATAGATAGACAGAAATATAGATAGATAGATAAAAAGAACAATATATAGATAGACAAGCAAATAAACATATAGATATACACACAAATTGATAGCTAGATAGGTAGGTAGCCAGGTTGGAAGATAGTCAGGCAAGTAGGCATATAGACTGACAATAATTTAGATATATAGATAGATAAATAGATAGAAAGTCAAATAAACATACAAAAAGATAGATAGATAGACAAATGAAAAAAAAATAAACATCTAGATAGATAGTTTACAGAGAAATTGATAAACATATTGATATCGAGAAATATATATTGATTGATTGATAAAAAATAGATAGATAGACAGCTTAATAGATAGATTGATAGACAGATTGATAGACTTAATTATTAAAAGATTGAAAGACAATTGATAGACATCTTGTTAGATAATTTGATATACAAATTGATAAACATATGGATAGATAGATTGATATATAGATAAATAGATAGATAGATAGATAAGCAAAGAGATAGACAAATATATAGAAATATAGATAGACTAATAGTTAGACAGATTATTAGACAAATAGACAGATAGACAGATAGATAGATAGATTCATATACAAATAGAATTATAGAGCGATAGGTAGATAGATAGATAGAAATATAGATAGATAAATAGATAGATAGACAAATAGATAGATAGATAGACAGATAGATAGACAGATAGTAATATAAATAGTTAAAAATATAGTTAGTAAAAGAAATAGAGAAGTAGATAAATAGATAAATAGATAGATAGAGAGATAGAGATACATTTAGATAGATAGATAGACAGATAGATAAACAAACATATCGATAGTTGGATAGAAAGTCAAATTATTAGATAGATAGGCAGATAAATATACATACAGACAGACAAATAGATAGATAGGCAGCTATCAATGTAGATAGATAGTCAGGCATGTTTTCTGTTAGACAGAAAAATAAATCGATGGATAGATAGATAGATAGATAGACTGATAGATAAACAAACAAATAGAAAGATAGATAGACAAACAACAAAAAGACAAATAGACATTATACGGACAAATTGATAGATAAATTGAAAGATAAATTTATAGACAAAAAAAATAAATAGATAGATAGATAGACAAATAGATTGATGGATTCATTGACATAATGATAGATAGATTGATAGTATTAGAGAGATAGATAGATATATTGATAGAAAAATTGATAGATATATTAATAAATAAATGGATTGATAGAAGCAAAAATTGAGAGAAAGATAGATAGATTTATAGACAAATAGATAGACAAATAGATAGACATATTATTAGAAAAAGAGATAGATGGATAGACAGACAGATGAGACATAGACAGGTAGATAGATAGATAAATAGTTTGATAGACAAATAGATAGATATATAGATAGGTATATAGATAAATAGAAAGATGGATAGATAGACAAATAGATAGATAGATACATAGATAGACTGATGGATTGATAGACACATATATAGACATATAGATAAACAAATAGATAGACAAGTAGAAAAATAGATAGATAAATAGACAGACAGATAGATAGATAGATATATAGATACATAGATAGATATACATACAAATAGGTAGAAAGATATATAAACAGATAGAAAGATAGATATATAGATAAATTGATATATAGATAGATAGAGAGATAGAAAGTTAGACAGATAGATAGATAGACAGGTTAATAGATAAATTGATAGACAAATTGATAAACATATTGATAAATGGATTAATAGATAGTTTGATTAATAGATTGATAAAAATATTGATAGACAATGGATAGACAAAATGATAGGCAATTAGATAAGTAGATGGATAGATAGACAGATTAATAAATATATAGATAAATATAACATGATATCGAGATATAAATAGATATAAGATAGATACATAGTTAGATTATTATATAGATAAATAGATAGAAATATTTTAAGATAGATAGATTTATAAATAGATAGACAAATAGATAGAAATCTATATAGACAGATGGATAGGAAGATAAATAGATAGATAGTTAAAAAATAGATAAATATATTGAAAGAAAGATAGATAAGCAGATAGATGGATGGATAGATAGAGAGACATAAAGATAGTCAGATAATAAGATTGATAAATTGACATATAGATAGACATATAGATAAATAGAAGGATAGATAGAAAGAAAGATAGATAGATATACTAAAAGATATAATGATAAATAGACAGATATATAGATAGAAAGATAGATAGGTATATAGACATATAGATATACAAAAAGATAGATTGATAGATAAAAATAGAGATAGATTGATAGATAGATAGTTGACACATAGATTGACACATATATAGATAGAGAGATTGATATGTATATAAATTAGTAGATTGACAGATAAATAGATTGAAAAATAGATAGAAAGACAGATAGACACATAGATCGATAGATAGGTAGAAATTCAGATAGATAGATAGATTGATTGAAAGATAAATAGATATATAGATATATAATAGATAAATAGATAGATAAGTAAATAGGCAGATAAATAAATTATTAGATAGATATATAGATAGACAGATAAATATATAGATAAATAGATAGATATAAAGATAGTTAGAGGGATAAATAGACAAGCATACAAAGAGACAAATTGACACACAAATAGATTGAGAGATAGATAGTTAGTTAGATTGACAGAGACATAGATAGTGGGCAGTTAGGTAAGTAGTAAATCATGTGTGTAGGTAGAATAGAAGATTGACAGACAAACAAATAGGCAGATAGAAAATAGACAAATAAAGAGATAGACAAACAGATAGATAGATAGATAGGCAAACAGTCATAAAGATAGATAGATAGTTAATACATAGATTAATAGACACATATAGATAGATTGATAGAGAGATAGATAGACATATAGATATATATATATATATATATATATATATGTATATATATTGATAGTTAAACAAATAGAGAGATAGATTGATAGATAGAATGATAAACATATTGATAAAATAGTGATAGACAAATTGATAGAGAGATTACTAGATAGAATGATAGATAAATAGATAAATAAATAGACAGATATAAATATTTAGATATATAGATAGATAAATACATAGATAGATAAACAAATAGATTGACATATTATTATATAGAAACATAGATAGATATATAAATAGATAGATAGATTGATTGATAGAAAGATAGATAGATATATAGACAGATAGATAGACATATAGATAGATATAAAGATAGATTCATAGATACACAAATAGAAATATAGATTGAGACAAATAGAGAGATATATAGATAGGTAGATAGATAGATATACATATACATAGATAGATAGATAGATAGATCAATAGAAAGATAGAAAGATAGATAGATAAATAGATAGCCAGATAAAAGACAGATAGATTGACAAAAAGATAGGCATGTTGATAGATAGATAGATAGACAGATAGATAGACATACAGTTTGACAGATAGAAAGACTGGCATATAGATATACAAATAGACATAATATATATATATATATATATATATATATATATATATATATATAGATTGATAGATAGTTAGTTATATAGGCAGACAAACAAATAAGCAGGCATATAGAAAGATAGACAAACAAAAAATTGGTAGATAAATAGACATACAAACAAAGAGAAAAAAAATAGACAAATAGATATACTGATAAAGAGAAAGAAAGATTTTTTTATACATAGATTTATAGACATATAGTTAGACAGATTGATAGAAAGTTAGATACACAGATAGATACATTGATAGACAGGCAGACAGACAGATAGATAGATATATAGATAGATAGACATATTGATAGATATATTGATAGATATACAAATATATAAAATGATTGATAGATAGAATGATAAAAATATTGATTTACATATTGATAGATAGATAGATAGATAGATTGATTGATTGATAGAATCATAAATAGATAGATAAATAAATAGATAGATGAATATATAGAAAGATATATAGATAGATAAATAGATAGATAGATAGACAAAAATATAGAGAGTTATATAGACAGATAGATAAATAAATACATTGATAGATAGATAGATAGACAGAAAGATTGAAAAATAGATAGATAGATAAATAAACAGACAGATAGACAGAAAGATATATAGATAGATACACAAATAGATAGATAGATAGACAAATAGACATACAAACAAACAAATAGATAGAAAAACTGATAGTTATACAGACAGACAAATTGATAAATAGATTGATACACATTGTTATAGATAAATAAATAATAAGACAATTTGATAAATAGATTTATACATAGATAGTTAGACAAATAAATAGATAGATAGATAGATGGATTAATAGAAAGATAGATGGATTAAAAGTGTTGGGTAATTACGTTTCCATGGGTAGTGAGATTAAGAATAGAAAACAACAGAACCATAGAAAACAAGCAATATATATCCCAATCCAAACAAGCATCCACGACAGAATCAAAAATGAGAAATCAACACAGGAAATAACATGGTTCGCTAGTCGCTCAGTACGACTAGCTACCTCCACCAGAAAATGCTCATGCGTTACAGATTAAAACCAAGAAATATAACGTCTTACAGTATGCAGCATGTAGTAGTCGCGAAATCACACAGAGAGAGGAGAGGGATGATGAACAGTTCAAACGGGTCAAAAAATAGCCACCCGAAAATTAAATTACAAATCTTTTCATATGAAAAATAAATATCTGGTTCATTTAACCGAAGCGGGTCGGATCATGGAACGGAGGTCCAGTTAGTGGGACATCCATTATTGTGCTACTGCTGCATCCTCGAGCTGTTAATATTTCTTTTCCTACACTTACATGAAAATATTAAAACAAATTATTAAGTAAAAACAAATTACATATACAGTAATCTCCACCTTAATTTGTTTTGCATATAGATAGAGAGATACTCTCTATGAATAGGTAGTCCAAAAAGACTACATCTGATTTGATATGTTCAGTAAGTCAAGACAGTGTCTTAACTTATTCAGAGTAACAGGTTTGGTAAACATGTCAGCTGGATTATCAGAAGTTGCAATCTTCTTTACTTGTACCCTCTTCTTAGATCAAAGAAAATGATATCACACATCAATGTGCTTTGTCCTCTCATGGGGCACTTGGTCTTTTGCTAAACAAATAGCACTGAGGTTGTCATAGAAGATTGTTGCAACCTTTTCATAAAGGCCAAGGTCCTTTAGAAAACATTTCAGCCATATCCCTTACTTCGCAACTTCAGTTAGAGCCATATACTCTGCTTCAGTAGAAGATAAAGTAACAGAAGACTGCAGTGTGACTTTCCAGCTAACTACAGAACCACATATAGTGAAGACATAACCAGTCATAGACCGTCTACTGTCAACATCTCCTGCATAGTCAGAATCAGAATATCCTGCCAGCAAGAGTTCAGATTCATTACCAAATATCAGACCAACATCAGAAGTCCCCTTGAGGTACCTAAGTATCCTTTTAACAGCTTTCTAGTGCTCTTGACCAGGGTTTATCATAAACCTACTCACTACACTTACTGCATGAGCAATATCAGGTCAGGTGCACACCATAAGATACATGAGGCTCCCGATATCACTAGAATAAGGAACCTTAGACATTTGTTCCTTGTCAGATTCAGATTGAGTATAACATTCTAATGTCAAATAGAGGTTAGAAGCAAATGGTGCGGACAAAGGCTTACAAGAAGTCATTCCAAATCTAGATAGAAGTTTCTGAATATATTGTTTCTGTGAAAGAAATAATTTTCTTTTAATTCTATCTCTGAATATTTCCATACCTAAAATTTGCTTTGCTCCTCCAAGATCTTTCATATCAAATTCAGAACTGAGGAGACCTTTCAGTTCCTGAATATCAGATTTATTTCTGGCAGCAATAAGTATATTATCTACATACAATAGCAAGTAGATATATGACTCATCTTTGTGCCTTTTGAAATAAACACAGCAGTCATGGTCACACATATTGTATTCATGACTAGTCATGAAAGAGTCAAATCTCTTGTACCACTGACGGGGAGACTGCTTAAGTCCATAAAGGGACTTCAGAAGCTTGCACACATGGGTTTCCTTGCCTGATACCTCAAAACCCTCAGGCTGGCTCATGAAGATCTCTTCATCGAGATCTCCATGAAGAAAAGTAGTTTTGACATCTAGTTGCTCAAGTTCAAGATTCTGATGTGCTACTAATGCTAGAAGCACTCTTATTGAGGTATGTCTAACTACAAGAGAGAATATCTCATTGTAGTCAACACCCTCTTTCTGACTGAACCCTCTTGCAACTAGACGTGCCTTAAACTTTAAACCACTAGCAATTGAGGCATCCTCTTTCTTCTTGAAAATTCATTTGCAAGACACTATTTTTCTTCCCTTTGGTTTAGGTACAATGATCCAGGTACCATTCTTATGAAGAGATTCAATTTCTTCATTCATGGCAACCAACCATGACTCAGACCCAGGACAATTAATAGCATTCCTGTAGGAGGATGGTTCAGGAATGTCAATTTCTTCGGCAACTTGTAGGAGAAATCCTACAAACTCATCAAAGCCGAATCTCAGAGGAGGACGTGCGTTCACCCTTCTTTTTCTATCCCTTGCAATACAGTAGGGAATAGACTCTTCAGGTGCAGTTTCAAGATCAAGTTCAATAATAGATTTAGCATTATTTTCATGATTAGCTATCGTTTGTCTAGAAACAACAGGCATCCTTCCTGGAGCTACAGATTTAGATTTTGGCACCACCTTAAGTTTAGCTTGAGGAACATCAGGTAACTAAATAGGACTAGGTACTTGTTTCAAAATGACACTCTCGTCGAAGGTAACACTCCTAGAGAGTATAACTCTCTTTTTAGATGGTGACCAGATACGGAATCCTTTGACTCCATCACCATAACCAACAAATATTCTCTTGCGTGCATGAGGTTAAAGCTTACCATCATTTACATGATAGTAGGCAATACACCCGAACACATTCATATTGGAATAATCTGCAGGTTTACCAGTCCACACTTCAAATGGAATTTTAAAGTTAATTCCACTATGTGGCGATCTATTTATCAGATGGCATGCTGTATTAACAGCTTCAGCCCAAAACTCTTTGCCTAAGCTTGATTGAGAGAGCATACATCTAGTTCTCTCCAGAAGAGTTTGGTTTATTCTTTCAGCAATGTCATTCTACTAAGGAGTATCCCTAACAGTTTTGTGTCTCGCAATACCTTTGTCCTTATAAAATTCCTCAAATTCAGACGAACAGAATTCTAGACCATTATCTGTTCGTAACAGTTTAACCTTCTTTTATGTTTGATTTTCTACTAAGCTAACCCACTGCTTAAACTTTATAAAAGTCTCGGATTTATGTTTCATCATGAATACCCAGGACATCCTGGAGTAATCATCAACTAAACATAAATAAAAACGAGCACCCCCAAGAGATGTGACTCTAGAAGAGCCCTAACAGTCAGCATGGATATAATCCAAAATACTATTTGTGCAGTGTATGGCTTTACCGAACTTAGTTCTATGTTTCTTACCAAAAACACAATGATCACAAAAATTTAATTTACTGACTCTATGACCAACAAGAAGATTAAGATCAGGGAGAATTTTCATACATTTCTCTCCCATATGTGCGAGCCGCATATGCCATAGTCTGGTAAGTTCAGCTTTGTCTTCAGATGCTGGCTCTCCAGATGTGACAACAATAGCCTCTATCACTGTGGAACCTATCAGTGTGTATAGCATTCCAGTCTTCTACCCCTTCAGTACAACATCATCTCCTCGATGAACATTCAATGTTCCCTCTCTACCACTGAATGAATATCCCTGATCATCCAGAACACCAAGAGAAATGAGATTCATTGTCAACTCAAGGACATATCTCACATTTGAAAGTGAGACAATTCAGCCATCCCAAGTTCTCAGTCTGACTGTGCCGATTCCAACCACCTTACATGGTTGGCGGTTCCCCACCACAGCATGGCCAGCTTCCTTCTTGTCATATTTGCTGAACCACTCCAAATGAGTGCTTATATGGAAGGAAGCACCAGTATCCATAATCCAAGAATCTGATCTTGCGATCGTTGTGGAGATTACCAATACAAGGTCTTCTCCATCATCCAGATCATCAAAAGTCACAGCAGTAGGTGGGGGGTTAGGTTGACCTTGTTGTTCCAACATTGCTCTCTTCTTTGGGCACTCAGTTTTCCAATGCCCTTTCTATTTACAGTAGTGACAAATGTCACCCTCCTTTGACCTCTTCTGAATCTTATTTCCCTTCTTCTTGAATGGAACAGGTTGTGGCGTCCTGTTTTTCACCACCAATCCAACAAGATGTTGTTCAAGTCTTTTAACCGCTGCCTTCTGCCTCATTTCTCTGGAGTGTAGGGTAGTCCGAACATCCTCTAGTGTGATCTCCTTTCCCACAATGAGAGATTCAACAAAATTTTCATAGGAAGGAAGAAGAGAAACTAATAGTAGAAGTGCAACATCCTCATCATCCACCTTAGCATCCACATGTTTAAGGTCCATGAGGATGATGTTCAAGTCATCCAGATACTTCTTAAAAGAGGCTCCCTCTTGCATCCTCAGTGTGAATATCCTTCTCTTCAATAGAAGCTTGTTCGTCAATGATTTAGTCATGTACAGAGACTCAAGCTTGAGCGACATTCCTGCAGTAGATTCCTCATCTGCTACCTCAACAATGACTTCATCCGACAAGTTCAACAGAATGGTAGAGTGTGCTTTCTCTTCACGTCTCCAAGACTCAGCCTCGGTTATTCCAAGAGCAACAGTAGTGTGTGAACCGAAGCCTTGAACAAGAGGACTCCAAATTTCGAAGTTTTTCAAATGAGCTCGCATTTTAATCTGCCACATACTAAACCCATTTCTACCATTGAATTTCTCAATCGAGGTGTTTAGGGTTCCAGCCATTTCAACAGAATATTACTAGTATAAAAAAATCTCAAACCCTAAATGCACAATTGCTCGAAAAATCCCAAACCAAGCTCTGATACCAATTGTTGGGTAATTGCGCTTCCACGGGTAGTGAGATTAAGAATAGAAAACAACAGAAAAACAGAAAACAAGCAATATATATCCCAATCCAAACAAGCATCCATGACAGAATAAAAAACGAAAAATCAACACAGGAAATAACATGGTTCGCTAGTCACTCAGTACGACTAGCTACCTCCACCAGAAAATGCTTATGCGTTATAGATTAAAACCAAGAAATAGAATATCTTACAGTATGCAGCATGCAGCAGTCACTAAATCGTGCAGAGAGAGGAGAGGGATGATGAACAGTTCAGACGGGTCAAAAAATAGCCACCTGAAAAATAAATTACAAATCGTTTTATATGAAAAATAAATATCCGGTTCATTTAACCGAAAAGGGTCGGATCATGGAACGGAGGTCCGGTCAGCGGAACCTCCGTTATTGTGCTACTGCTGCATCCCCGGGCTTTTAATATTTCTTTTCCTGCACTTACATGAAAATATTAAAACAGATTATTAAGTAAAAACAAATTACATATACAGCAAAAAGAAAGATTCATAGACATATTGATATATAGATTGAAAAAAGATTGATAAACAAATTGATTGATTGATAGTCTGACAGATAGTTTGATAGATATAAAGACAGACAGCTAGATAGATTGATTGATTGATCAATTGATTGATAGATTATTAGATTGATATATCTATTAATAAATAGACATATACATTGACACATAGATAGATAGATAGAAATAGAAATAGAAATAGAAAGGCAAATAGATAGACAGATAGAAAGACATATAGATAGACAGATAGATAAATAGATAGATAGACAAATAGATAGATAGAAATATAGACAGATAGATAAACCAAAAGATAGATAGATATACAGACATATATATATATATAAATATATAGATAAATAGTTAGATATACAGATAGACAAATAGATAGATATATATATACATACATATACATTCAGATAGATAGACAGATTGATTGCCAAATAGTTAGTTAAAAAATAGATAGATAGATAGATAGACAGATAGATAAATAAATAGATAGTCATGTAGATAGACAACAAAATAAACAAATATATAGATAGACTGATAGATATACATATAAATAGATAGAAAGATAGATGGATAAATAGAGAGGTAGATAGAACGATGGATAGATAGATAAACAATTAGATAAATACACAGACAGAAAGATTGATAGATAGACAGATTCATAGACAAATAGATTAATAGATAGATAGACAAATAGATACGCCGAAAAATAGATAGACAGAAAGATAGGTTGATTGATAGACAGATAGATATAGGGATACATAGATAGATAGATAAATAGATAGACAGATGGATATATAGATTGATAGATCGATTGATAGACAACTTGATAAAAGGCATATTGATAGATAGATAAATTGATATATTGATATAAAGATAGATAAATAGATAGATATAGAGACTGATAAATAGATCAGATAGATAGATAGACAGATAGACAAATAAATAGAGACAAATAGCACCACAAGAAAAGCCCAAATAGTTAGTGAAAATTCTCTAGCTATATGGGCTTTTTTCATCGCTAAAATAGAATAATGATGGAATAACAACGAAAATTATCTCAAGCTAAAATGATTTACACAAAATATTAACGAGAAAATATAATTTCATAGCTAATTTTCTAACGACAAAATTTCTTTAGCTAATCTTTTATTTCCCTTGCTAATTTTATCATAATTAAGAATAGTAATTAATATTTTCAATTAAATATATACAAATAATTTTATATCTAATTTAATGATGAAAAATTATCTAGCTATTTTCATTTGAATGCTATTTTTACAATTTTTTTTATAAGAAATGTGATTATATATTTTTAAATTTATATATTAAATTAAATAAAAACATATACTATAAACATTTTTTTATAAATTAACAAAAAGCAAAAGCAGTTCAATAATTTTTTTGATACAATTCTTACATAGTTAAAACAAAATCATCATCCTCATATTTTTTAAAACTAAATCATCATCCTCATAATTAATGATGCATTTATGCTAGGCTCTCCTATGTGGTTTCTCTACTAGAACTCTATTTGCTATCTGTCTCGTTAACGCCACTAACTGTGACTCCATATAGGACATCTGTTGTTGTATTACATTTGGTACTGCTCAGAAAAATTATTTTGAACTTCCACAACAACATAATTATCAACAATGAAATCATGAAAAAAGCCAAATATTATAAACTAATGACAGTCTCACTCTAAACACAAAACAAAAGCAAACACATGTGAATAAAAATATTACTTAATTTCTAGATGTGTTGGTCGACCAAGTCCAGTAGCTAAAGCATCTACAACAAGTTTATCTCTCAATTTCAAGCACTTTACCAATTCCTTTTCATTCTTTTCAGGGGCTACATATAGCACTTATCATCGAGCATGTTCCAATCCTTGATCAATGCTTCCTTTACAAATGTAGATAGAGGCTTAGATTTTTTACCGATAAGATGATGAAGTAAATTTATGAAAAAATAATCAAGAGAGAAAACTTATCAAACAAAATAACAAACCAAAAAAATAATTAAATAATATAGTGTAGCCAGAAGAAGTAATTAGAAATAAATACAAAAATGAGAACTAGCATTCAATAAGTAATTGAATCATGCAGTTTTTCTTGGAGATGGGTTCCCAGGTCCGATCCAACACCTTGTTCTTCCATTCAATATTAAGGATCAAGACACTCATTGGAGCCTCTAAACATATAATGCCAACCTCATTAGCTAACTCTTTTTATTATTCCGAGACACCACACTTGTGTGTCTCATTTTCCCTAATGAAGATGAATATTTTTTCACCTTATCCAACAACTCAAACCAAGAAAAACAAGATGATGCCATCAATTGAATAAATACAAAAAATGATACACAAACTAATTATTAACTTGTTTTTTTAACATGCTTACTAACACATCGAAATAATAGACACCTGATGTGAGGTGATAATAGAGAGAAGTAGTAAATTCAAATGAGAATCAACTGAACAAACAACTGGACCAAAATGGAAGAAAAAGAATGGAGCTTAGCCTATCCATCATGCACCCTTGTTGTTGTAGTTGAGCAACATCACCAATATCAAAATGGCCACCTTAATAAACAAACAAATACCAGTAACATGCACCACAAATGAAAGGTGGGCTACAGCAATTTGTGTTGGCTCACAGTAAAGGAAGTAATCTGGCATTCTTCTGGTTTCATCTAGCTCTCCTCTTCTTGGTGCAGGCTCAAACTACATCAATTTTAAGGGCAATCTTCGAGGTTTTGTAATTTCAAACACACATATATATCCATACATCTAATATCATGTTAACAATTAAAAAAATAATAAACACTCGATAATCAAAATGTCATACAACTAAAATAACAAAACTCATGTATCAATGTATAACACTTCACCAGCAAGAAAGCCTTTAGTTGAACTTCATTCTCATCAAAAATACACTTGTTATTTAATAATTATAAAAACTAATCACAAGTATTAAAACAAAAATAATTATTTAATACTTTTGAGTGAATGATAAGTATATCATTTATTATAACTTGTCATTCTAAATGAGAAAGTGTTTCAAACAAGAGTTTAAATTGGCTTCAAATGAATAAGAACAAATATTAATACACAAAATAAATAAATATGAATAAAAAATTATTCCATCAAGTGGAAGATTAATACTAAAATGTATTTGTTTATTTTGGAAAATATTCAAAAGATAAGATCAAAAGAGTCAATTGAATTGACTATTTTTTAGTCATTATCAATAAAATAGTTAAAAAGCTGAGTATGTCAAGAGATCTTTCACTAAGGAGCTTAGCACATGTGAAAATAAATTTGCCATGGATGAGTGGAAATCTCTTGATTTGGATAACTCTATTTTTTCAAATATTAGTGAGAAGTTTAAAAAGGCATCTGAAGGATAAAGGAATCACATAATAAAAAAATTCTTCGATCTCACAAAAGCTCAATTTAACTTCTTGCAAGGCGACTAAAGTAGGTAACTATTATATAAATCATGTATTATTGGAGTACATGATCTTTAAAGATTGTTTCAATCGACGGGTTAGGGGTGAATTTTTCATGAAGGGAGGGCAGATGAGAAGAAAAAGAAAAGATAAATTAATTTTCATTAATTTACGAAAACTAATATATATATATATATATATATATATATATATAAGTAAAAATAAATATATATATATGATTGAAAGAGTTCACATGTCAGGTGCTCTCCTAAAATGTAACAAGAAATAAAATAAATAAATAATATAAATATAGACACTATATTAAATCTCAACTATCTCCTTTTAGAATATTGCATACATGCATTAAATATCAAAATTAGAAGATATGAAAAAAACTTATAATCCTCCAAGTGTATTCATGATGATGTCTATAATAATTTAACTAATAAATATATTCACTAATAACATGTCGAATTGTCTAAATATCACATTAAAATATTATCAACTATGAATTGATAAACATAACATCTCCAAAAATTAACTAATATACTAAGACACACAAGTAACTGATAACATAACTCTTTTCACTGAAGCTAGAATCAACAATATCCCCATATACTATATCTTTGAATTGTGTTCATATTAGTGTATGTTGGAAAATCTAATATGTAACTAAAAATACTATGAGTGCAAATAATATTTGATCTGGTTAGTTGTGATTTACAATTGTTTTTTTTCTTTTATTTTAATAAGAGCATTCAACCTATGAAATAACATAATTCAATTAGTTCCTTATATAAGGGTTAGCTTGTACACATTTTGTTATGTGATTTTTCAAATACTCTTCTTTTATTTTGCATTGTTTCTCAACATATTATCAAAACCAAAATCTTATAGATTACAAATTCTTGTGTGAGTGGCTTGCAATTTGAATGTGCAAAAACATTTAATATTTTATTACAATATAATAAAAAATCATTTTAGAAATTATATGATAAAAAGTTGGACATATTGCTCAAATACTCTTCTTTTTTTTTGCATTGTTTCTCAACATGGTATCAATACAAAAATCTTATAGAATACACATTTTTTAGTGCGTGGCTTGAATATTGAATTTGCAAACACTTTTAATATTTTATTACAATATAACAAACATTTATTTTTGAAATTATATGAAAAAATAGTTGGATATATTTCTCACTAAAATATAAAAAGTTAGAATCTTATTCAAATTTTAGTAAAGATCTCAACTAATTATCAACCTAAAATTTTTTATCATCAATTATTAGTTATATATACAAAAAATATCAAAGCTGAAGTACATCCAATTATAATTATAGTAAACTTAAATTATAAGGGTCTAATCCACCATTTTTTTGTGAATTATTTGACATATCTTCTTAGATGACTCATCTAGTACTCTAGTACTAGGTTTAAAGTTATATATTTTTTAAAATATTTATATTTGACTAGATTTTATTTCTCATTTAGTATTTTTTTTATTTATCATATTAGAATTTGTCCATACAATATAAGTGTGACTATTAATACGAAATATTTTGCTTACTTTTTGAAAGACTCTAGAGAAGAAAGGTTTCTCTACATCATCTAAAATATTTAGTTCATTATATAAAGATCATACTTAGTGCACATGCCTTCTATTTTAGCATAAGGCCTGGGAGAAGTTCATATATTAATGTCTTTCCAATAAAATTTAAAGAATACATATGATAAGTCTCGAACCCAATACCTTGGACAAAGATGCTTATATTGAATAAAGACATGACCTCCAACCAATACATATAATATAAAATTTTAACAAATGATTAGTCATCTTAGTAATATTCTCATAGAAATATTTTAAATTCAAAATTCTTATAAGATTCGGTGCATTAATATTTATGCAACTACATACACAATTTAATTCATTATATGGATCAAATGTATTATCTATAATATTTAATTTACTAAAATTTATGTTAAGTTTAACTAGGAAAGAACTATAAAACTCAAAAATACGTAAGAAAAGAACGAAGAGAGTAAATAAATTAAATAATAAAATATATATTAATCTAATGATGCATAGAATTTATTAGATAAAATATTTTTAATTATTATATGTCTTTATAAGCTTAAGCAATTGAGCTTATGGATTATAAAAAAAATAATATATAATACACAAAATTCTCACTTAACACATAATTTATGAGATGTTAATAACTTAATTATCTTACCCATAAAAATCAAAGAGATTTCATCTATAGGTGTCAAATGGGCGAGGCGACCCAGTCCAGAACCAAAGCCAGCACAACACACTGTAGTGCTGTCTGTCTATCTAGCTATATTTCTATCTCTCTATTTTTCTATCAATATATCTATCATTATGTCAATATATCTATCTTTCTATCAATATTTCAATTAATCTATTTATCAAACTATCTATATATCTTATTTTCTATTGTCTATCTATTTGTTTGTATGTTTGACTCTATCTATTTCTATATTTAACTGTCTATCTACCTACCTACATGAATGTCTGCCTGCCTGACTAAATGACTAATTAACAATATGCATGTCTATCAATTTGTTTGTCTGTCAATATGTCAATCTATCTATCTACCTATCAATTTTTCTGTTTTTCTATCTATCTATCTATCTATCTGTCTATCTATTATCTATCTACTTAACTATCTATCTATCTATTTATCTACCTATCTATCTATTGATCTATTTGTCTTTCTATCTAAATGTCTATCTATATACTATATATCTATATGTCTATCTATCTATCTTACTATCCATCTACCAATCAATCAATCATTCTTTCTATTTGTCAATCTATCTGTATATCTATCTATCTATTTATTTATTTTTGTATATTTCTAACAATCTATCTGTCTAACTAATTAACTAACTATCTGGCTATCTATCTATTTGTATATTTATCTACTATCTATCTATCTTTTTGTCTATTTATTTATCTGTCTATCTATAAATCTATTTGTTAATCAATCTATATTTTTAAAAATATATCTATCTTTTTGTCTATCTATTTGTCTATGTATCTCTCTATCTAACTACCTATCTAATAGTCTATCTATTTATCTATCGATCTGTCTATTAATCTTTCCATTAATTTGCCTATCTATCTATCTATAAATCATTTTATCTATAAATTTATCTAACTATCTTTCAATCTAAATATCTATCTATCTATTTATCTATCTTTCTATCTATTTATATATATGACTATCTATCTGTCAATCTATTTGTGTATTTATCTATCTATATATCTAGAAGTCTATCAATCTATAGATCAATTTGTCTATCTATTAGTCTTTTAATCTGTGTATTAATCTTTATATCAAACTATTTATATATTTATCTATCTATTTGTCTGTATTCCTTTATGTGTCTTAATTTATTTATTTTTTTGTCTATCCATTTGTTTATCTACCTGCGTGCCTGAATGCATACCTACCTGTTTGTCTATCTTTCTATCTATAAGTTTGTATATCTATCTATCTTTCTTTCTGTCTATCTATCTATTGTATATGTGTTTTTATATTTGTATGTATGTCTATTTGAATGCTAATCAATCTATATATTAATCTATCAATCAATTTGCCTAACTATCTATCTATTAATCTAGCAATCATTCTATCTATCAATATGTGTATTTATCTATCAATATATTTATCTATCGATATATTTATCTATCTATCTATTTAACTATCTATCTATCGATTTATTTATCTGACTATATATCAATCTATATATATGTGTATCAATTTATGTATCTATCTGGCAATCAATAGGTCTATTAATCTATCTATAAAACTATCTATTTCATTCTCTATCTACTTATTTATTTATTTGTTTGTATGTATATCTATCTATATGTATGTGTGTATCCTTGTCTGACTAAATGTCACCCTGCCTATCTATATATCTATCTATCTATTTGTTTATCTATTTATTTGTCTCTATTTCTATTTATTTATTTATCTTCCTATCTATTGATCTATCTATCTATTTGTCTATCTATATGTCTATCTATATGTCTATCTATATGTTTATCTATCTATCTTTCTATCTATCTATTTTTCTAAATATCTTTATATCTTTCTATCTGTAAATCTCTTTGTCTCTCTATTTTTCTTTCTCTCTCTCTATCTATCTATTTATCTATCTACCTATCTATTTGTCTATACATCTGTCTATCTATTTGTCTATCAATTTATCTATATAACTAACTATCTATCTGTGTATCTATTTTTTTATCTGACTATCTATCTGTCTGTCTATCTATTTTCTATCAATATGTCTATCAATCTTTTATCTCTTGGTGTATCAATCAATCTATTAACCTATCTATCAAACTATATATCTATCTATCTATTTGTTTATCTATATATCTGTCTATTTGTTTGTGTGTCTATCTATTTATATTTCTTTTTATTTGTCTATCTACCTACCTGACTATCCATCTATCTATTTATTTTTCAATTTAACTATTTTTCTATTTGTCTATATATTTTTTTGTTTGTGTCTCTACCTATATATCTATCTACTTGTATATCTATATGTCAATCAATCAATCAATCTATCTATCTATCTATTTATCTTTCTCTCTATAATAATATTTCTCTATGAATCCATCTATATATATATATATATATATCTTTCGATCTTTGTTTATTTGTCTATCAGTTTATTTGTCTATTTGTCTATCTACATCTCTGTAGACTGACTACCTACCTAACTCTTTATCTCTCTATTGGTCTGTCTCTCAATCTCTTTTTGTTTCTAATTATTTATTTATTTATCTATCTGTTTGTTTGTTTATTTTTTGTCTATTTGTCTATCAATCTATCTATCAATATTGAAATTAATCTATTTATCAATTTGTTTATAAATCTTTCTATCAATATTAAAATAAATCTATCTATCAATTTCTCTATCAATCTATCAATCATTCTATCAATCAATCAATCTATCTATCAATCTATCTATCTATTTGTCTATCTTTCTTTCTATATAACTATTTATCTATCTGTCTATATAACTTTCTTTCTTTCTTTCATTCTATCTATCTATATATCTATTTGTCTATATTTCAATTTATTTATCTATCTGACTATCTATCTATCAATCTATTTGTCTATCTATCTATCTATCAATTTTATATCAATCAGTCTATTAATCATTGTATTAATTTGTCTATCAAACTATCTTTTTATCTCTCTTTATATCTATTTATCTTTCTATCAATGTGTGTATTTGTCTATCAGTTAGTATGTCTATTTGTCTATATTCTTACCTACCTAACTATCTGCTTGCTTGAGTATCTATATCTCTATTTGTCTATCTATCTGTCAATGTGTCTATCTTTCTTTCTGTCTATCTTTCTATTTGTCTGTCTGTTTGTATATCTTTATGTTTGTCTATCTATCTAGTTATCGATCTGTCTATCAATCTATCAATCAATCTTTCTATCAATCTGTTTATCAATCTATCAATAATTTTATATATTAATATGTCTATTTATCTACTTATCTATCTATCTATCTAACTGTCTATATACCTATTTATGTATCTCTATATCTTTCTATTTATCTATATGAATATCTATGTATCTATCTTACTATCTATCAATCTATCTATTTATTTATCTAACTAACTAACTATCTATCTATATGTCTATTTATGTGTCTATCTATTTATTCATCATTTTGTCTATCAATTTGTCTTTCAATCAATCAATCTATCGGTCTATCAATGTGTCTTATAATCTATCTATCAACTATCTATATATTTGTGTATTTATTTGTCTATCAATTTGTTTGCCTATATTTTTATCTGTATATCTATATATCAGTGTGTCAATTTTGTATACCTACCTGACTGACTATCAACCTACATGACTATCTATCTATATATCTATTTGTCTATCTATTTGTCTGTCTATCTATCTATTTCTTTGTTTTTCTATCTATCTATATATCTATATATTTGTCTACCCTTCTAATAATTTTAATATCTATCTATATATCTATATGTCTCTCTATCTATCTATCAAACTATCTATCTTTTTGTCTATCATTTTGTCTATCTTTGTGTCTATCAATCTGTCTATCAATCTGTCTTTGAACGTATCTATCAATCTATCACTCAATCTATCTATCAATATGTTTACCAATCTATCTATCTATTTTAAAATTATATTATTTATAAAACTATCTATCAATCTATATATCAATCAATCTATCTTTATTTTTATTTTTCTATCTATCTGTCGATTAATCATTCTTACAAACTATTTATCTATCTATCTATCTATATATCTATCTATCATTCAACTTGTGGGTCTATTTTTTTATCAATTTGTTTGCATGCCTACCTACTTTACTATCTACCTACTTTAATGTTTATCCATCTATTTGTCTATTTGTCTTTGTCTCTATTTGTCTATTTTTCTATATATCTATCTGTTTGTCTATCTATTTGTATATCTATTTATCTGTCTGTCTATCAATCTATCAATCATTTTGTATATAAATCCATATATTAATCTATTATCATTTGATCATTCTATCTGTCTATTTATTAATCTATTTATCTATCTAACTAACTATTTATCTAGCTATATGTCTATCTATCTAATTATCTATCCGACTTTCTATCTATCTATCTATCTTTGTTTCTATAAATCTATCTATGTATTTATCTATCTGTATATTTATCTATCTATCTATCTATCTATCTATCTATCTGTCTGTCTATATATATATATATATTTGTTTATCTTAATATCTATCTATCTATATATCTATCTATGTGCCTATCTGTTTGTCTATCTCTTTACATATTTATTTATTTATTTGTATATTTATCTGTCTATCTATCTAACTATCTTATGTTTGTCTATCTATCTATCTGTATATCTATCTATCTCTTTACCTATATATTTATTTATCTAACTATCTATTTGTTTATCTATGTGTCTATCTATTTGTCTATCTATCTATTTATCAATCCTTCAATCTAATTTGTCTATCTATCTTTCTGTCTATTTGTATGTCTATTTGTTTGTCTATCAATCTATCTTTCTATTTGTTTGTTTGTCTATCTTTTTATCTATCTATCTATCTATCGACATGTAAATCTATCTGACTATCTATCTATCTATGTATCTATCTATCTATCAGTATATATATATTTCTTTCTTTCTATCTTGATAATCTCTATCTTTTTATCTATATATCTATCTGTCTCTCTCTCTATCTATCTATGTATATATCTACATATCTATTTGTCTATTTATTTTTCTATCTATCTATCAATCTATCATTCCATCTATCAATTAGTATATATATATGTATCTAAATGTTTGTTTGTCTATGTGTCTATATATATGTCTATCTAATTGTCTACCTGTCTTCATGACTATTTATCTGTCTGTCTATCTGTCTATCTGTGTGTTAGTCAAAATGTCTATCGATCTATTTGTTTTTCTATTTATATATATACATGTGCTTATATCTATCTATATATCTATCTTTCAATATATATGTATATCTATCTATATATCTCTTTCTATCTAATTATATATATATATATATCTATATATCTCTAACTATCTATCTAACTATCTATCGATATTTCTATAAATCTGTTTATCAATATTTCTATCAATCAATATATCTATCAGTCTATCAATTGGTCTCTATTAGTCTATCAATTTGTATATCAATCTATCTACAATTTGTCTATCAATTTATCTTTCAATTGATCTTTCAATCTATGTTTCTAATTGTTTATCTATCTATTTAACTATCTACCAATGTAACTATATATCTATCTATGTGTCTATTTGTTTATCTTTCTCTCATCTCTCTATCTATCTATATGTTTATATATCTTTATATCTATCTATCTTTCTATATGTCTATCTATTGTATATTTATCAGTCTAATAATCTATCTATCTGTTAGTCTGTCTATCTATCTATCTATTTACCAATATATCAATCTGCCTATTAATTTATATATCTATCAGTCTATTAATCTATCTATTAATCTATCTATCAAACTATCTACCTATTTGTCTTTCTATCAATCTATATTTCTATTTATGTGCTCATTTGTCTATCAGTTTGTCTGTCTATTTGTTTGTTTGCCTGCCAACCTAATTGTCTACCTCATGAGTGTCTATCTCACTTTCTATCTATCAATCAATTAATCTATCTATCTATATATCTATTTATCATTCTTTCTATCTATTGATCTATTTTTCTATCTGATTGTATATCTATATGTTTGTTTATCCTTCAATCTCTCTATGAAAATACCTATCAATATATATATAAATCTATCTATCATTCTGTCTATCTATCTATCTATCATTTTAACTATCTGACTATATATATATATATATATATATATATATCTATATATCTATCTATCTATGTATCTATTTATCTATCTATTTGTCTATCTAACTATCTTTCTATCTTTCAATTTGTGTATAATCTGTCTAACTATTGATATATCAATCTATGTATGAATTTATCTATATAACTATCTATATATATATCTATGTATTTGTCTATCTATATGTCTAACTATTTAGTTGTCTATCTCTTTATCTATGTGTCAATCTGTTTTTCTGCCTACTGGATTGACCTTATGCCTCCCTGATTATTTGTTTATATATTGTTTTTTTGTTTGTTTTCCTATCTATTTATTTGTCTATTTGTTTATATGTATGTGTGTATATCTATCGATGTAGTCTATAGTTGTCTATCTATACCTCTATCTATCAATATATCTATCTATCTCTCTGTGTGTATATATATATATATATATATATTTATCTATCTATTTGTCTATCTATCTTTCTATCTATCAATTTATTTATCGATCTATCTGTCTGTATATCTATCTGTCTGTTATCTAAATATCTGTCTATCTATCTACCTGTCTGTATATCTATCTATCTATTTATTTTTTTATCTATCTATCTATCTATCTATCTATCTATAAATCTATCTATCTATATAACTGTCTATGTATCTGTCTATCTTTTTGTCTATCTATTTTATTATCTATCTGTCGATCTATCTATCTATGTGTTTATCCATCTATCAAGTTATTTATCTATGTATCTATCTATCTATCTATCTATTTGTCTATATATCTTTCTATCTATCTATCTATATATCTATCCATATATATATATATATATATATCTATCTATCTATCTATACCATCTATATATCTTTATATATATATATATATATATCTATATCTATATCTATCTATCTATATGTTTATCTATCTATATATCTATTAGTCTATCTATCAGTCTATCTATTTTTCTATCATTCCATCTATCTATATATATATCTATCTATCTATCTATCTATTTGTCTATATGTTTGTTTTCTATGGGTCTATATATATGTCTATCTATTTGTCTACCTGTCTTCATGACTATTTGCCTACCTATTTGTCTATCTGTCTATCTGTGTGTCATTCAAAATGTCTATCTATCTATTTGTTTGTCTATTTGTATATATTCTTGTGCTTATATCTATCTATCTATCTATTTATAAATATATATGTCTATCTATCTATATATCTCTATCTATCTAATTATATATATATATATATATATATATATATATATATATATATATATATATCTATCTATCTATCTATCTAACTAACTAACTATCTATATTTCTATCAATCTCTTTATCTATCTATCCATCTATATATTTGTCTGTGTATCTATCTATCTATCTATTTGTCTAACTATCTATATATCTATTTATGTATCTGTCTATCTATCTATCTATCTATTTGTCTAATAATTTATCGATAGATCTATCTATCTTTATTTCTATCTATCTATATATCTATCTATCATTCTATCAAATTAATCTATTATTTATTTATCAATCTGTTTAGCAATCTTTTTAACAATCTATCTATCTATTAGTCTATCAATTGGTTTATCTATCTATCTATCAATTTGCTATCAATCTGTCTACAATCTATCTATCAATCTATCTTTCAATCTATCTTTCAATCTGTGTATCTATCTATCTATTCGCCTATGAAACTATTTATCTATCTATGTATCAATTTGTCTATCTTTCTCTCATCTCTCTATTTATCTATATGTCTATATATCTATCTCTCTATCTATCTCTCTATATCTTTATCTTTTGTATATTTATCAGTCTTATAATCTATTTATTTAACTTTTAGTCTCTATATAATCGATTTATCTCTCTATCTATCTATTTGTGTATTAATTTATATATCTATCAGTCTATTAATCTGTATGGTAATGTATCTATCAAACTATCTTTCTTTCTTTCTATCCATCTATATTTTTATTTATGTGTCAACTTGTCTATCTATTTGTCTCTCTATTTGTTTGTCTGCATGCCTGCCTAATTGTCTACCTACTTGAGTGTCTTTTCTATCAATTAATCAATCTATCTATCTATTTATCAATTTTTCTATCTATTAATATATTTGTCTATATGTTTCTATATCTATATGTTTGTCTATCCTTCAATCTTTTTATGAAAATACCTATATAACAATATATAAATCAATCTATCATTCTGTCTATCAATCTATCTATTTATCTATCTATCTATCTATCAATTTATCCAACTGTCTATCTATCTATGTATATATCTATCTATCTATCTCTTTATCTATCTAACTATATATCTATCTATTGTCCTATCTATGTTTTTATTTATCTATCTATTTGTCTATCTATTTGTTTATCTATTTGTCTATCTATTTTTCTATCTAACTATCTTTATATCTTTCAATTTGTGAATCAACCTATATAACTATCGATATATCAATCTATGTATGAATTTATCTATATAACTATCTATATATCTATCTATGTATTTGTCTATCTATCTGTCTATCTAATTATTTGTCTATATCTCTATCCATGTGTCAATCTGTTTGTCTGCCTACGTGATTGACCATTTGCCTCCCTGATTATTTGTTATCTTTTGTTTTTTTTTGTTTTCCTATCTATTTATTTGTCTATTTGTTTATATGTTTGTGTCTATCTATCGATGTATCTATCTATCTGTCTATCTATATGCCTATCTACACGTCTCTCTATCAATATAACTATCTCTCTGTATATATATATATATATATATATATATATATATATATATATCTATCTATCTATTTGTCTATCTATTTGTCTAACTATCTTCAATCTATATTTCTATCTATCAATCTATTTATCTATCTATCTATCTATCTATCTATCTGTATATCTATTTGTTTATTATCTATCTATCTATCTGTCTATATATATATATATATATATATCTATCTATCTATCTATCTATTTGTCTATTTATTTGTCTAACTATCTTCTATCTATCTACCTATCTATCTGTATATCTATCTGTCTGTTATCTATGTATCTTTCTGTCTGTTATCTATCTATCTTTCTGTCTATCTATCTATTTATTTGTTTATCTATCTATCTATCTATAAATCTATCTATCAATATATCTGTCTATGTATCTTTCTATCTTTTTGTCTATCTTTTTGTTTATCTATCTGTTTATTTATTTACCGATCTATCTATCTATGTATTTATCTATCTATCAATTTATCTATCTACCATTTTTCTATCTATGTATCTATCTATCCATCTATCTATATATCTTTATATCTATTTATCTGTCTGTCTGTCTATCTATCTATATATCTGTCTATCTATCTATTTATCTATTTGTCTATATATATATATATATATATATTGTCTATATATCTTTATATCTATATAACAATCTATCTATCTATTTATCTTTCTATATATCTATTAGTCTATCTATTAGTCTATCTATCTATCTATCTATCTATTTATCTATCTATCTATGTATTTGTTTATCTATCTATCTGTCTGTCTATCTATCTGTCTTTCTATCTATCTATATTTCTATCTATCTATATATCTATCTATATGTCTATTTCACTATAAAAAAAATTTGTTTAGCTATGAAATTTAGCTAGGGAAATAATCTCAAGTTAATTATCTTAGCATTAGACAGGGAATATTAAGAGATGTTTGATTTTACATTGAATTATAAATTATCAATGGATTTGTGATGGATTAGATTTCGAAATATTCGATTGAAAATTATTCCTAGCTAATATTATCATAAATTTTCACACAAAGAATGGTGGGAATTTTAGCAATAACTTTATATTTGGATTTTCCCTTGCTAATTAATTAAAGATAAATCCCTCGCTAAATAATATTCGGAAATTTTTCTTAATGATTTTATATTTATTTACTAGCTATTATTCCTTAAATGATAATTTTCACAAAATATATGTATTTAGATATGAATTTTTTTTCTTTCTATTTTGGCTTGGGATAATTTTCATCACAAATCTTTAATGAATTAATTTTTTTTATATTAATTTTTTTTATATTAATTTTTTTAATATTTTATGTAATTTCATATATTAAAGGTATGTCATGGTCTATGGATGAGCAATCCTTGAGGGTCACATTCTTCTAATATAATTATAAAAATTAGATATTATAAATAAATAATTTGTATTAATATTGGCTAAAAATCTATTTTTATGATTATAAAATTTTAAAAAAATTATACAAAATATTTTTTCAAAAAATTTAATTATGATATTTAAATATTTGTATTTAAAAAACATTAAATAATTAATTATATAATTATAATCATTTTTAAAGATATTTTAATTAATAAATAAACATACATAAAAATTACTACTAATATAAAACTAAATTAGTTAATTGTATGATTAATTAAATAAAATAATAAAAATAATTGAATTAATGAATAAACAAGTAAATATATTATATTTTTTAAAAATAATATTTTTATGATTATAGGAATTTTTTAAAAAATATTTACTAGAAGATTTTAAATTTTTGAATTATAAAAAAATTTCAAATATTTCATTAAATTTAAAAACAATAAATTGATATTTAAAGATAAATACATAGATGTTTTAATTACATCAAAAAAAATTTGAAGATTTAAAAAATAAATTTGTCAGCGTGGTTATTAAAAGAACACTTCAATTATTTTTTTTAGGATTTTAAAAGAGTTATTTAAAATATTACTAATGAAATTTTTTGTCCTTGTCCTAAAAACACTTAATTTTTATCCCTATAAATACTTTTGAAAAGTACTACCAAACTGACCTTAAGTTGAATTGAATTTAAATTGTATATTTTGTCCCTACTAAAATTTCTAAGAATTAAGCAATTGAATAAGATCTTTTCTATTAACTTTAATATTTCATTTTTATTAAAATAATAAATATAACTTATTTTATTAAACTTCTCACTTTAAGTAATTTTTAGAATTTTATAAATTATACTTTTATATCAAATAATATGAAATTTAATGCCTATATAAATATTTCTTATTATATTTATAAAAAAAAAATTGAATTCATAAAAATTTATAATATATATATATATATGAAATACTTGATTATAATATATTATTTTTTTATTTATGAAATAATATCATTTATGGTTAAATAAAAATCTATTTCTTTTTTTTATTTATATTTTTAAATTTTTATAATTTTAGTTTGCTTTTATATATTTGTCTCTTTTTTGTTTATATTTACATTCATTTTTTTATTTATAGTTTCCGTAAAATATAAAAATGCTAAGGCATTGAAGTAGTTAAACCTTTTTATCTATCTTTGTGAAGAGGAAGAGAAGAGAAGTGAAACGGGACTATAGGAGCACGTGGTTTCAAAACAAAGTAACTCAAGTTCATAAACTGATTCTAATGTGATGTATCTGTTTCACTTAAATATTGCTATGATCTAGGTTGTCTGTGTACAATCAATCATTAACTGATAATCTAGTTTCTGATTCCCAACAAATCATAGTTTCTTTTTTTCTGAATGAATATCATGTGGTTCATCTGGCTTGGCATTCGAGTTTATGTTAGAAGAATATGAGCATTTCTTAGAAACTAATCTTCTTTGATTTGGATTTTATAATTGGGTTTAGTGTTGATGGTATCATATCTGTGTTTTCTTTTTCTTCTCAATTGATCACTACTATATTTTTCATTAAGTTTTGTTTCTAATTTGGAATTTGAATTTTACATATTTAGCTATTCGTTTTTTTTCATCTCAATTGGACTTGCGATTCTATACATGTTGTTTTAGACTTGCACCGTAATATTCAAAATTTGATTTGATCATCTTTTTTAATTTTTTTAATTTTTGCATTTTCCAGGATCTGCACCACACACTTAATATTCTCATTTGCTATAAGAATAAATGAATATAAAAAAAGTTATTTGAAATAAGAGGAAGTACATATAATTGGAGAATATGAATGCAAATACACCCATAAACTATGTTGTGCTCCAACTATCACCTAAATCATCATTGTTAGATTTTTATATATAATGATTTAATATCTTCTACATGTGCATATATAATCTTTCTCTACCTTTTTTTATCTTTCTTTCTTTCTAGATATATATGTATGTATATGTTCATTGATTTTTTGTTCATTGTAGGTGCTCTTTGTTCATTAAGAGCAATGGGAAGACAGAGAAGCTTGATACTAGTCTTTTAAAGTCATTTTTGAGTCAGTTAAAAGTCATACAATCACTAAGAGGTCTTGTAGGCTCTTCACTCGAGATCAAAGCAAATCAATTCTAAGATCATGAAACTTGCTTTACCAAAGGAACACTCAAAAGGTTACAAACAAGACCCACCAATTGTTTTTCTAACCAAAGTTTATTGTCACTTTTTCTTTTGAAGGTTCATGCAGTTTGCAAGTGCACCTAAAGTTTTGGAAACTTTTTATGCATTTGATGAGGAGATGTCCTAGCTGGAAGTGGCTTGGAAAATATACTCTCAGGTAGTATTATTTTTTAAAAAATATAATCTATTTTTTAAAGAGAAGATGATTCGAAATTTTATTCACATGGTAATTCTCATGGAGTTTTTAACTTTGTATTCAAAGAGCTAGAGAACATTCTTTAGGTACCTTTCCTTCACATCTCTCCTCAAAATGCACACACTATTGTACTCTAATTTATATTCAAGCTCAACTGATAGATTCAATGCCATTTTTAATGATAGTCCATTGATATTGACTGCTTTGATTAAATTAAAATTAAAATAAATCATGTTTTTGATGTGATGATACATTTATTCGCTCAAAAGCAATAAGTCTCGGGTTCAAGACAATTAGATATGGCCTCTTTGATATATCAATGGCAAGATTTGTTGAGAGATATATTTATATACCTTTCTCTAACCTTATGTTAGCCAAGAAACTTGTGCATTGAGTGCACATACATGTTTACACAAACCAAGCTCAATTGATTAATTAAATGTCATTTTTTATTATAGTTATCAACATTGATTGCTTTAAAAAAAATTACATTAACATAGATTATATGTATGTATATAGATATATATATATATATATATATGTATGTATATAGATATATATATATGTATGTATATAGATATATATATATATATATATATATATATATATATATATATATATATGTATGTATGTATGTATGTATATAGATATATATGTATGTAAGTATGTATATAGATATAAAGATATATAGATATATATTTACGTATGTATATAGATATGTATATATGTACGTATATTGATATATATATATATATGTAGGTATATAGATATATATATATATATATGTGTGTGTGTGTGTGTGTGTGTGTGTGTGTGTGTTTATAAATATATATGTTTATATAGATATATGTGTGTGTGTGTGTGTAGACAAATATATATATGTATATGTGTGTATATAAACATATATATGTGTATTTAAAGATACATACATACATACATACATACATATATATATATATGTATGTATGTATGTATGTATATAGATATATATTATATATATATATATATATATATACATACATATATATATATACATATATATATATATATATGTATATACATATATATGTATGTATATATATATATATATATATATATGTATGTGTGTGTGCATGGGTGTGTGTGAGTGTGTATATATATAATTTGGTGGTATCTGACCAAGGGAAATCTACCTGAACCACAAGAGGAATTAATTCTTGGCCAAACAAATGATGATATTGATGGCTAGTTAGGAATTAGGATCGAACTCGCAATCTTCAAGTAGTTGTGAATTCAATACCCTACCAACCAAATCAGCCTGCCATTATTAGTTGCAATTATATTTTGATATTAAAGCATTTGAATAAAATTGAAGCCTAATTTAGATTATTTTTTAAGTCATATCATGAATTTATGATTCAAATTAATTAGAAATTTAAAATTCATATGACTAATATATATTATATAATGATTTTGTTTTAATGATGTTTTTTTTGAGATAATTATATTTTTATTTTTTAATGGATTATATTTTATTGTGATACATCGATAGTAATATGACTAGAAATACTTAATTAAATTTGATTTCTCATAGAAGAATGAGAGATCAAATTAATGTGGTTGAAATATATGGGTTATATTTTTATTGTCTCTAAAAATATTATAATAAATAACATTATATAAAAACTTTTATACGTTTATATAATTATATGACAATACAAAATAAATGTCTATACTTTAATAAATATAAATGTATAACATTATATATAAACATTGATATGTTTATATAAAGATATAATGTTATATATAATATTTATACATATGTATAAATGTTTATAAATATTTATACAACATTTACATAACACTATCCATTTATATAATTGTTTATATAACATTTAGATAACATTTATATAACATATAAAATATGTATACATATTTTAAACATTTATATAACATATAAATTTTATATAAATATATAATATTTATAATGTTTATATAAATGTGATATACATACTATATAATATTTATAAAAGAGTTATATATATATATTTCACTACAAGAAAATGTTCATTTAGCTAAGGGGTTAGCTAGGGATTAGCAAGAAATTTATGCTTTATCAATGAAATAAAAATTTGCGATGGATTACCGACAAAGTATTTTCCTAAATTCCGCTCAAGAAAAGTGGAGATTTTAGCTACGGATTTAGTGACGGTAATTTTCTAGCTAATAAAACCTAGAATATACCGACGAATTTAGTGATGAAATTTCCATAGCTAATAAAACTTGGAATATAGCGACAAAGTTAGCGATAGAATTCCACTAGCTAATAAAACCCGAAATATAGCCATGTTTTTAGCAACAGAATTTTTCTAGCTAATAAAATCTGGAATATAGCGACGGATTTAATGATGGATTTAGCGACGTATTTTTTTAGCTAATAAAACCTGGAATATAGCGATGGATTTAGTGACTGAATTTCCCTAGCTTATAAAATCTGAAATATAGCGACGAATTTAGAGGCGGAATTTCTCTAGCTAATTACATCCTGAGTATAGTGACGGATTTTAGCAATGGGATTTTCCTAGCTAATTACATCCAGAATACAGCGACGTATTTAGCAATGGAATTTTCCTAGCTAATTACATCTAAAATATAGTG
>JAREIK010000921.1:187340-227148 GCA_029783825.1 Sapria himalayana
GGAATGGTTCCTAAATATAAAAATAAATAAAAAATATTGGGCGAAAAGTATCTCTTGGCACAAACCTCCGGAAGGAAAACACTCATTAAATACGGATGGAAGCTTTAATAGGGACACAGGTATAGCGGGGGGAGGTGGGTTAATAAGAGATTCTATAGGGACAGTTATGAAAGCTTTTACTACAGTTAGTGTAGTAGCCTCGGCTCTACATTCAGAAATCAGAGCACTAAATATAGGTTTAAGTGTTTGTAAAAAATTAGACTATAAGAATGTTCAAATACAGGTAGATTCATTATTATTAGTTAATTTAGTAACAAAGAAAATATCTCTTTGGAAACATGAAGAGGAATTAGAAATTATATTGAATCTCATAGAAGAACTGAATGCATCAATATTACATATATATAGGGATCTAAACACCCGGCAGACAATCTTGCAAGGTTAGGATCACAAAAAGGAGAAGCAGAATATGATGAGGTTACTCTGCCGATAAAAATAAAAGGCCTAGTGGAACTAGAGAAGAATGCAATTCCCTATGTAAGAGTTAGAAAGGATAGAAAGTGAGAGGTAGTTAAAATATTAATAGATTATATAGGTATAATAGAAGAGGAAAGGTTAATGGTAAAAAATGGGGCTCCCTTGGGGAATATGGTATAGATGTATTTGTTTTTCTTAGCAGCACAGCTCACTCAAAGCTTCATTCATTGGGAGGCAAGATTTGTTGGCACACGCAGTCTAAACCTCATTTGCTTTAATTCTTTGTTTATTGTATGTTTAAAAGTTTTATTTATGCTTATGAGAACAAAGTTGCAAGGTCATGTGTTAATTAATTAGTTAGGATGCTAAAACATTAGACAGTTGGGGTATATAATAGGTCTTGCTGTCATTAAAGAAGCAAATTTCAGATTTGCTAAGGTTCAATGAGGTTACAGAAATGAAGCGGCTATGGGGGAAAAATGGAGCACAAAGGTTCTGGGATACAGCAATGAATTCCAGGTATAAATGGAAACATATACTATGCTGGAATGTTTTTTTTTGATGCAGGAATATTAGAGAGATTAAAGTTAAACAAAAGGAGGAGCACGTGAAGGCTATCTTACATTTTTATGTGGTAGAGAACACACAAAAGAAGTTTCTTGGATGCACTCCTGGAACAAAGCAAAGGCTGGAAAATGTCTATTAAGAGACAAATACAGAATGAACATCTAAACCAAAAAAAGTCACAATTAATTAAGTGCCTATATACATAAGATTTCTTTAGATTTAAATTTTATTGCTTAAGTTAAGTTAGTTAGGAATGAGTCAAGGGTGTAAGAGGATTAAAGGGTAGACCCTAGTTTGTAAAAATGGTATTCCTCTGCCAAAAGAGAGGGCTATAATTAATAAACATCCTTTTTTTTTTTAAATGTCAATCTACCTGTCTATCAATTTGTCTATCACATTGATTATCAATCTATCGATCTATCTATCTATCTATCCATCTGTCAATCTATCTATTTATCTATCAATCTATCTATCTATTCATCTGTCTATCTATCTAATTATCTAAGTATGTATCTATCTAATAATCTGTCTATCTATTTGTCTATCTTACTAGATATCTATCTATCTTTCTAACTATCTTACCATCTATCTCTCTCTCTATCTATCAATCTATATATCTATCTTTCTATGTGTTTAACTAACTAACTATCTATCTATCTAACTATCTGTCTTTCTATATATCTATCTATCTATCTATCTATCTATCTTTCTGTCTATCTATCTATCTATCTATCTGTATATATAGCTTTTTATCAATGTGTAATTCAATTTGTATAGCTATCTATCAATCAATCTATCTATCCATATATCTATATGGCTAGATATCAATCTAACAATTTTTATATCTATCTATCTGTTTGTCTTTCTGTATGTCTATCTATCTATCTTTCTATCTATCTATCTATATATCTATTTGTCTATCTATCTATATATTAATATATTTGTTTATCTATCTATCAATCTATGTTATATCTATTTATATATATATATATATATATATATATATATATATCTATGTATCTGTCTGTCTAAATATCTATCTCACTTTTTATCTATCTATTTATCTAAATATATATCTATAATTGTGTCTATCTATTTGTCTATATATAAATCAATCTATATATCTGTTTATCTATCTATTGGTCTATCTTTGCGCCTTTAATCTGTCTATTTATCTGTCTATCTTATGTTCGATCTATTTGTCCATCTATTTATTTATCTATATGTATATCTATTTGTCTATCTATCTCCCTACCTAATTATCTGTCTGCCTAAATGACTGACTAACTAACTATCTATTTGATTATATTATGTCTATTTGTCTATATATCTATTTATCTATCTATATGTCTATCTATTTGAGTATCTATCTATCTGCTGTCTACCTATTTATAATTTATATGTCTATCTATCTATTTATCTATCTATTTATCTATCTATTTATCTATCTATTTATAAATCTCTATATCTATTTATCAGTCATTCTATCTTTATATCTACATATCTATCTATCTGTCTGTTTATCAATCTATCTAATTAAATGTCGGTGTATCTATCTGTCTATGAATCTATCTATCAATCTTTCTATAAATGAATATCAAATTATCTATCAGTATATATATCTTTCTATCATCTATTTATTTATATGTCTATCATTCTATCTAATGATCTGTCTATATATTTGACTATCTATTAGTCTATCTATCTATGTTTTTGTCTAATATTTTTCTATCTATTTGTATATCTCTATGTCTATATATTTTTTTATCTATATGTATATCAATATATTTATCTATATGGCATTCTATTTCATTATCTATATATCAATATGTATATCTATCTATCAATCTGTCTATCTATTTCTCTATATACTGAACTATCTATCTATATATCTATCTATCTATCTAACTATCTAAATATCTATCTATCTATTCATCTTTCTATATATATGTCTATCTATCTATTATTTTATCTATCTATATATATGTTTATCTATCTATCTTTCTAACTAATGGCCTATCTATATGTCAAGCTATATATTAGTATATCTGTCATTCTATCTATTTATCTATCTATCTATCTATCGATCTCTCTATATATGTCTTTATCTATCTATCTATTGAACTTTCTATAAATTTATCTATCTATATATCTGTCTATCTATCTTTCTATCTATTTATCTAACTATATATATATCAATCAATCAATCAATCAATCTGTCTATCTAAATGTCAATCTATCTATCTATCTATATATCTATATGTCTCATTATGTATCTATCGATCTATCTATCTATCTGTCTAACTATCTATCTATTTATCAACAATCTGTCTATCTACCTATCTATTTAACTAACTATCTATCTATATATCTATTTGTCTATCTATATATTAATCTATCTATCTAATTTTCGATAAATCAATCTATCTATCTATATGTCTGTCAATCAATCAATCAATCAATCATCTATCTTTCTATCTATCAATCTATATTTAAATTTTATTATCAATATATGTATCAATCTATATCAATCTATAAATCAATATAATTATCAATGTCTATCAATCTTACTATCTGTCGATCAGTCTATCTATATGTCTATATAGTAGTCTATCTATCTATTTTCTATGCATATATTTATCTATCTATCTATCTATCCACCTTTTATCATTCTATTTATCTCTCAATCAATCTAACTATCTATATATTTATCAATCTATCTATATATGCATCTATCTATATGTGTAACTATCATATATATATCAATCTATATTAATAGCTATGAATCTCTATCTATCTTTCTAACTATTTTTCTATCTATTTGTTTATCAATCTATCTATCAATATTTTTTTTTAATCAATCTACCAATATGTCTATCAATATTTCTATCTATTTATTAAACTATATAATTACATATCCATCTATCAATCTATTTATCTATTTGCATATTAATATGTCTATTTGTCTATTAATCTTTCTATCAATCTTTCAATCTATCTATCTATTAATCTATTTATCAATCTAACTATCATTCTTTATATCAATCTATCTATCAATTTATCAAATAATCTATCTATCTATCTATCTATATGTAAATTTATCAATCATTTTATCTTTATATTTGTCTATCTATCTATGTGTCTATCTATATGTGTATCTATTTATCTTTTGGTTTTTTGATCTATCTATCTATATGTCTATCTATCTATCTATCTATCTATCTGACTGTCTATATATCATTCTATCTATTTATATGTATGTCTATCAATCTATATATCTGTAGGTTTATATGTTTTTCTATCTATTTGTCTATTTATATGTCTCTATCTTTGTTTGTCTATCTATTTGTCTCTCTATCTATTTGTGTATATGTCTGTTTTTCTATATGTTAATCTATCTATCTATCTATTTTTCAATCATCAATGTATTCATCTATATAAGTATCTATCTATCTATCTTTCTTTCTTTCTTTCTTTCCTTCTGTTTGTTTATCTATTTGTTTATCTATCTATATCTCTATAAGTCTGTGTATCTGTTTGTCTATCTATCAATCTATTTATTAGTTTATCTATCTATCTGTCTATCAGTCTATCTATTGGTCTATCAATGTGTTAATTTGTCTTACTATCTATCTATCCATCTATCTATCTGTTTGTCTATCTTTATATATATATATATATATATATATATATATATGTCTATCTGTCTATTTATTTTTCTATATATATATATATATATTTATCTATCTATATATATGTCTATCTATTTATCTATATATTTGTCTATCTATCTTCTATCTATGAATCAATTTATCTATCTATCTATCTAGCTATCTATATATTTTTCTATGTATCTATCTATTTCTCATTTAATATATCAATCTGTCTATATGTCTATCTATTTATCTATCTATCTGTCTATCTTCTTATCTATTTATCTATATGGCTAGCTATCAATTAGTCTATCTATTTGTCTATCTATTTGTCTATCTATTTGTCTATCTATTTTTCTTTTTATATGTTAATATATTTAACTATATTAATGTCTATCTATTTGTCTATCTATCTATCTATCTCTCTTTATGTCAGTTTATCTATTAGTCTATCTATCTATCTCTCTATCTATAAGATTATCTATCTATCTTTTTGTATGTCTATCTATCTTTCTACCTATATGTATATCTATCAATCAATCTATCTTTTTATATGTATATCTATCGATCCATCTATCTATCTATTAATCTCTCTATCAATTAATCTATCTATTTATATATCTGTCTGTCATTTCTATATCTTTATGTATCTGTCTATATATCTATTTGTCTATCTATATATCTATTTATCTATCTTCTTTCTTTCTAACAAAATATCTATCTATCTTTTTATCTATATATCTATATGTCTATCAATTTGTCTATTGATCTGTCTTTATATATGTGTATCTATCAATCTATATTTCTTTCCATCGATATATCAATTTGTCAATAAATTTGTCTATATATTTGACTATCTATCTATCTAACTATTTGTCTATTTATTTATCTTTCTAAAAAACTATCTATCTATATATCTATCAATTTGGCTATCTATTGTTTATTTATCTATCTATTTGTAAAAACTATCTATCTATATATCTATCAATTTGGCTATCTACTATTTATTTATCTATCTATCTATTTGTCTATATATATATATATATATCTGTCTATTTGTCCTTCTCTCTATCTTTCAATCTATCTATCTATTTGACTATCTCTTTATCTATCTATCAATCCATCTATTTATCTATCTAACTATTTTACTTTCTTTCTATTTGTCTATCTTTTTATCTATCTATCTATCTATCTAGCTATCTATTTAACTATATAGATTACTATCTATCTATATATCTATCTTTCCATCTATCCATCTATTTATTTATTTATCTGTCTGTCTATCTTTTTATCTATCTATCTGTCTATCTTTCTATTTATCTACCTAACTATGTATTAATCTGTCTATCAATCTCTATATCAATCTATCTATAATTTGTTTATCAATATGCCTATAAATCTTTCTATAAATTTGTCTATTAATAATTATTATAACTATATATATATATATATATCATTGTATTAATCTAACTATATATCTATTTATCTGTTTATCCATTTTTCTATCTATCTATCTATATATCTTTATTACTATCTATCTTTATATCTATTTGTCTATCTATCTATTTTTATAACTATCACTCTATCAATTTGTTTATCATTATATCTATCTATCTAACTAACTATATATCTATCTATGTATTTATTTTTTTATCTTTTGGTATATCTATCTATATATATATAATTATATCTATATACTTAACTATAAATCTTTCTAACAAGCTATCTTTCTATCTAACTATCAAATATGTATATCATTCTTTATGACAATATATCTATAAATCTATCTCCTTATCTATTTGTATATCTATTTGTCTATCTATTACTCTATAAATCTATCTATTTATTTGTCTATCTATTTTTCTATCTATATCTATCTATCAATACACCAATCTATCTATCTATCTATCTATCTATTTATCTATCTTTCTATGTGTCTATCTATGTATCTGTCGATCTATTATCTATCTATCTATCAATCAATTTTCTATCTTTATATTTATCTATGAATCTATCTAAAAATATGTCTATCAATTTGTGTATCTTTCGATCTATTTATATATCAATCACGTTTTTTACAATCTATATGTCTAACTATCTGCCTATATATCTATCTATATGTCTGTCTATCTGTTTATCTGTGTTAATCTATTTGTCATACTATTTGTCTTTCAATTTATTTATATATCTGACTATCAATCTTTCTATGTGTCTATCTATCTTTTTGTCTATATGTATGTATATATGTCTATCTATCTATCTATATATCTATCAATTTACATATGTGTTTATCTATCTATCAATCTATCTATCTAACTTACTAACTATCTTTCTATATATCTATCAATCTTTATGTATGTCTGTCTATCTATTTATATATCTATCTATCTATTTGCGATCTATCTGTCTATATATCGATCTATCTATCTATTAATCTGTATATCTATCTATGTATTTTTCAATCTAAGTATCTATCTAATAATTTGTCTATATATTTTTCTATATTTCTTTCATTCAATCTATCTTTTTATCTATCTAACAAAATATATATATCTTTATCTATCAATCTATTTATGTTTCTATCTATGTGTTTATATATATATCTTTCTTTGTTTTTATCTCTGTATTTGTATATCTATGTATCTGTGTATCTATCTATTTATCTATTATCTATCTGTCTATTTATCTATCTATCTTTCAATATGTTTCTCTGTCTATAAATCTATCTATCAATATGTTTATATATTTGTCTAACAATCTATATATCTATCTATGTATCTATCTATCTATATTTCTATATATCTATATGTCAATATAACCATCTATCTATTTTACTATCTATCTATCTATATCTCTATATATCTATTTGTCTATCACTTTTACTAATATATATGTCTATCAATCAATCAATCTGTCTGTCTATATATCTGTATATATCAGTCTATCAATTTGTCTATTTATCTATCTATTTATCTATTTAGCTATCTATATATTTGTATATACATCTATCTATCTATATATTTGTCTATCAACATGTCTATCTATTTGTCTAACTATCTATCTATCTATAAATCTATCTATCTATATATCTTTCTATCAATATACCTATTTATCTAACCGTCTGTCCGTCTGTCTATGTATATATTTATCTATGTATCTATGTGTCTATCCATGTATCAGTCTATCTATTTTTCTATATGTCTATAGATTAGTATATCTATCTGTCTATCTATCTTTATATCTATATATTAATCTGTCTATCTAATTGTCTTATATATATCTATTTATATATCAAATTATCTGTCTGTCTATCTATATATCTATCTATCTATCTGTTAGTATATCTTTCTATCTATATGTATATGTATTTGTGTTTTAATCTATTTGTCATTCTTTTTGTCATTCTAGTTGTCTTATAATTTATTTATATATTTTATTATCTGTTTTTTTATGTGTCGATCTAGCTATTTGTTTATCTATATATCTATCTGTCTATCATTTATATATCTATATATCAATCTATCTATCATCTAACATTCTATCTATCTATCTATTTATCTATCTGTCTATATGTCTATATATATATACATATCTATCTTTCTATATATCAATTAGTCTATCTATTTGTCAATCTACTTGTCTATGTGATGATCTATCTATCCATTTATTTGCCTATGTATCTATCGATTTATCTATCTATGTAGCTATCTAATAATCTATCTTTTTGTCTATCTTTCTGTCTATCTATCTATCTATCTATCTATCTTTCTATCTATCTAATTATCTATATATCTTTAATCTATTAATCTATTTATCTATCTTTCTAAGTGTTTATATTTCTATATGTCACTCTATCTGTCTATTTATCTATCTATCTATTTATATATCAATATGTCTATCTATATGTATACCTATTTGTCTATCTATAATTCTCTCTATCCATCTATCTCTATATATATCTATCAAAGTGTAGCTATTTGTCTAGCTATCTATCTATCAATTTGTCTATCTTTCCATCTATCTATATGTCTATATATACGTCAATCTATTTTTCTATTTATCTATCGATAAATCTTTCTATCTATCTATCTATCTATTGATCTGTCTATCTATCTATCAATATATCTATTTGTATATCTATCTATATATCCATTTATGTGTCTATCTATCTGTCTATCTATCTATGTTTTATATATTTTTCTATCTATCTATATATCAATATATCAATCTGTTTGTTTGTCTAAATATCTATTTCTATTTCTGTCTATCCATCTATCTAAATATATATCTATCATTTTGTCTATCTAATTATCTATCTATAAATCAATATATCTCTTTGTCTATCTATCTATCTATCTATCTTTCTATATTTTTATTTGTATATCTATCTTTCAATCTATCTTTCTATCTATTTGTTTATCTATATGTATATCTATTTCTTTATCTATATGCCTGCCTGATTGTCTATCTAGCTAAATGACTGACTAATTAACTATCGGTTTGTCTATAAGTGTGTTTATTTGTCTATATATCTAGTTGTCTATCTATCTGGCAATCTATTTGATTATCTATCTTTCTATCTTTCTATCTATTTTACTATTTATATGTCTATCTATCTATTTATCTATCTATCTATTTATATATCTATCAATCTATCAATTTATCAGTCAATCTATCTGTTTATCTACTTCTCTATCTATCTATCTATCTATCTGTCTGTCTGTCTATCTGTCTGTTTATATATATATATATATATATATATATCTTTCTATCAATCTATATATCAATCTATGTGTCTGTCTATGAATCTATGAATCTATCTATAAATTTATATCAATCTATCTTTCAATGTATCTAACTATCAGTATATCAATTTGTCTATCTATCTTTTTATGTATATGTATATATATCTATCTATATATCTATTTATCTTACTTTCTATCTATTTGTCTATCTATCTATCTTACTTTCTATCTATTTGTATATCTATCTATATATCTATATGTCTATTTATATTTATATCTATCTATCTATATTTCTATCTTCCTATTGGTTGTCGATCTCTATATTTATTTGTGTATATATGTGTCTATTTATCTGTCTATCTATCTATCTATATATTTGTCTATCTATATGTCTATCTATCTATATATATGCCTTTCTTTGTGTCTATCAATCTATATATCAATATGCCTATCTATCTATCTATATATCTTTTTCTCAATATACCTGACTATCTATCTATCTTTTATCTATCTAATTATCTATCTATCTATCTTTCTATCTATGTCTATCTATCTCGTAGTCTATCTATCTATATATCTATCTGTTTATCTATCTAACATTCTATATATCTGCCAATCTATATGTCGATATATATGATTAATCAATCTGTCTATCTAACTATTTATCTATATATCTATCTATCTATCTATCTATATTTTATTTGTATACTATCTATGTGTCTATATATCTGTCTATATATCTTTCTATATATCTATCTATCTATCTAACTATCAATCAATCTATCAATCAATCTATCTATCTAAATGTCAATCAATCCATCAATCTATCTTTCCATTTATCTATATATCTATCTATCAATCTTTCTATCATCTATCAATCTATCTATGTATAAATCTATTTATCAATCTGTCTTTCTATCTGTATATCTATCTTTCTATCTTCCTATCTATTTTTTGATATATCTTTCTATCTGTTTATCTATCCATCTATTTATCTATCTATCTATCTTACTATCTACCTGTCCATATATCTATCTATATATATCTCTATATATATGTTAATCTATTTATCTATCTATCAATCTATTTTTAAATTTGTTTTTAAATTTGTCTATCAATATATATAAAAATCTATCGATCAATATAATTATCAATATGTCTATCAATTTGTTTATCAATCTCACTATCTAACTATCAATCAATCAATCTATCCATTTATTTTTAATTTTCTCTATAAATCTATTTATCAATCTAAATATCAATTTATCTATCAATCTAATTATCAATATGTCTATCACTATTAATCATACTATCTAACTATCTATCAATATATATATCTATCAATCAATCAATCTATCAGTTTATTTATCTATCTTTCTATCCATCTATTTATCAATCTATCTATCTATCTTTCTTTATTTCTTTCTTTTTTTCTATCTTTCTATCTTTCTATCTTTTCTCAATCAATCAATCTATCTTTCTATCTATTTATCAATCTATCTATATAAGTGTCTATTTATCTTTCTAATTAACTATCTATCTATCTATTTAAATATATGTGAATCTATATGTCTATCTATCTTTATAATTATTTGTTTATCTATTTATTTATCAATGTATTTATCAATCTATCTTTTAATCATTCTACCAATATGTTTATAAATCTTACTATCAATTTGTCAATCTTGGTGTTAATCTAGCTGTGAATATATCTATCTATTTATCTATATTTCTTTTAATATGTCTCGTTATCTTTCTATCAATCTTTTTATCAATCTATATTTCAATCTATCTATCAATATGTCTATCATTCTATCTATCAATCTATCTATCAATTTGTCTAACAATCTATCTATCTGTAAATCTATTTATCTACTTATATATATATATTTTCTATCTATTTATATGTCTATCGATCTATATGTCTATCTATTTGTCTATCTATCAAATATTTGTCTATCTATCTGTCTATCTATCTTTCTATATGTGTGTCTATCTGCTTATTAATCTATCAATATATCTGTATGTTTATATGTGTGTCTATCTATTTGTCTATCTATCTGTCTCTCTATATGTTTGTCTATTTGTCTCTCTTTGTGTTTATTTATCAATCTATCTATTTATTGGTCAGTCTATCATCAATCAATCAATCTATCTTTCTATATGAATAATTATCTATCTATCTGTATGTCAATCTATTTGCCTTTCTATTAAAATATATATCTGTCTATCTATCTTTCTTTCTATCAATCCATCTATTTGTCTCTCCATGTGTCTATTTTTCTTTCTCTCTATCTATTTATTTTATATATATATATATCTATCTATCTATCAATTTATTTGTCTATATATTTGTCTATCTATCTATATATCTATCAATCTATTTATTTGTCTATATATTTATCTATCTATCTATATATCTATCAATCTATTTATCTATCTATTTGTCTATCTATTTGTCTATCTATCTATTTTCTATCTATATATCAATCTATCTATATGTCTATCTATTTTTCAAGTTATATGTTTATCTATCTTTCTATCTTTCTATCGATCTATCTATTTATCTAGCTATCTATAGATCTATCTTTGTATCTATCTATCTATCTATATATTTGCCTGTTTATTTATCTTTATATCTATATATCTATATATCTATCTATATATTTATTTATCTATATGTCTATCTATCAATCTGTCTATCTATCTATCTATTTATATGTCTAATTATTTATCTATAAAACTATCCATCAATTTGTCTCTCTATCTATATATCTCTCTATCTGTCAGTCAGTCTATCTATTAGTCTATCTATCTATTTATCTATATGTATATCTATCTATCTGTCTATCTATATATATATATATATATCTTTCTTTCTATCTATCTGTATGTATATCTATCTATCTTATCAATCAGTCAATCTCTCTGTCAATTTATCTATCTATTTATCTATTAATCTATCTATCTATATGTCTATCTATCTATTTATCTATCTATCTCTCTAACAAACTATCTGTCTATCTTTTTATCTATATATAATATATGTCTATCAATTTGTCTATTGATCTGTCTTTATATATTTATACATATATATCTATATATCTATTTGTCTATTTATTTGTCTATTTTATGTCTATCTATTTGTCTAACTATTTTTCTAAATATCTATCTTTCTAACAAACTATCTATCTTTCTATCTATCTATGTTTCTATCTATCTATCTATTTATCTTTATATCTATTTGTTTATCTATCTTTATATCTATCTTAATATCTATCTATCTGCCTATCTACCTGTCTATCTGTCAATCTATCTATCTATATGTCTATCTGTCAATCTATATTTCAATCTATCTATCATTTTGATTATCTATATATCTATCTGTCTATCTATCTGTCTATCTATCTTTTATATATATCTATCCATCTTTTTTCAGTTTATCTTTCTTTTTATCAATCTATCTATCTGTTTGTCTTTCTATATGTCTATCTATATGTCTATCTATCTATCTGCCTATCTATCTAACTATCCATCTATGTAGCTATCTGTTTGTCTTTCTATCTATTAGTATATCTATCTATATAGCTATTTATCTATCTATCTATCAGTCTATCTTTCTATCTATCTATCTATGTATCAATCTGTTTATCAATCTAAATATCAGTCTATCTATTAATTTGTCGATCAATATGTTTATAAATCTATATATAAATTTGTCAATCAATCAATCTATCTATTGATGTGTGTGTGTGTGTGTATATATATATATATATTTATGTATTAGTCTAACTATCAATCTATTTGTCCATTTATCTATTTTATCTATCTATCTATTAATCTATCTATCTTTCTTTCTTACTATCTATCTTTATATATATTTGTCTATCTATCTATCTACCTCTTTAACGATCTCTCTATTGATTTGTCTATCAAAATATTTATATATATTTCTATCTATCAAACTAACTAACTATCTATCTATTTATATATTTATATATTTATTTGTCTATCTTTTTATCTATCTATCTGTCTATTTATTTATCTATGTCTATATATATATATATATATATATATATATATATATATATATATATATATATCTTTTTATTAAGCTATCTTTCTATCTATCTATCAAATCTATCTATCAATATATCTATTAATCTATATATCAATCTCACTACAAAAAAAGAACAAATAGCTAAGGAAATTTTCCTAGCTATTTGGGCATATTCTGTCTCTAAAATAGAATAACAACAAATTATCATTATAAATAATCTCACAGTAAAATGCTCGTCACAAAATATTAATGAGAAAAAAATTGTCTAGCAAATCTTTAAACAACAAAAATTCCCTAGCTAATTATATTCTTCCCTTCCTAATTATATTCTTTCCTTCCTAATTTTAATCATAATTAAGTGTAGTAATTAATATTGTTCAACTTAATATATACTCAAAATTCCCTAGCTAAATTAGCGAGGGAAAAATCTATAGCTATTTTATTTCCAAAATTATTTTCATAATTCTTTTTACAAAAAAAATGATTTCATTTTTTTAAAATTTTATTTTGAATATAATAAAAACATCTACTATAAACCATTTTTTATTATTTACAAAAACCAAAAATAATTTAGAAATAATTATGATATACAAGTTACATGGTTAAAAAATACATAACATAGATATAAAATCTTTTAAAACTAAATCACCATCTTCATCATTAGATGGTACATCTGTGCTAGGCTCTCCTATGTGAGTATTCTAATGGAACTCGATGTGCTATCAGTCTCATATGGCTGTTAATAGTGACTCCTTATATGTCATCTACGATTTCATTACTTTCTTGGAATCTTTCATCTCATCATTCACTTTATTAATTTCCTACATTCATTCCTTCAAAAAAGTTATCTAAAGATTCATAAAACCCTCAACTAGTTGAGAAGCAACTGTCATACGTTCCTCCTTGAGTTCCTATGATAAAATATAAAATAATAAAATTGTGCTATATATAAATAAATTAAATATAATATGTTTCATTACACACTTAACTTTAAACATTTACTATAGTAGTCTAATAGTGATGCACTCACCAAAGTAGTGGCCACTTTCATAACAATTATATAGTTTTTACTTGCTTGATTCTACATGGAAAATCACTTTCTTTGATACATATAAAAAAAGAACCTAATGAACACAACCCACATGTTGCACACACTACTCCATGGTTGGATCAAACTTACACATGGTCCACATCTAGTACATCAACCACACATCCACGTTCACTACACCACGCACACACTGTGCACTTCCACACAGTTATACACCACAGCTGTGCATCAATGGCACCACATCTCATGGCATCACTACCAACTGGACAATGCACCCACTAACACTAACCTATATGCCAGCACATGTTCATCACACATCATCGCTTGCATTGGCACTTTGTGTGCCATGGTGCATGGACCATCTAGACAGTTCTGAAATGATGTGGCAAACAATCATTCTTTCAAAATGATAAAAAGCAATTAATCAAATAGTTGGAACATTCTTACCCATTGTTTTTGTTTACTTCCTTCATATACACAGTGTCTATGTTCTTTGCCTTTTATTCAAGAAGGATGACAGTAGTTTCAAAGTTTCTGATTGTGATGGAGTTGAATCAGCCTTTTTGTCTCCCATGATGGTTCAATATTCCATGATTATATAATGACCATGGAAGTCAGACAAAATATCACAAAGTAAGTCTTTAATAAAAAACAATTAATGGGAACAAAAATAATTTTTTTAAAAAATAATTTTTTATTTTATGAACATTTTATAATCGTTTGCACATCAAATTTGCAATGGGATAAAAATAATCACAATTTACAATTATTATTCCTTTTAAGCTGTGAAATTAAAAAAGAGGGGGCCATCCTCACTACTAACTACTACTTTAAAAAAATATACATTTACCAGTTAAATGAAATCACATATATTTGGCTTACCAGCAAAAAATGCAGCATCACTTTGAATTAGAAGAGGGGGCACGACACATCTAAAATAGGGATTGGCAATTTGATAATGAGATATTACCAGCTAACCACCTATTAATAAATGGTGAACAATAACAAATGAGCCACACAAAAAATAAAAACAAAACAACGGATAAAGTAATTTAAATTATGTAGTTTACATTCAAAGTAGCAAGCAACATATACAAGTTATATGAGGAATGAGGGAATAGAAAAACAAGCCTGTATGTTGCAACACTAATGGTGAATGAAGTATGAGCAATCAAATTCAAATTAAATAAATTCTTTAATAGAATAATATTATCTTTTTTTGTTTTATTTTTCTCTCCACTCTCTTTTCTTTCTTTCTCTCTCCCCAATGCACGCAAAGCCCTAATGGGTTCTTATGAGTTATGACATCAAGCTTACATGATGTCACAACATGAATAAAGGCAAAGTAAGAGTTGTGCAAAGTGTTTGGGTAGGGCACAAATTCTACACTTGTCAATAAGTGTTTTTGCTAGTGGTATTGCCATCAATTTCAAGAAGGTTTTTACAACATCATTTTATTCTTTTAGAAAAGAGATTTTGGTTCGCCAAAATTAAAATAATTATTTTTTATGTAGACAATTTTTATTTTAAAAAACTCACAAATTCAATATTATTTATGATTTTATGTAATATTCATCATAATTGCTATTATATATTTCACATTATTAAGAAAACATCATCTCAACATTTAAACAAAAAAAATAGTGCCACAATTTTCATCATGAGAAACAATATATAAATACATACTAGGATATCATCTAATAGTCCCAAAACAAGAGGTAAGAGTCTTCCAAAAGATTAAAAGACTTGATAATCTCAATCTAAATATATCAGACAACGATATCATAATTGATTCTTTCAGAAATAGAAGAATCATAAGAAATTTTTTAAATAGCTTTCTGTAACCAAAATAAATATCACTTATATCATTAATATAGTTAATTAATATAGTTAATTAATATAGATTCTCTCATATATATTCATATGGACATAATTTTTTGAATTCTCAAATATTAAAATACAACTCCAAAATGGTTATTATAAGATTTTTGAATTCTATTATAAATTCTCACAAATAATATGTATATCAACTAGACATGAGAAACACATTTCTCTCTAATAATCTTAAGAATAAAATATATATACAACAACCATCTTGTTTTAATATTTCAATGAATGCATGTATGATGTGTAGATTGTATAAATCTTATATACCAATACTAAATTTAGAATATAGTTATTTCATTGTTTCAATATTTTATAAATGCTATAATAAAGTATCACTCAGTTCTAATTCCTTCCTCCATATAGACTATAATGACACTTATTCTAAAAGAAAATAAAAAATTCAACTTATTATATTATGAATATATTAAAAATATACAATAAATGTACACCTTCAACTACATTTGTTATTAGTGAGAGTTCATTTCATATGTTTTTGTAATGATCTTAATATTCTAAATCAAAAAGAAGAATTTAATCCAAATACATATGTTTTTGTAATGATCTTAATGATGCTAGAAAATCCAAATTAGATAATAAGTTAAATTTTTCATAGTATAATCCTTTAATCATTACTAAGTAGATTTCTTCTGATTTTATTAAAAAATCAGCTAGTCATGAAAAAGATATTTCCTTGCTTAGACAACATGATGAATTTGTTGGCATGATGATTTGAGATGAGACATTGTTAGTAGTTCTGCTTCCAAGGTTTGTAATTTTATAGATTTAGAAGATGAAGAAAATAGAAAAATGATATATCCACAAACAACAATCTAGAAACACATAAAATAATATGGATCACTAGTAGTTCAACATTACTAGCTATATCCACTAGAAAAATACTTATGTGTTTATAGATTATAACCAAAACAATGTCTTACAGATGCAGTAATTGCGAAGAAAAAAAATCATACAGAGAGAGAAGACAAAATTGAATAGTTCAGCATTAAATTCGGAGTAGCAAAAAATAGAAATAAAAAATCAATTTATATTATACAATTTCTCGATATCAATAATGGTGCAGGTCGAATCACTTGGGTGGATCAGGTTATGCTCCAAAATTTTCTTCAGCCCACTAACCAAAGAGCAACCCCCATTAATGTGCTATTGCTGCATTCCCAACTTTTCAATATTTTATTTCCTGCATTAACAATATATAAATAGAAAATATTTTTTGTTATACAAAGAAATTTATCAAAACAAACTAAATACAACAGACATTAGATATACAATTTTCTCTAGTAATATTTTTTACGGTAAAGAAGATGAATTGCATGATAGGGATTTGTCAATACAACTTAAAGATGTTCCATGTATAGTGGCAAGTTCAAGTTCTGCTTTGGTGAATAATGTTGATATTTCTTCTAACCCATGTTTGTCTTCTCATCCTAGAGTTTCAAATTTCTTGGGTCATCCATGCCTATTGTATCATATGTTTGTAATCAGGTCCATACACAATTTAACCGACAATTTGGAACATTGTCACGTTGTCATATGCTTTCATTATTAATTCCTATCATACAAATTGTTTCTATTTAGATATTTCTCCATGTAAACCCCTTATGTGCTCCAACCTTCCTTCACGAGCAGAAACCATTGCCTATAATCTAACTATAATGCCCTTCTAGCTCTTTAGGATCTTCTCTTGAACACCCAAAAATTATTTGAGAACATCATAGGATGCTCTTATTATTGCCGACCCAATTATTGTTTTAATTATTATTAGTTTATTATGTTACAAGTGAATATTCTTTGATTCTAGTTAAAATTAATTTGATTATTTTACCTTTTGATATTTTTAACTTTCACACACCAGTATAAAAAAGATATTGAAATTTGTTATTGGAGTTACTTATTTAAAAATTGTGGTTTTTTACTTTTATTTTCCTTCTTGATAGGAGCACCCAACTCATGTGGGTCACCCAAATGAACTTGCCTCCTATATAATGGGTTTTTATGAGTTAATAAGTATATAAGAGTTACTGAAATTTGATTTATGTTATTTCAGTTTGTGTTCAAGTTAATTTTATAATTTCTGCATCTCATTTTATAAAAGTGTCAATGTCAAAATATGTCTTGTAAGTGGAACCTCTGACAGACCAATAAGACACACTAGATTAAATTTCATATAAACCAGTAGGCTTTGAAATATTATCATCAATACCTCGAGGAGTAGATCCACTTGTAGTCTTCCCTTTAGCACTTTATATAAAATTTTCTACAAATATTATTTTGGTAAATTGAAAGGAAATCTAAGCTAGATCTCTAACAGTTATATCTGATAAGTCTCAAATACGAGGCTTAGCTTACTTGGATCAAGTCACTTATCATTGCACCAAGACTTAAAAAATATCACACATCTCAATATTATTCTAATATATACATTCAACACAAAGATTTCCTAAGTTATCCACTACTAAAAATAACAAGAATACCGACCAAATTACCGACCAAAAGAATAGGACGGTAATTACCAACCAAAACATAATCATTTAGAGACTAAAAAGGGGTTTCGAAAAAAAAACTATTTCCGACCATATTTCCGACCAAATACCGACCATATTTATTGACCAAATATTTTTGGTCAAAAATTAGTCAGTAAATTAGTAGGGAATTAGCAAATAAAAATTACCGATAAATTACTGACCATTTAACGACCAAAAATATATTACAATGAAAAATGGTCGGTAAAGTGGCTTTCCAAAATATTTATAATTACTTAATTATCGACTAAACAACCGACCTACAAAATAGGTCTATAATTACTGACCAAATCATGACTATTTGGAGACCAAAAAGGTGTTTCAAAAAAATATTTTCAACTATATTTCCTACCAAAGACCAACTATATTTACTGACCATATTTACCGCCCAAATATATTTGGTCGGAAATTGATCTTTAAATTAATTGGGAATTAGCGGATAAAAATTACCGACAAATTACTCCCATTTAAAGACAAAAAATATATTACCATGAAAAATGGTCGGTAAAGTAGCTTTTCAAAATATTTATAACTTCTTAATTACCGACCAAACTACCAACCAAAATTTTGGTCGGTAATTTCTAGGTTAAATTTTTTGATTTAAAAAAAATTTGTCAAGTCATTAACAATTAGCAAACTTCCCCTCTTTCATTTTTCGAAGTAGAAGGGATGGGATACAAGGGAGAAACTAAGAAATTCTGTCATTTCTTCTGAATCCATGTAAGTTTTTCATTGTTCTTCTCCTTCAGAATGCTATATACATATCTCCATCTCTCTAAATTTTATTAGCATTATCGAATTTTCATTTTTTCAGAATAATCGTGTATTAGCTTTTTTTAATTCTCCCCCGATTTTCTTTCATTTTGCTTCTATTTTCATTTAACTGATATGATTTTGACTCTACTCCATTAATGAAACTATAAATTGTCAGTGTAATCTTTATTCTTCTACTATTTAAATTTTAGGGTTTTATTGATTTCAAATACAATATGTTTGAATTTTGTTCTATCTTTCTGTAGCTAAAGAAAATATATAATGCATGATATTTTCTGCTCCTGTAACTTAAGAAAAATTAAACTTAATGTTAATGGGTTATATTTTTGTTATCTCTGAATAAATTATAAACATTTAACAATATATATAAAGTTTTATAAAATTATATAATCGTATTCCATTATATATAAATATATATAATTTAATTTATATAAATGTATTACATTATATATAAACACTTATATGTTTATATTAACATATAATGTTAAATTAAAATATTTATACATATGTATTAATGTTTGTAAATATCTATACAACATTTAAATAAAACTATCCATTTATAAATTTTTTTATATTACAATTATGGAACATTAAATGATTATACAATTTTCTAAATTTTTATATTACCTATTATTTTTTATATAAATATAGAATATTTATCATGTTTATATAAATGTGATACAAATACTATATAATATTTATAAAAGTGTTACATATATATAATTATATTTAAGTAACATTTATAAAAATATTTTAATCACAAATATTATATATAAACATGTGTTTAATTATATAATCATATGACATTATATATAAAAGTATTTATAATTATATTTATACTTATGTAAACTATTTTTATTATTATATTTATAACTATACATAACTAATTTTTAACTATATAATAAAGGATAACTATATGTATAATTTTATATAACTATATTTCTAAAAAAATATATTATATGTATACTAATATATAACTATATATAATTGTATTTTACTAAATGTATAACTATATAAATGTTATATATAATTATATCTTTAAATACATATATATTTATAGCTATATGTGTATAACTATATATAAATATTTGTATAACTATGTAACACTCTATATAATTAAATATAATAATATTAGTAACTATATATACATATATGTATTCATATAATTAAATCAAAATATTTGTTTATAACGTTGTATATATTTATGTGTAACTACTTATATCTACTTGTATGAATATATCTATATATGACTATATGTTAAATTATATATAACTATTTATAATTATATATATTATATGTATAATAATATATAACTATAAATAATTGTATCTTACTATATGTATAAATATAAAAGTTTGATGCATAATTATATTTAAATATTAAATTTATAGCTTATATTTAATATATATTTGTATATATTATCATATAAAAAAGTATTTTACTATAACTATACCTATACATAACTATATGTATAAATATATAAAATTAAATGAAAACACATTTCTACATATATGTATAAATATAAGGATAACTAAATGTGTAACAATATGTATAACCACATGCAACTATATTTATAATTACTATATAACAACATACAACATCATGTTTAACTAAATGTGTATAACTATTTATTTATATTTGTATAACTATATAAAACTCTATATAATTAAATATAACTATATTTATAACTATGTATACATATATGTATACATAAATGTAAATCTAGATTTTTGTTTATAATTTTGTATACATTTATGTATAACTACTTATCACTACATGTATTAATATGTCTATGTATAACTATTTTTTTTAATTATATATAACTATTTATAACTATATATATTATATGAATAATAATATATAACTATAACTATAAAAGCTTTATACATAATAATATTTAAATATATACTCTACAACTTATATTTAATATATATTTGTAAATATTAATATATAAAAAAGTATTCTACTATATATAAACCTATACATAACTATATTTATAAATATATAAAATTAAATGAACAAATATATAAACCTACATGTATAAATATACGTTTAATTATATGTGTACCTATATGTATAATCACATGTAACTATATTTATAATTACATGTATAACAACATACAACATTATGTTTAACTATATGTGTATAACTATATATAAATATTTGTATAACTATATATAAATATTTGTATAACTATATATAAATATTTGTATAACTATATAAAAGTCTATATAATTAAATATAATTATATTTGTAACTATTGATACATATATGTATAAATATATGTATATCTATATATTTGTTTATAACTTTGTATACATTTTTGTATAATTACTTATAATTACTTGTGTGTGTGTGTGTAACTATATGTTTAACTATATATAATGATTTATAACTATATATACTATTCGTATAATAACATATAACTATACATATATGTCACACTATAATGGACCATTCCGGCACAACACGGCCATTTTTACGCCTCTATGTTTGACATTACTCATAAATAACTGTTTAAGTGGTTGATGAATCACAAGAGTTGCTTTTCCATATTCTATTGCCTGCTTGCTATTTATTTTTGTTTTGAATTATTTTCATCTTACAGACATTTATTTTTCACAAGTGTTAGGTGTAATGAGGTATGGTTGATTCTGAATCCTCCTCCACCTTTTGATGATACCAACCCATACAATGTGTTAAAGCCTCGAGAGAAAGCCCAACAGCTCAATACAAGACAAGTATATGGTCTAGTAGTCTTTTATGATGTAATTAAAAGTTTTACAAACAAATTTCATAGTCTTCTAAACTACTTCTCATTATGTGTTAAGATGCAACGAATGAGAAAATAATTTGTAATTGATTGAAAAACCTTGTTTGGTATTCAGATTAGGCATAATGTGTTAATATTAATAAGTTATAAAAAAGATTTTATTTTTTTATTATAATTTGCATCTTTTAGAAGAGAAAATGGTCATATATATATGTATGTATCCATGTATGTATGTATCCATGTATGTATGTATCCATGTATGTTTGTATGTATGTATGTATTGAACTTTCATCCTATAAAATTTAAAAGCAAATTTCTTGTGCCTTATGTTTCCAGGTACACCGTAATTTTGAACAAACAAATAAGATGTTTACATCCCTGGTTAATGTGTTTGATCCCTTTTGTTATGCTTTTACCGAATTCCTAGCTATTTATTGTTAATGCTCCATTATGGATTAGGACAAACCCTATTTAAGTGAAAATAACTATTGGACGAGTGGAGGTGGAGGTGGATGTATAGTAGGTTGCATATCACGTGTAAAAAAAACTTTATCGGAACAAAAATAAATTTTCAATGAACATAAAATTAATTAGAGCCAATCATGTTTGTTTACTAAATTGAATTTTTTTGTGACTAGTTATGGAAGACTATCGTGAATAGATGTACAAGGGTCAAATAATCAAAGGAATGTTCTCTAATGAATGGGGGGATAAAGTTGATGAATTTGTTGAGCTTGCGCTTAGACATCCTGAGTGTATGAATGGTGGCACATATATAAGGTGTCATTGCACTTTAGTTAAATATCAGATAAGTCCAACAAAGGTGTATGAATTTGTTTAATTTGCTTTTAGAATGTTGAGATAGTAAAGATACATTTGTATAGAAATGGTTTTGTTGTGAATTACTATGTTTGGATATACCATGGTAAGAAGCAAGTCCAACAAAGGTCTTCAAGTTCAGTACGAGTGTTAGTAAGTGAAACTAATCAGATGGTCTCAAATAATATGAATCACACTACATACCATAGAATGATTTGTGATGCTGTGGGTCCTGAATTCAACCAGAATGAGGAACCAAATGCCGAGGCTAGGAATTTGTATGACATGATTCGAGCTGGAGACAAACCTGCATATGAGAGAAATTCTAAGAATACTCAACTATCTGTGGTCGTGAGGATGTTAGAAATAAAGTGCAGGCACAGGTGTTCGCAGGCATGGTTTGATGATTTGTCTAATTTTATTCAAGAATTGTTTCTAAGAGATAATCTGATGCCATTGGATTTCTACAGTATGAAAAAGTTAGTTAGAGGCTTGGGATTACCCGTAGAGGTTATTCATTATTGTGTGAACAACTATATGATAAACGAGGGTGATGACAGTGACCTTAAGAGTTGTAAAATATGTGGTCATGCTCGGTACAAGCAAAAGGTTAGGAGTTCTGGAAATAGATTATATATATGGAAGTTGAAGGTGCCATATAAAAAGATGCATGATTTTCAAATAACACCTAGGTTTCAGAGATTGTATGCATCAATCACAACATCTAATGAAATGAGGTGGCATTCAGAGCATTATATGGAGGATGGTAAGATGTGTCACCCTTCAGATGCCCCTACTTGGAAACATTTTGATGGGTGTTTTCCTGATTTTTCTTCTGGAATTTGAAATGTTAGGCTAGGTTTGGCTGATGGTTTTTAGCCGTTTGGACAATATGGATAGTAATATTCATTGTGGCCTGTGGTGATAATGCTATATAATTTGCCTCCAGACTTATGTTTGAAGGAAGAATTTATGTTTTTTACTATGTTAGTGTCGGGGCCAACGAATCCAAAGGGGAAGATAGATGTTTTCTTGTAGCCATTGATAGCAGAGTTGAAAAGTCTTTGGGGTGTTGGGGTTCAAACTTATGATATTTCCAAATGAAAAAATTTTCTGATGCGCGCTGCCCTCATATGGAACATAAATGACTTTTTAGCGTATTCTATGATGACTGGGTGGAGTACAACTGGTATGTTAGCATGTACGCATTCTATGGAAGATTTTGATGCTTTTAGATTAATTAAGACTGGAAAACAGTCGTGGTCATACACCATCATATGTTTTTGCACATTAATCATCCATTTTGACATAACACCAAAAACTTCAATAAGAATAGAAAGGTTACTAAATAATTCACGGGGGTTAGATCTGTGGATGAAATTTTGTAGGATTTGAATAACATAGGGTTGAGGAAAGTGATAGATATTGATGCTTAGGTTGTGAATGCAACTATATCTAAGATTTGTGGGTGAAATAAGAGAAGTATTTTCTGGGATTTTCCCTACTTGCATGAACATTTGCTCAGGCACAATCTTGATGTTATGCATATCAAGAAGAATGTGTTTGACAATATTTTCACTATAGTATTTAACATTCCAAGGAAAACTAAGGACACATACAAATCAAGAGATGAGTTGAATAAATATTGTCATCATGCTCAATTTGTAAAAAATCTTGTCACCAGTAAATACCCTGATGTGCCATTTGTTATGAATAAATCATAGAAGAAGGATGTGTTAGAGTGGGTAGATGTGAACAAACTTAAGATGTTTGGCATGAAAATCATGATTATCATATATTCATGCAAAGGTTGTTACCAATTGCTCTTCAAGAATTCCTGCCTAATAGAATATGGGAGCCGATAACTGAGATTTATTTATTCTTCAAGCAATTAACTTCTCCATCTTTAACTAATGAGGAATTTAGGAATCTGGATGTATAAATTTCTATTATCTTATGAAATCTTGAGAAAATCTTCCATCTATGTTTTTTGACTCAATGGAACATCTTCCAGTGCACTTGGCTTATGAAGCTAAGATTACTGGTCTTATCCATTATCATTAGATGTATCCTCCAAAAAGGTAATATTAATTCACTCAACCAATTCTTTTCCTACACACACACAAATGACTTGTAATATTCAATAATCTTTTGTAGATATTTGAGGAAAATAAAACATACAAAATGAATAGGATCTGGTTGATGATTTTATATCAATAGGTTAAATTATGGATGAGGCTGCCAAATTAGAATCATTATATTTTAAAGAAGGAGATCCAACTCTTCCACTTAAGGAAAAGCAGAATGAGGTTTTTCTTATTGATATTGTGGATAATGATATGTTTGAAATTTTCAAGCATTGGGTAAAGAAATTGATGCTTAAGGAAAATAGTATCTAGCAGACAATTAATATACTACAGCACTTCTATATGTCCTTATGAATTTTTCAGAGATTCAATCATTCATAAAGTAAGTATTACCTAAAAGTCAAATGAGATCTATTTACCATTTTAATTTATTATTTCCTATCAATGTATCCATTATTTCTAATTTTTTTTTGTCAATTTGTTACAGATAAATATAAATAGTTTCCAAATATGAATTAAGAAGCTATCACTGACATGACGAAGCAAGAATTTCCAAGATTATTTGAAAAAATACGTATGTTAACTTAAAATGAAAATCACAAATTAATTATATTGTTCTAATAAAAATTTATAATTGTAATCTCTACAATCCATTGATTTTGGATTGTAGGTTCATATTCATGAAAATAAAATTTCCAATCATTATCTTCGAAGTATAGCACGAGGTCCTCCAAGAGAGGTTATAACTTATAATGGTTATTATATGAATGGTTTTAAATTTCACACTAAATTGTATAGTAGTTATCAGGCAACATACAATATGGAAGTATGCATTAAAGGATCTGTATACAATAAAATTGAATATGACTATTACATTAATCTGGTCAAAGTGATCGAGTTAGAATTTTAAGCCCTCCCGATTAAATTAACTGTATTATTCAAATGTGAATGATTCAATCCAACACAACATGTTAGTAGTGTTGTCCATCCTCGATATTAACTTGTTGATGTGCACAATAAAAAATGATTCAATATGTATGAACATTTTGTATTAGTAGTATAAGCATCACAAGTTTATTATTATGAATATCCGGGTCAAACCCATCCTAGAAAGGATTGGAAAGCTATGTGCAAAATAAAAGCAAGGGTTCAAATTGACATCTCCGCATCACTAAGAACTAATGTCATAGACCCAGCTTTTCAAAATGATTACAAAGGTGTTATAATCGAAGCTATGGTTGGGGATGAAGATGTCCTTTTAGTCAAATCTTCTTAGATGGATATAAGTGGGAATTTAGATGTTGATGAATATTTAATTGATAATGAGGAAGAAATGAGTGATGAAGAGAAGTTTGAAAATGATGTTACTATATTTGAAGAGAGAGAGATGAACTAGATTTGGATGATTCTGATGAGAATGAGTAGACAGTGAGTTTTATGTTATTTTAATCATTAATAATTTTTGTTTATGTTAATTGCATTATGTATTCTACTTGAAGCTTACTAATCAATAATATGTTGTTTATTATTTTTAATAGATATGGCACGTGGACAAGGTAGAGGTAGCACGTTGCAAGGTCATACCAGTTCTGGTATAGGTAGCAAGGCATCAGGTATGCTCGAACCTAGTAGAAGGTCATGGTTGGATAAGATGCGACAGTAGACAGAGAAGGTTGTGAATGTACCATAGTAGTAGCACCAGTAGATTGATCCACATAATGGTCTTGAGATTTTGATGAATGATCAAGAGAAGTGGGAGGGAGAGGAGGGAGAGGATGGAAATATTGGAACGTCTTCCATAGAGCACCCTATAGACAAGACTCTCCCTATTGTTTAGTTTGATCCGACAATTGATAATCATTAAGATATAAAACTTAACTAATGATTTATTAATTTCTTTATTTATTTCTAACTTGCTATTTAATTTTAGGTTACATGAAAAAGTTAGAGTGTCTGGTTCCATTTCTAGAGTTTTTAGGACAATTTTTAGGAAGTCCTTTAAACCTTATGGACATAATTGGAAGTCACTGACACATAGAGACCAATTAATAATTTGGAAAGAATTTACGGTACATATTACTACCTAACATTTTTTACATATTTTATTTATTCTTTTGTTCACTGATTAAAAATGTTTTAATTATAATTGCAAAAGGTTTATAGGTGGACACATCCAAAGGAGGCGATCAAAATAGTGTTCTACAAATATGCTGCCGCCTGCCAGTCGGTATAACAACACCATGTACGAGGTCATAAATAAATGTTTGAAGAAGAAAGAAGAAAATTCGAGTGTCCTAGATCATGTTTTCAAGGAGTTGCAGAGAAGATGGGAAGATCTTGATTATAGGAAGAGGTTAGATAAGCATAGCAGAAATCATTGCTCATAGCTAGCTGGTGAGGGTAGTGGCATGTCAACACACACTTGTGGATCTTGCTCTATGCATGAGCATGAATGAGCATTGATATTATTTCTAATTTATATTTTTTATGTTTATTACATTATGAATTTTGTTCAATTATGCCTAATTTTCATTTGTCATAGAAAATTTTTTTTCAATAGAATTAACATATGTATTGTGTGTAATAAAGACATGCAAGGAGTTTAAATAGTCCAGTGCTCCTCACTTATTCAAATACACGCACACAAAGGCTCATGATGATCAGACTTTTGTTGATCAGAGATCTTGTACTGTAAATGTAAGTTTCAATAAAAAATTTCTTTTCTCTTTTTTTTTGAATATAAATTTAAATACATATCATACATGTTTAAGAGTTGAGATATGAGGAAATATTAGCTGCTATGACTCAAGTGTATTCCAGTCTACTTCAGGTTCATGTGATGGTGCAATAGGTAGTTCTCATTCATCAGCTCCACCCGTTGATATGAATCAGATTTGGTATGTGGCTGTTGAAGGTAAGGAGAAGATGTCCGTCTATGGCGTCAGTTCATCGACATCATCATTCTACTCGCATTGGCGACCATATAATGAAGCTGCATTTTCAGGACCAGATTCGAATTTGTTCTTGATGATGGAGAAATTTCAAGACGTGATGCGAAATGATATACAATATTAGTTGGCCGATACCGAGTGATGCATGATTGACTATGAGGATGATAGGGATGAGTTGCATCTGCATTTTGACTGGCTTACAAAAAAGTTTCAGGATGGAGGACTGCAATTCATTCCTGATGATCTACCTCAGATTATTTGGCGTAATGCTCTAGCCACAACATTTACTCCATCACCTATAGCAGCACCCGCAACAACCGTATCAGGACTAGCAGCACTAGACAGCTCAAACCCAGTACCTGACATCTCACCATGAAAACCAAATATGTCTCAGCATCGATTATGAAACTAGGTCGATAAATCATCAGTAATAGGTTTACCGACCAAAAAACACCTAATTACTGACCAAATAATTGGTCGATAATTTAGTAAATTTTAATAGAGATCACACATCTTAGTATTATTCTCACTTAGATACTTTTAACATTAAAATTTTAATAAAATCCAATATATTAGAATTTATATAATCATACATTTAAGTCATAAAGAATAACTACACATAAAAAATATAGCTTACAATATACACACATAATTCTCACTACAAATATGTTTTATAATCCTTTATATAAAAATATGAAAATGATTATGATAACTTACATACTTAAAAGCACTCATATAAAACATTAAATAATCATAAAAAAATGATAAATTATATAATAATGGAGAAATATTGTTAGTTTCTTAAATATTGGATCATTTAGATCTCATAATGATTATAGTTTGTATATGTGTTTCAAAAGTTACATATAAAATTAGATCATTTAAATCCCAAAAGATATCTTGAAGCATTGGGTGATTTCAAAATTTCCAAGACATTCATAGAAGAATCTCCCACATCCTTTTTTAAACTTATAAATTTCTGCAAAGGTCCCAAAAAATCTGTAGCATATCCCCACAGACCAAAATTTTTATAATTTATTATGTTTTTATGATATATGTCAACACCTTTTGTGCATTCATGATATGTTTCTTTTATTTTCAAATATTCTTTATGAAGTTTATATGAAACACACCCATGGAATCCACATATAAACCATTTATATTCTGAATTTGAATATTGAGGTTTTGAGCCTAACTAGAACCACGGGTCCCTCAATGTTAGTATGGAGCCATAAATGAATCATTTTTTTCATAAGTTAGTCTGTTAGTGAAGAAAATTATCGTGAATGGTTCTCTCTAACATCCAGCATCCATTGCCAACAATTTTTTAGAAATGGAATTATGCGCCAAAAACTCATTGATTTAAGAAGCATATTAGCTCTTTGATAATTTCCTTTCAAAATTATATGGAAATCCCCCCATTGAAGAAAGTAATATATCATCAAAAAATTAAAGAAATAGACGAGTTGATGATAAATAAAAATCTTTGGAACACATTGAAATGTAAATACATTGTTTGCCAAATAGCAACAGCATTTCATGTTCTTAATTAAGCCTCTCAGAGTCAACACGTCACCGATTATTGGTCCCCCACCACCTATCAAAGTAACAAACAGCAACAAAGTAACAAAGAATATGAATATAATTCTTACCCAAAATAAATCTTACAATATTTCACACTACCATATTGCCGGTTCAACTGAGTTTTACCCTCAATAAAACATCTAGACCAAATCTCATTGTAGTGATGTAAATACGTCTAGGAGAAAACAATATCAAAAATAATAATGAAAATATAAAGTTAACCCAAGAAATTGATTCCTTACCATCAGCTTGTTAAGGTATGTAAGTTCCATTCAACTATACTCAACCCATAGATATGAATTTGAGCAGATTCTTAAACCATTGTGTATAAGAACCCTAGCAGTTGTAGCATTTAAGTTATGATTAAATTCCCAAGTTGCAGCATAAATCCAAACTTCAAGAACCTTTGGATGAAATCGAATTGCTTGAGCTAGTACCTACATGAATTAAAATAAATGGATTAACCTAAAGAGGTCTAGAGCTTGATAATAAAAGTAACCTAATATAGCTATATCCAACGATAATAATGTGTATATGCTCAGAAATCTCAATATTTTATAGATTGATGAAATAGTAAGATATGTTGGCATGCTTTACAACTTGATTAATTCAAGTGAAATGGCACGAAGAAAGATATATGAGATAGGGATGCTGATAAAAACATGAACATGTGTGAGACTAAAATAATCAATAACATGATATGATATGGAATAAAACATTTTTTGCATTATAACCCTAAAAATTGATTTAAAAAAAAAGAAGAACAATACCTTCTTCATCATCAATATTTTACACAATACCTTGTTTGTGATGCTCCTATAAGTCGGTGTTCAATCATACCAAAGCGAAGATGGTTCAACGAGATGAAGTTATAGAGTTTATGAAGAGGGTTCCATTTGGATGAAAAAACATGTGCGATTAATCATGGATTCATGGTATAAATAAAGTGCCTGATATACAGACGCATGAGTGGAGAAGTGAATGTTCGAGATGATATGGAAAAGCTATAGATTCTTGCAGCCAATGATGGGATACTGGTGTTCTGGTTTAGGTCTTGACTATTCTACATTGTATGTTGTGTTTTTCTGAAATCACATCAGATTTCTGAAATGACATCGAATTTTTGAAATCAGAACAATAGTAACTCTTCATAATTGGGTTTGTAAAAAAAATTAAATTTAGCTACGAATTACCAAGGGAAAATCCGTCTCTAAACTTGTTGCTAATTTTCATATTATTTTATTTTAAAAAAACATATTATTTCATATAACATTAATTAAATTGTATAAATATATAACCCTACAAAATTTATAATATTTCATATTTTTAATAATTTATTGATAAATCTATAATATTATTTTATAAATAAAATAATATTATGAAATTATAAAAAAGTATTTCATAAATAAACATATATATATATATATATATATATATATGGTTATACATTTTTAAGAATTTAATATATTTTTATGAATAAAATATGAAATAAAATTTTAGGCATAAAAATTCATATTATTTGATATAATTTAGAATTTATAAATATCCTAATATAACATAAAGTGAGAAGATTATAAAAAAAGATATATTTATTATTTTAATAAGAACGGAATATAAAAAGCTTATATTAAATATTCTACTCAAAGGTTTAAATCTTATAAATTTCAATAGTGCAAAAATAAAACTTGAATTCAAATCAATGTTGGGTCAGATTGACAGTGCACTTCAAAAGTGTTTAAAGGGCTAAAAATAATTTTAAGTATTTTTAGGACAAAAATATCATTATTAATATTTTTAAAAACTCTTTTGAAACCATAAAAAACATTCGAAGTATTCTTTTAATAAGCACCTCTAGAAACTTTTTTTATAAATCATCAAAAGTTTTTTGACACCGCAATTCAGTCATGCCTGGCTCGACATGGCACGCTGCAATGTCATGCCCGGGCCATGCTAGGTTGACCCTCTGCATGAATCATGTCGTGCCATGCCTTGGGATTTTGGCCCATGTGTCATGCCAAGCATGGCATGGGTGCCTGGAACTTGGGCATGGCAGGGGGGATGATGCGGTGATGCACATTGGGCAATGGCTAGACATGCCCAATGGGCGATGGTGATGTGGCGACATGCCCCTTGAAACCTTAATTTTTTTAAAAAAAGACCCGCCCTAAGTCAAATCGACCCATCCAACCCGACCAACCCGGTCTAACGTTCTATCTATTTGTCTATCTATCTATCTATTTATTCATCTATATATATGTCTATCTATCTTTCTATCTATCTATATATCATTCTAATAATATGTCAATATATCTTTTTATCTATCTATAAACCTATCTATTTATCTATCAATCAATTAGCTATCTATTTCGAAATCATCTAACAAACTGTATATCAATTTGTATATCAAATTGTGTATCAATCTATATATCAATATGTCTGTTAATCATTCTATCAATTTGTCTATCTATCTATATGTTTTTGTATCAATATGTTAATCTATATCTCTTTATATCTCCATCAAGTCAGATATATATATCTCTGTAGATTGATAGATAGATATATTGATAGATACATAGACAGATAGACAAATAGATAGATAGATAGGTAAAATGATAGACAGATAGATAGATAGACATATAAGAAGACTAAAAACAGATAGATAAACAAATAGATAAACAAATAGATAAACAAATAGATAAACAAATAGATAGATAGAAAGATATATAGAATGATAGATATAGAGATAGATAGCTTGATAGATAGATAGATTGATTGAAAGATAGATATACAGATAGATAGATTGATAGATAGATAGATAGATAGACAGAAAAATAGAAAAATTGATAAATTGATAGATACACAAATTGTTTGAATTATAGATAGATAAAAAGATAGCTTGTTTAATAAAAAGGTAGAAAGATAAATGGATAGATAATAGATTGATATATAAATAGATAGATAGATAGACAAATAATAGATGGATAGATAAACAGATAGATAAATAATAGACAGATAGATAGACAGATGTATGGATAGACATATAGATAGAGAGACAGATATAGAAATATACTGATAGATAGACAGACATATAAACAAAAAACAAAGAGATAGATCGATAGATAGAAATAAATATAGACAGATAAATAGATATATAGATAATCAAATAGATTGAGAAATAAATAGACATATAGATAGGCAGATAGATAGACAAATAGATTTACATATAGATAGACTATTAGATATATTCTTTAATAGAAAAATTGATAAATAAATTGATTGATAGATTTATAGATACATAGATAGATAGATTATTAGATAGATAAAAATAGATTGACAAATAGATTGAAAGATAAATAGATAGATAGATCTATAAACATATAGATAAACATTTAAATAGAAAAATAGATTGGTAGATAGATAGATAAATAGACACATAGATATATAGATAAAGATATAGGTAGGTAGGTAGGTAGACAAATAGACAGACATATTGATTGATTGATTCAATGATACACAGATAGATACATAGACATATAGATAGATAGATAGATCAAAAGACACATAGATAGACAAATATATAGATAGTTAGATAAATAGATAGATAAATAGACAGGTAGATAGTTAGATAGATAGACAGACACATAGATAAATAAATAGAAAGATAGATAGATAGTTAAACAAGTAGATAGATGGATGGATAGATAGATAAACAAATAGAATTATTGATAGATAGACACATAGATAGATAGATAGACAGATTGACAATAGATTGATGGATAGATTGAAAAACAGATATATAATTAGATAGTAGAATGATATATAGAGAAATAGCGAGATATAAAAATAAATAGATTGATAGACAGATATATAGAAAGCTAGATAGACAGCTAGATAGATACATAGATAAGTAGATATATTGACAGATATATAGACATATAGACAAACATATATATAGATAGATAGATAATTAGATAGATAAGTAGATAGATAGATAGTTAAACAAGTAGATAGATGGATGGATATATAGATAAACAAATAGAATTATTGATAGATAGACACATAGATAGATAGATAGATAGATTGACAATAGATTGATGGATAGATTGAAAAATAGATATATAATTAGATAGTAGAATGATATATAGAGAAATAGAGAGATATAAAAATAAATAGATTGATAGACAGATATATAGAAAGCTAGATAGACAACTAGATAGATACATAGATAAGTAGATAGATTGATAGATATATAGACATATAGACAAACATATATATAGATAGATAGATAATTAGATAGATAAATAGATAGATAGAAAAATAGATAGATAGACAAATTGATAGATAGATATCTACACACACATATAGATAAATATTTAGACAAATAGCTAGACAAATAGAAAGATAGATCGATACATAGTCACAAAGAAAGAAAGAAAGATATATAGATAAATAGATAGATAGCTAGCTAGCTAGCTAGAAAGCTAGCTAGCTAGCTAGATAGATAGAAAGATAGACACATATATGACAAATAGATTGGTTGATTGATAAATAGATAGATATAATGTTAGAACATATAGATAGACAGATAGAATATATATATATATATATAAACATTCAAATAGACTAATAGACAAATAGATAGGCATATCGGTAGATAGATAAATATACAAAAAGACAAATATATAGACAGACAAATATATTGATGGATAGATAAATAGACAATAAAATAAATAGGCAGACAAAAAGACATAAAGATATAAACATAATAGATAAATAGGGAGACATACAGATTAATAGAAAGATAGAAAGTTAGACATATAGAAAGATAGATAGATATATAGAATGATAGTTTGGGAGACATTTTCATATGCAGATAGACAGACAGACAGATAGATAGATAGATAGACAAAAAGATTGATAGATAGATAGTTAGACAGACATATAAATAGATAGATATGTAGGTAGATATATAGATCAAAAAGTAGATATATACATAGATTGATTGATTGACATATTGATAGATAGATTGATAGATAGATTACTATAAAGATTGTTAAAAATATTGATAGAAAGATAGATATATAGATAGTTACAAGATTGAAAGACACATTGATAGATAAATACATAGATTGATTGATAAATATCATATAAATAGATAAATTGATAAATTGATCCATTGAAAGATAGATAGATAGAAAAATACATAGATATACATATAGATAGCTAGATAGATAGACAGATAGATAACTACTTGATAGATAAATAGACAAATTGATTCAAATATAGATAGAAAGGCAGATAGATAATTAGACAACTACACAAAGAGACAAATTGTTAAATAGATAAAAAAGAGATCATTAGAAAAATTGATTGATAGATAGATTGATAGATATATAGATAGAGATAGAAAAATAGATACATATATAAATAGATAGATAGATAGATAGATAAACAGACAGATAAATCAATAAATATAGATAGACAGACATATTGATTGATTGATTAATTGATTGACAGATAAATAGATAGATAGATAAAAAGAATATTATACAGATAGATAGGCAGATACATATATAGATAGATTGATAGATAATTAGATATACAAATATATTGATTGATAGTTAAGAATTAAGATATATAAATTCATATATAGATAGATAGTTATATAGATAGAAAGAGAGAATGATAGGTATTTATATATAGTTAGATAGATGATATATAGATAGATAGATATATAGACATTTAGATATTTTGATAGATAGATTGATAGACATATTGATATAAAGATATATATAAACTTAAATAGTTAAATAGATAGTATATAAATAAGATACATAGATAGATAGACATATAGATTGACAAATTGAAATTTAGATAGATAGATACACATATAGATAGATACATATATTGATCCATAGATAGATAAATGAATAGAAATACAAATAGATAGGCAAATACATAGATTTATAGATAGACAAATAGATTGACAGAATGATAGATAGGTAGATAAAATGATAAATAAATAGATAGATAGATAGATAGATAGACAGATAAATAGATAGACTGACAGGTAGACAGATAGATAAAAAAATAGATAGACAAATAGATATATAGATATATAGACTAACAATAGATAGACAGAAAGACAAATAGTTTGGTAGGCTGATAGTCAAGAAGTTAGACAGAGAGACAATAGACAAACAAACAAATAAATTGACCAATAGATAGACATGCAGATAGACATATATATAAATAGATAGACAGATAGATATATAAACTCTTTGATAGATTGATTGATAAAAAGACTGATAGACAAATATATATATATATATATATATATATATATATATATATAGATTGATAGACAGATAGATATATAGATTTTAAGACAGATACAAAGATAGATAGAAAGAAAGAAAGATAGATAGATAAACAAATAGATAGAAAGATATGTACACAGATAGTTTAGTAGGTAGATAGTCAAGTAGTTAGATAGATAGACAAATAATCAAACAAACAAATAAACATACAGATAGATAGACAGGCAGATAGATAGATATATAGATAGGTAAATAGATATAGAGTTTAATAGATAAATTAATAGACAAATTAATAGACAAATATATAAATAGATTTATCGATATAAACATAAATAGATTAGATAAACAAATATATAGATAGATAGATAGATAGACAAATAGATAGATAGATAAATAAAAATATAAATATAAATATATATATATATATATGTACATAGAGATTGATAGATAGAAAGGCTGATCGTTAGATAGAATGCTAGAAAATAGATAGACAAATAGAATGGCAGATAGAAAATTTATAGTTATATAGATTATGATACAGAGAGATAGATAGATAGATAGACTTATATATAGATAGATATATATATATAGATAGATTGATTGATAGATAGATTGATAGACATATAGATATTTTGATTATTAAATAGATAGAGAGATTGATTGTAAAATTGATAGACGGATTGATAGATATTTTGATAAACAGATTGATAAATAGATTAATAGAAAGGTTGATAAGCAAATTAATAGATAGATAGATAGATTGACAGATAGTAAGAAAGATTGATAGCCTATGTATATATATAAACATATAGACAAATAGATAGACATATAGCTAGACAGATAGATATTCAAATTATTAGATAGACAGACAGATGGATAGCTAGACAGATATATAAATAGATAGATATATAGATAGACTAAAAGATATATAGATAGATATACACACAGATAGATAGATAGATAGATATATAGATAGATATATTGACATATAGATAAACTGATAGATAAATAGATATATATACTTATATATAGATATATAGATTGATTTGTTGATCGAAATATATATAAAAAGATAGATGACAAATGGATAGACAATTGATAAAAAGATATATAGGTAGGAAGATAGATAGATAAATAGATAGACATATTATTTGATAGATAGAAAAGATATAGATATATAGACATATAAATAGACAGAAAAAATTGACAAATATATAGATAGACAGATAGATAAATAGATAGACAGAAAGATAGATATACAAATAGATAAATTTATAGATATATAAATTTTTAGATATAAAGATAGAGAGATAGATATACATATATATAGGGAGATAGATAGATTCCTTTATTGATAGATAGATAGATTGACAGATAGATATATTGATTGATAGAGAGATATACAGATTGATAGATGGATTGATAGAAAAACTGATAGATATATTTATAGATAAGTTTATAAATAGATTGATATATATATTGATAGCCATATTAATAGAAAGATCGATAGTTAAATTGATAGACAGATATATTGATTGATAAATATATAGATTGACAGATAGATAGATAGATAGTAGATATATATATATATATATAAAGATAGACAAATAGATCGACAGATAGATAGACACAGATTTTAAAATTATTAGATAGATAGATAGATAGATAGAAAAATATAAAGATAGATAGCTATATTGATTGATAGATAGATAAACTAAAAGATATATATATATATATATATATATATATATATAATATATATATATATAGACCCAAGTATAGAGAGATTGATAGAATATAGACAGACATATAGATAGAAAGATAAATAATAGATAGAAAAACAGAAAGATGGAAAAAAAGATAGAGATAGAAAGTGAGATAAACTTATAGATAGAAAAATTCATAGACAAATAGATAGTCAGATACATAGAAAGATAGATAGATAAAAGATTCATAGATAGATAGATAGATAGATTTTTAGATTGATAGATTAATAGATACATAGATAGACAGATAAATAGAAAAAATGATAGACAAATTGTTAGATAGATTGAAAGATAGATAAATATATATAGAAAGATAGATGGACCTATAGGTAGGTCGATAGATAGACAGATAGTTAATTAGTTAGATACTCAAATAGATAGATGGATATATAGGTAGATAGACATATAGATAGATAGATAGACAAACAGATATATAGACAGAAAGATAGAAAGATAGATAGATATAAAGAGATACATAGATAGACATATAGATAGATAAATAGATAGATAGATTGACAGATTGATTGATTAATTTATAGACTGATTGATATACATATTGATAGATTGATTAAAAGACATATTGATATACAAATTGATAGACCGATATGATAGATAGATAGAAAGACAGATAAATAGATAGATAGATAATACAAAGATAGATAAATAGATATATAGACAAATAGATAGGCAAATTGATAGACAGATAGATAAATACATAGATAGATAGATAGTAAAATAGTAAGATATATAGAAAGATTGATAGATAAACAAATAGATAGATAGTTATATAGATATACAAATTATTAGAGAGATTTATAAAGAGATTAATAGATAGATTGATAGATAGACAGATAAAAAAATTGATCGATAGATAGATAGACAGACATAGAGATAAACATATAGCTACTCAATAAATAGATAATTAGAGAGAGAGAGAGAGATCTATATATATATATATATTATATATATACATACATATTGATTGACAAATATATAGACAAATATATTGATATATAGATAGACATATAAATAGAAAAGATATACTTACAAACAAATAGATTGATAGATAGTCAAGTAGATAGACAATCAGGCTGACAGATAGTCATGTAGATAGATAGTTAGGCAGACAGATAGTCATGGAGACTAATATGCATCCAGATAGATAATACGATAGATAGGCAGACAGATAGACATATTGATAGATAGATAGACCAAAGATTGACTAATAATAAATAATAGATAGACAGATAATTGATTGATTAATAGATAGATAGAAGATATATAGATAGTAAGAAGATATACTGATCATTAGATAGATTGATAGATAGTTTAGATAGATGACTACATAAATCGATAGATAGACAATAATTGAATGATTAATAGATAGATAGAAAGATATATAGATAGTAATATAAACTTAAATATATATATAAATAGAAGAAAGATAGAAAGATAGATTTATAGACATATAGAAGATAAATTGATAGATAGATAGATATACACATGACAAACAAATAAATAGATAGATTGAAAGACATTAATAGACAGATATACAGTAAATTGATTGATTAATAAATAGATTCGAAAAAATATATGAAGATAGATAAATTAACGATTGATAGATAGATTAAAGACAAAAAGAATGATAGTGATAGACAAATAGATAGATAGATATACGGAAAGGCAGAAAATAAATAATCAGATAGATATTGAGAATGGTAATAGAAAGATAGACATATTGATAGATAGATAGATA
>JAREIK010000921.1:231423-271423 GCA_029783825.1 Sapria himalayana
CATCAATCGTTTAATTTATCTATCATTATAAATTTCTTTCGATCTATTTATTAATCAATCAATTTAATGTATATCTATCTATTAATGTCTTTCAATCTATCTATTTATTTGTTTGTCATTGTGTATATCTATCTATCTATCAATTTATCTTTCTATATGTCTATAAATCTATCTTTCTATCTTTCTTTCTATTTATCTATATATATTTTAGTTTATATTACTATCTATATATCTTTCTATCTATCTATTAATCATTCAATATATCAGTCTATCTATCTATTTATTATGTAGTCAATCTATCTAACTATCTATCAATCTTTCTAATGATCAGTATATCTTCTTACTATCTATATATCTTTCTATCTATCTATTAATCAATCAATATATCTGTCTATCTATCTATTTATTATTTAGTCAATCTATTTGTCTATCTATCTATCAATATGTCTATCTGTCTGCCTATCTATCTTATTATCTATCTAGATGCATATTAGTCTCCATGACTATCTGTCTGCCTAACTATCTATCTACATGACTATCTGTCAGCCTGATTGTCTATCTACTTGACTATCTATCAATCTATTTGTTTGTAAGTATATCTTTCTATTTATATGTCATCTATATATCAATTATTTGTCTATATATTTGTCAATCAATATGTATGTATATATATATATATATATATATATATATATAATACTCATCTCTCTCTCTAATTACCTATTTATTTGAGTAGCTATATGTTTATCTCTATGTCTGTCTATCTACTATCGATCAATTTTTTTATTTGTCTATCTATCAATCTATCTATTAATCTCTTTATAAATCTCTCTATAATTTGTATATCTATATAACTATCTATCTATTTGTTTATCTATTAATCTTTCTATATATCTTACTATTTTACTTATCTATCTATCTATGTATTTTATCTATCTGTCTATCAATTTGCCTATCTATGTGTCTATATATCTATTTCTATCTATCTTTGTATTTATCTATCTATCTATTTATCTTCTTTCTATTTATCTATCATGCGGTCTATCAATTTGTATATCAATATGTCTTTTACATCAATCTTATCAATATGTATATTCAATCCGTCTATAATTAATCAACAATCTGTCAATCTAATCTATTCTATTTATCTATCTATATGTCTATCTATGTACTAGCTTTATATCTATCTATCTTTTCTATCTTTTCTGTCCTATATATCTGGTTTGTCTATCTATCTCTATATGCTATCTACCTAATATATCCATCTATCTATTTGAGTATCTAACTATTAACTATCTGTCTATCTATCGACCTACCTATAGGTCCATCTCTCTTTCTATATATATTTATCTATCTTTCAATCAATCTATCAATTTGTCTATCATTTTTTCTATTTATCTGTCTATCTATGTATCTATTAATCTATCAATCTAAAAATCTATCTATCTATCTATCAATGAATCTTTTATCTATCTATCTTTCTATGTATCTGACTATCTATTTGTCTATGAATTTTTCTATCTATAAGTTTTATCTCACTTTCTATCTCTATCTTTTTTTCTTTCTTTCTGTTTTTCTATCTATTATTTATCTTTCTATCTATATGTCTGTCTATATTCTATCAATCTCTCTATACTTGGGTCTATATATATATATATATATATATCTTTTAGTTTATCTATCAATCAATCAATATAGCTATCTATCTTTATATTTTTCTATCTATCTATCTATCTATCTAATAATTTTAAAATCTGTGTCTATCTATCTGTCGATCTATTTGTCTATCTTTTATATATATATATATATCTACTATCTATCTATCTATCTGTCAATCTATATATTTATCAATCAATATATCTATCTATCAATTTAACTATCGATCTTTCTATTAATATGGCTATCAATATATATATCAATCTATTTATAAACTTATCTATAAATATATCTATCAGTTTTTCTATCAATCCATCTATCAATCTGTATATCTCTCTATCAATCAATATATCTATCTGTCAATCTATCTATCTATCAATAAAGGAATCTATCTATCTCCCTATATATATGTATATCTATCTCTCTATCTTTATATCTAAAAATTTATATATCTATAAATTTATCTATTTGTATATCTATCTTTCTGTCTATCTATTTATCTATCTGTCTATCTATATATTTGTCAATTTTTCTGTCTATTTATATGTCTATATATCTATATATCTTTCTATCTATCAAATAATATGTCTATCTATTTATCTATCTATCTTCCTACCTATATATCTTTTTATCAATTGTCTATCCATTTGTCATCTATCTTTTTATATATATTTCGATCAACAAATCTATCTATATATCTATATATAAGTATATATATCTATTTATCTATCAGTTTATCTATATGTCAATATATCTATCTATATATCTATCTATCTATCTATCTATCTGTGTGTATATCTATCTATCTATCTTTTAGTCTATCTATATATCTATCTATTTATATATCTGTCTAGCTATCCATCTGTCTGTCTATCTAATAATTTGAATATCTATCTGTCTAGCTATATGTCTATCTATTTGTCTATATGTTTATATATATACATAGGCTATCAATCTTTCTTACTATCTGTCAATCTATCTATCTATCTATTAATTTGCTTATCAACCTTTCTATTAATCTATTTATCAATCTGTTTATCAAAATATCTATCAATCCGTCTATCAATTTTACAATCAATCTCTCTATCTATTTAATAATCAAAATATCTATATGTCTATCAATCTATCTATCAATCAATCTATCTATATATATATCTATCTATATATAAGTCTATCTATCTATCTCTCTGTATCATAATCTATATAACTATAAATTTTCTATCTGCCATTCTATTTGTCTATCTATTTTCTAGCATTCTATCTAACGATCAGCCTTTCTATCTATCAATCTCTATGTACATATATATATATATATATATATATATATATATATATATATATATATTTATATTTATATTTATATTTTTATTTATCTATCTATCTATTTGTCTATCTATCTATCTATATATTTGTTTATCTAATCTATTTATGTTTATATCGATAAATCTATTTATATATTTGTCTATTAATTTGTCTATTAATTTATCTATTAAACTCTATATCTATTTACCTATCTATATATCTATCTATCTGCCTGTCTATCTATCTGTATGTTTATTTGTTTGTTTGATTATTTGTCTATCTATCTAACTACTTGACTATCTACCTACTAAACTATCTGTGTACATATCTTTCTATCTATTTGTTTATCTATCTATCTTTCTTTCTTTCTATCTATCTTTGTATCTGTCTTAAAATCTATATATCTATCTGTCTATCAATCTATATATATATATATATATATTTGTCTATCAGTCTTTTTATCAATCAATCTATCAAAGAGTTTATATATCTATCTGTCTATCTATTTATATATATGTCTATCTGCATGTCTATCTATTGGTCAATTTATTTGTTTGTTTGTCTATTGTCTCTCTGTCTAACTTCTTGACTATCAGCCTACCAAACTATTTGTCTTTCTGTCTATCTATTGTTAGTCTATATATCTATATATCTATTTGTCTATCTATTTTTTTATCTATCTGTCTACCTGTCAGTCTATCTATTTATCTGTCTATCTATCTATCTATCTATTTATTTATCATTTTATCTACCTATCTATCATTCTGTCAATCTATTTGTCTATCTATAAATCTATGTATTTGCCTATCTATTTGTATTTCTATTCATTTATCTATCTATGGATCAATATATGTATCTATCTATATGTGTATCTATCTATCTAAATTTCAATTTGTCAATCTATATGTCTATCTATCTATGTATCTTATTTATATACTATCTATTTAACTATTTAAGTTTATATATATCTTTATATCAATATGTCTATCAATCTATCTATCAAAATATCTAAATGTCTATATATCTATCTATCTATATATCATCTATCTAACTATATATAAATACCTATCATTCTCTCTTTCTATCTATATAACTATCTATCTATATATGAATTTTATATATCTTAATTCTTAACTATCAATCAATATATTTGTATATCTAATTATCTATCAATCTATCTATATATGTATCTGCCTATCTATCTGTATAATATTCTTTTTATCTATCTATCTATTTATCTGTCAATCAATTAATCAATCAATCAATATGTCTGTCTATCTATATTTATTGATTTATCTATCTGTTTATCTATATATCTATCTATTTATCTATTTATATATGTATCTATTTTTCTATCTCTATCTATATATCTATCAATCTATCTATCAATCAATTTTTCTAATGATCTCTTTTTTATCTATTTAACAATTTGTCTCTTTGTGTACTTGTCTAATTATCTATCTGCCTTTCTATCTATATTTGAATCAATTTGTCTATTTATCTATCAAGTAGTTATCTATCTGTCTATCTATCTAGCTATCTATATGTATATCTATGTATTTTTCTATCTATCTATCTTTCAATGGATCAATTTATCAATTTATCTATTTATATGATATTTATCAATCAATCTATGTATTTATCTATCAATGTGTCTTTCAATCTTGTAACTATCTATATATCTATCTTTCTATCAATATTTTTAACAATCTTTATAGTAATCTATCTATCAATCTATCTATCAATATGTCAATCAATCAATCTATGTATATATCTACTTTTTGATCTATATATCTACCTACCTATCTATCTATTTATATGTCTGTCTAACTATCTATCTATCAATCTTTTTGTCTATCTATCTATCTATCTGTCTGTCTATCTATCTGCATATGAAAATGTCTCCCAAACTATCATTCTATATATCTATCTATCTTTCTATATGTCTAACTTTCTATCTTTCTATTAATCTGTATGTCTCCCTATTTATCTATTATGTTTATATCTTTATGTCTTTTTGTCTGCCTATTTATTTTATTGTCTATTTATCTATCCATCAATATATTTGTCTGTCTATATATTTGTCTTTTTGTCTATTTATCTATCTACCGATATGCCTATCTATTTGTCTATTAGTCTATTTGAATGTTTACATATATATATATATATATTCTATCTGTCTATCTATATGTTCTAACATTATATCTATCTATTTATCAATCAACCAATCTATTTGTCATATATGTGTCTATCTTTCTATCTATCTAGCTAGCTAGCTAGCTTTCTAGCTAGCTAGCTAGCTATCTATCTATTTATCTATATATCTTTCTTTCTTTCTTTGTGACTATGTATCGATCTATCTTTCTATTTGTCTAGCTATTTGTCTAAATATTTATCTATATGTGTGTGTAGATATCTATCTATCAATTTGTCTGTCTATCTATTTTTCTATCTATCTATTTATCTATCTAATTATCTATCTATCTATATATATGTTTGTCTATATGTCTATATATCTGTCAATCTATCTACTTATCTATGTATCTATCTAGTTGTCTATCTAGCTTTCTATATATCTGTCTATCAATCTATTTATTTTTATATCTCTCTATTTCTCTATATATCATTCTACTATCTAATTATATATTTGTTTTTCAATCTATCCATCAATCTATTGTCAATCTGTCTATCTATCTATCTATCTATGTGTCTATCTATCAATAATTCTATTTGTTTATCTATATATCCATCCATCTATCTACTTGTTTAACTATCTATCTATCTATTTATCTATCTAATTATCTATCTATCTATATATATGTTTGTCTATATGTATATATATCTGTCAATATATCTACTTATCTATGTATCTATCTAGCTGTCTATCTAGCTTTCTATATATCTGTCTATCAATCTATTTATTTTTATATCTCGCTATTTCTCTATATATCATTCTACTATCTAATTATATATCTGTTTTTCAATCTATCCATCAATCTATTGTCAATCTGTCTATCTATCTATCTATGTGTCTATCTATCAATAATTCTATTTGTTTATCTATCTATCCATCCATCTATCTACTTGTTTAACTATCTATCTATCTTTCTATTTATTTATCTATGTGTCTGTCTATCTATCTAACTATCTACCTATCTATTTATCTATCTATTTATCTAACTATCTATATATTTGTCTATCTATGTGTCTTTTGATCTATCTATCTATCTATATGTCTATGTATCTATCTGTGTATCATTGAATCAATCAATCAATATGTCTGTCTATTTGTCTACCTACCTACCTACCTATATCTTTATCTATATATCTATGTGTCTATTTATCTATCTATCTACCAATCTATTTTTCTATTTAAATGTTTATCTATATGTTTATAGATCTATCTATCTATTTATCTTTCAATCTATTTGTCAATCTATTTTTATCTATCTAATAATCTATCTATCTATGTATCTATAAATCTATCAATCAATTTATTTATCAATTTTTCTATTAAAGAATATATCTAATAGTCTATCTATATGTAAATCTATTTGTCTATCTATCTGCCTATCTATATGTCTATTTATTTCTCAATCTATTTGATTATCTATATATCTATTTATCTGTCTATATTTATTTCTATCTATCGATCTATCTCTTTGTTTTTTGTTTATATGTCTGTCTATCTATCAGTATATTTCTATATCTATCTCTCTATCTATATGTCTATCCATACATCTGTCTATCTATCTGTCTATTATTTATCTATCTGTTTATCTATCTATCTATTATTTGTCTATCTATCTATCTATTTATATATCAATCTATTATCTATCCATTTATCTTTCTACCTTTTTATTAAACAAGCTATCTTTTTATCTATCTATAATTCAAACAATTTGTGTATCTATCAATTTATCAATTTTTCTATTTTTCTGTCTATCTATCTATCTATCTATCAATCAATCTATATGTATATCTATCTTTCAATCAATCAATCTATCTATCTATCAAGCTATCTATCTCTATATCTATCATTCTATATATCTTTCTATCTATCTATTTGTTTATCTATTTGTTTATCTATTTGTTTATCTATTTGTTTATCTATCTGTTTTTAGTCTTCTTATATGTCTATCTATCTATCTGTCTATCATTTTACCTATCTATCTATCTATTTGTCTATCTGTCTATGTATCTATCAATATATCTATCTATCAATCTACAGAGATATATATCTGACTTGATGGAGATATAAAGAGATATAGATTAACATATTGATACAAAAACATATAGATAGATAGACAAATTGATAGAATGATTAACAGACATATTGATATATAGATTGATACACAATTTGATATACAAATTGATATACAGTTTGTTAGATGATTTCGAAATAGATAGCTAATTGATTGATAGATAAATAGATAGGTTTATAGATAGATAAAAAGATATATTGACATATTATTAGAATGATATATAGATAGATAGAAAGATAGTTAGACATATATATAGATGAATAAATAGATAGATAGATAGACAAATAGATAGAACGTTAGACCGGGTTGGTCGGGTTGGATGGGTCGATTTGACTTAGGGCGGGTCTTTTTTTTAAAAAATTAAGGTTTCAAGGGGCATGTCGCCACATCACCATCGCCCATTGGGCATGTCTAGCCATTGCCCAATGTGCATCACCGCATCATCCCCCCTGCCATGCCCAAGTTCCAGGCACCCATGCCATGCTTGGCATGACACATGGGCCAAAATCCCAAGGCATGGCACGACATGATTCATGCAGAGGGTCAACCTAGCATGGCCCGGGCATGACATTGCAGCGTGCCATGTCGAGCCAGGCATGACTGAATTGCGGTGTCAAAAAACTTTTGATGATTTATAAAAAAAGTTTCTAGAGGTGCTTATTAAAAGAATACTTCGAATGTTTTTTATGGTTTCAAAAGAGTTTTTAAAAATATTAATAATGATATTTTTGTCCTAAAAATACTTAAAATTATTTTTAGCCCTTTAAACACTTTTGAAGTGCACTGTCAATCTGACCCAACATTGATTTGAATTCAAGTTTTATTTTTGCACTATTGAAATTTATAAGATTTAAACCTTTGAGTAGAATATTTAATATAAGCTTTTTATATTCCGTTCTTATTAAAATAATAAATATATCTTTTTTTATAATCTTCTCACTTTATGTTATATTAGGATATTTATAAATTCTAAATTATATCAAATAATATGAATTTTTATGCCTAAAATTTTATTTCATATTTTATTCATAAAAATATATTAAATTCTTAAAAATGTATAACCATATATATATATATATATATATATATATATATATATATATATATATATATGTTTATTTATGAAATACTTTTTTATAATTTCATAATATTATTTTATTTATAAAATAATATTATAGATTTATCAATAAATTATTAAAAATATGAAATATTATAAATTTTGTAGGGTTATATATTTATACAATTTAATTAATGTTATATGAAATAATATGTTTTTTTAAAATAAAATAATATGAAAATTAGCAACAAGTTTAGAGACGGATTTTCCCTTGGTAATTCATAGCTAAATTTAATTTTTTTTACAAACCCAATTATGAAGAGTTACTATTGTTCTGATTTCAAAAATTCGATGTCATTTCAGAAATCTGATGTGATTTCAGAAAAACACAACATACAATGTAGAATAGTCAAGACCTAAACCAGAACACCAGTATCCCATCATTGGCTGCAAGAATCTATAGCTTTTCCATATCATCTCGAACATTCACTTCTCCACTCATGCGTCTGTATATCAGGCACTTTATTTATACCATGAATCCATGATTAATCGCACATGTTTTTTCATCCAAATGGAACCCTCTTCATAAACTCTATAACTTCATCTCGTTGAACCATCTTCGCTTTGGTATGATTGAACACCGACTTATAGGAGCATCACAAACAAGGTATTGTGTAAAATATTGATGATGAAGAAGGTATTGTTCTTCTTTTTTTTAAATCAATTTTTAGGGTTATAATGCAAAAAATGTTTTATTCCATATCATATCATGTTATTGATTATTTTAGTCTCACACATGTTCATGTTTTTATCAGCATCCCTATCTCATATATCTTTCTTCGTGCCATTTCACTTGAATTAATCAAGTTGTAAAGCATGCCAACATATCTTACTATTTCATCAATCTATAAAATATTGAGATTTCTGAGCATATACACATTATTATCGTTGGATATAGCTATATTAGGTTACTTTTATTATCAAGCTCTAGACCTCTTTAGGTTAATCCATTTATTTTAATTCATGTAGGTACTAGCTCAAGCAATTCGATTTCATCCAAAAGGTTCTTGAAGTTTGGATTTATGCTGCAACTTGGGAATTTAATCATAACTTAAATGCTACAACTGCTAGGGTTCTTATACACAATGGTTTAAGAATCTGCTCAAATTCAGATCTATGGGTTGAGTATAGTTGAATGGAACTTACATACCTTAACAAGCTGATGGTAAGGAATCAATTTCTTGGGTTAACTTTATATTTTCATTATTATTTTTGATATTGTTTTCTCCTAGACGTATTTACATCACTACAATGAGATTTGGTCTAGATGTTTTATTGAGGGTAAAACTCAGTTGAACCGGCAATATGGTAGTGTGAAATATTGTAAGATTTATTTAGGGTAAGAATTATATTCATATTCTTTGTTACTTTGTTGCTGTTTGTTACTTTGATAGGTGGTGGGGGACCAATAATCGGTGACGTGTTGACTCTGAGAGGCTTAATTAAGAACATGAAATGCTGTTGCTATTTGGCAAACAATGTATTTACATTTCAATGTGTTCCAAAGATTTTTATTTATCATCAACTCGTCTATTTCTTTAATTTTTTGATGATATATTACTTTCTTCAATGGGGGGATTTCCATATAATTTTGAAAGGAAATTATCAAAGAGCTAATATGCTTCTTAAATCAATGAGTTTTTGGCGCATAATTCCATTTCTAAAAAATTGTTGGCAATGGATGCTGGATGTTAGAGAGAACCATTCACGATAATTTTCTTCACTAACAGACTAACTTATGAAAAAAATGATTCATTTATGGCTCCATACTAACATTGAGGGACCCGTGGTTCTAGTTAGGCTCAAAACCTCAATATTCAAATTCAGAATATAAATGGTTTATATGTGGATTCCATGGGTGTATTTCATATAGAACTTCATAAAGAATATTTGAAAATAAAAGAAACATATCATGAATGCACAAAAGGTGTTGACATATATCATAAAAACATAATAAATTATAAAAATTTTGGTCTGTGGGGATATGCTACAGATTTTTTGGGACCTTTGCAGAAATTTATAAGTTTAAAAAAGGATGTGGGAGATTCTTCTATGAATGTCTTGGAAATTTTGAAATCACCCAATGCTTCAAGATATCTTTTGGGATTTAAATGATCTAATTTTATATGTAACTTTTGAAACACATATACAAACTATAATCATTATGAGATCTAAATGATCCAATATTTAAGAAACTAACAATATTTCTCCATTATTATATAATTTATCATTTTTTTATGATTATTTAATGTTTTATATGAGTGCTTTTAAGTATGTAAGTTATCATAATCATTTTCATATTTTTATATAAAGGATTATAAAACATATTTGTAGTGAGAATTATGTGTGTATATTGTAAGCTATATTTTTTATGTGTAGTTATTCTTTATGACTTAAATGTATGATTATATAAATTCTAATATATTGGATTTTATTAAAATTTTAATGTTAAAAGTATCTAAGTGAGAATAATACTAAGATGTGTGATCTCTATTAAAATTTACTAAATTATCGACCAATTATTTGGTCAGTAATTAGGTGTTTTTTGGTCGGTAAACCTATTACTGATGATTTATCGACCTAGTTTCATAATCGATGCTGAGACATATTTGGTTTTCATGGTGAGATGTCAGGTACTGGGTTTGAGCTGTCTAGTGCTGCTAGTCCTGATACGGTTGTTGCGGGTGCTGCTATAGGTGATGGAGTAAATGTTGTGGCTAGAGCATTACGCCAAATAATCTGAGGTAGATCATCAGGAATGAATTGCAGTCCTCCATCCTGAAACTTTTTGTAAGCCAGTCAAAATGCAGATGCAACTCATCCCTATCATCCTCATAGTCAATCATGCATCACTCGGTATCGGCCAACTAATATTGTATATCATTTCGCATCACGTCTTGAAATTTCTCCATCATCAAGAACAAATTCGAATCTGGTCCTGAAAATGCAGCTTCATTATATGGTCGCCAATGCGAGTAGAATGATGATATCGATGAACTGACGCCATAGACGGACATCTTCTCCTTACCTTCAACAGCCACATACCAAATCTGATTCGTATCAACGGGTGGAGCTGATGAATGAGAACTACCTATTGCACCATCACATGAACCTGAAGTAGACTGGAATACACTTGAGTCATAGCAGCTAATATTTCCTCATATCTCAACTCTTAAACATGTATGATATGTATTTAAATTTATATTCAAAAAAAAAGAGAAAAGATATTTTTTAATGAAACTTACATTTACAGTACAAGATCTCTGATCAACAAAAGTCTGATCATCATGAGCCTTTGTGTGCGTGTATTTGAATAAGTGAGGAGCACTGGACTATTTAAACTCCTTGCATGTCTTTATTACACACAATACATATGTTAATTCTATTGAAAAAAAATTTTCTATGACAAATGAAAATTAGGCATAATTGAACAAAATTCATAATGTAATAAACATAAAAAATATAAATTAGAAATAATATCAATGCTCATTCATGCTCATGCATAGAGCAAGATCCACAAGTGTGTGTTGACATGCCACTACCCTCACCAGCTAGCTATGAGCAATGATTTCTGCTATGCTTATCTAACCTCTTCCTATAATCAAGATCTTCCCATCTTCTCTGCAACTCCTTGAAAACATGATCTAGGACACTCGAATTTTCTTCTTTCTTCTTCAAACATTTATTTATGACCTCGTACATGGTGTTGTTATACCGACTGGCAGGCGGCAGCATATTTGTAGAACACTATTTTGATCGCCTCCTTTGGATGTGTCCACCTATAAACCTTTTGCAATTATAATTAAAACATTTTTAATCAGTGAACAAAAGAATAAATAAAATATGTAAAAAATGTTAGGTAGTAATATGTACCGTAAATTCTTTCCAAATTATTAATTGGTCTCTATGTGTCAGTGACTTCCAATTATGTCCATAAGGTTTAAAGGACTTCCTAAAAATTGTCCTAAAAACTCTAGAAATGGAACCAGACACTCTAACTTTTTCATGTAACCTAAAATTAAATAGCAAGTTAGAAATAAATAAAGAAATTAATAAATCATTAGTTAAGTTTTATATCTTAATGATTATCAATTGTCGGATCAAACTAAACAATAGGGAGAGTCTTGTCTATAGGGTGCTCTATGGAAGACGTTCCAATATTTCCATCCTCTCCCTCCTCTCCCTCCCACTTCTCTTGATCATTCATCAAAATCTCAAGACCATTATGTGGATCAATCTACTGGTGCTACTACTATGGTACATCACAACCTTCTCTGTCTACTGTCGCATCTTATCCAACCATGACCTTCTACTAGGTTCGAGCATACTTGATGCCTTGCTACCTATACCAGAACTGGTATGACCTTGCAACGTGCTACCTCTACCTTGTCCACGTGCCATATCTATTAAAAATAATAAACAACATATTATTGATTAGTAAGCTTCAAGTAGAATACATAATGCAATTAACATAAACAAAAATTATTAATGATTAAAATAACATAAAACTCACTGTCTACTCATTCTCATCAGAATCATCCAAATCTAGTTCATCTCTCTCTCTTCAAATATAGTAACATCATTTTCAAACTTCTCTTCATCACTCATTTCTTCCTCATTATCAATTAAATATTCATCAACATCTAAATTCCCACTTATATCCATCTAAGAAGATTTGACTAAAAGGACATCTTCATCCCCAACCATAGCTTCGATTATAACACCTTTGTAATCATTTTGAAAAGCTGGGTCTATGACATTAGTTCTTAGTGATGCGGAGATGTCAATTTGAACCCTTGCTTTTATTTTGCACATAGCTTTCCAATCCTTTCTAGGATGGGTTTGACCCGGATATTCATAATAATAAACTTGTGATGCTTATACTACTAATACAAAATGTTCATACATATTGAATCATTTTTTATTGTGCACATCAACAAGTTAATATCGAGGATGGACAACACTACTAACATGTTGTGTTGGATTGAATCATTCACATTTGAATAATACAGTTAATTTAATAGGGAGGGCTTAAAATTCTAACTCGATCACTTTGACCAGAATAATGTAATAGTCATATTCAATTTTATTGTATACAGATCCTTTAATGCATACTTCCATATTGTATGTTGCCTGATAACTACTATACAATTTAGTGTGAAATTTAAAACCATTCATATAATAACCATTATAAGTTCTAACCTCTCTTGGAGGACCTCGTGCTATACTTCGAAGATAATGATTGGAAATTTTATTTTCATGAATATGAACCTACAATCCAAAATCAATGGATTGTAGAGATTACAATTATAAATTTTTATTAGAACAATATAATTAATTTGTGATTTTCATTTTAAGTTAACATACGTATTTTTTCAAATAATGTTGGAAATTCTTGCTTCGTCATGTCAGTGATAGCTTCTTAATTCATATTTGGAAACTATTTATATTTATCTGTAACAAATTGACAAAAAAAAAATTAGAAATAATGGATACATTGATAGGAAATAATAAATTAAAATGGTAAATAGATCTCATTTGAATTTTAGGTAATACTTACTTTATGAATGATTGAATCTCTGAAAAATTCATAAGGACATATAGAAGTGCTGTAGTATATTAATTGTCTGCTAGATACTATTTTCCTTAAGCATCAATTTCTTTACCCAATGCTTGAAAATTTCAAACATATCATTATCCACAATATCAATAAGAAAAACCTCATTCTGCTTTTCCTTAAGTGGAAGAGTTGGATCTCCTTCTTTAAAATATAATGATTCTAATTTGGCAGCCTCATCCATAATTTAACCTATTGATATAAAATCATCAACCAGATCCTATTCATTTTGTATGTTTTATTTTCCTCAAATATCTACAAAAGATTATTGAATATTACAAGTCATTTGTGTGTGTGTAGGAAAAGAATTGGTTGAGTGAATTAATATTACCTTTTTGGAGGATACATCTAATGATAATGGATAAGACCAGTAATCTTAGCTTCATAAGCCAAGTGCACTGGAAGATGTTCCATTGAGTCAAAAAACATAGATGGAAGATTTTCTCAAGATTTCATAAGATAATAGAAATTTATACATCCAGATTCCTAAATTCCTCATTAGTTAAAGATGGAGAAGTTAATTGCTTGAAGAATAAATAAATCTCAGTTATCGGCTCCCATATTCTATTAGGCAGGAATTCTTGAAGAGCAATTGGTAACAACCTTTGCATGAATATATGACAATCATGATTTTTCATGCCAAACATCTTAAGTTTGTTCACATCTACCCACTCTAACACATCCTTCTTCTATGATTTATTCATAACAAATGGCACATCAGGGTATTTACTGGTGACAAGATTTTTTACAAATTGAGCATGATGACAATATTTATTCAACTCATCTCTTGATTTGTATGTGTCCTTAGTTTTCCTTGGAATGTTAAATACTATAGTGAAAATATTGTCAAACACATTCTTCTTGATATGCATAACATCAAGATTGTGCCTGAGCAAATGTTCATGCAAGTAGGGAAAATCCCAGAAAATACTTCTCTTATTTCACCCACAAATCTTAGATATAGTTGCATTCACAACCTAAGCATCAATATCTATCACTTTCCTCAACCCTATGTTATTCAAATCCTACAAAATTTCATCCACAGATCTAACCCCCGTGAATTATTTAGTAACCTTTCTATTCTTATTGAAGTTTTTGGTGTTATGTCAAATGGATGATTAATGTGCAAAAACTATGATGGTGTATGACCACGACTGTTTTCCAGTCTTAATTAATCTAAAAGCATCAAAATCTTCCATAGAATGCGTACATGCTAACATACCAGTTGTACTCCACTCAGTCATCATAGAATACGCTAAAAAGTCATTTATGTTCCATATGAGGGCAGCGCGCATCAGAAAATTTTTTCATTTGGAAATATCATAAGTTTGAACCCCAACACCCCAAGACTTTTCAACTCTGCTATCAATGGCTACAAGAAAACATCTATCTTCCCCTTTGGATTCGTTGGCCCCGACACTAACATAGTAAAAACATAAATTCTTCCTTCAAACATAAGTCTGGAAGCAAATTATATAGCATATCACCACAGGCCACAATGAATATTACTATCCATATTGTCCAAACGGCTAAAACCATCAGCCAAACCTAGCCTAACATTTCAAATTCCAGAAGAAAAATCAGGAAAACACCCATCAAAATGTTTCCAAGTAGGAGCATCTGAAGGGTGACACATCTTACCATCCTCCCATATAATGCTCTGAATGCCACCTCATTTCATTAGATGTTGTGATTGATGCATACAATCTCTGAAACCTAGGTGTTATTTGAAAATCATGCATCTTTTTATATGGCACCTTCAACTTCCATATATATAATCTATTTCCAGAACTCCTAACCTTTTGCTTGTACCGAGCATGACCACATATTTTACAACTCTTAAGGTCACTGTCATCACCCTCGTTTATCATATAGTTGTTCACACAATAATGAATAACCTCTACGAGTAATCCCAAGCCTCTAACTAACTTTTTGATACTGTAGAAATCCAATGGCATCAGATTATCTCTTAGAAACAATTCTTGAATAAAATTAGACAAATCATCAAACCATGCCTGCGAACACCTGTGCCTGCACTTTATTTCTAACATCCTCACGACCACAGATAGTTGAGTATTCTTAGAATTTCTCTCATATGCAGGTTTGTCTCCAGCTCGAATCATGTCATACAAATTCCTAGCCTCGGCATTTGGTTCCTCATTCTGGTTGAATTCAGGACCCACAGCATCACAAATCATTCTATGGGTATGTAGTGTGATTCATATTATTTGAGACCATCTGATTAGTTTCACTTACTAACACTCGTACTGAACTTGAAGACCTTTGTTGGACTTGCTTCTTACCATGGTATATCCAAACATAGTAATTCACAACAAAACCATTTCTATACAAATGTATCTTACTATCTCAACATTCTAAAAGCAAATTAAACAAATTCATACACCTTTGTTGGACTTATCTAATATTTAACTAAAGTGCAATGACACCTTATATATGTGCCACCATTCATACACTCAGGATGTCTAAGCGCAAGCTCAAAAAATTCATCAACTTTATCCCCCCATTCATTAGAGAACATTCCTTTGATTATTTGACCCTTGTACATCTATTCACGATAGTCTTCCATAACTAGTCACAAAAAATTCAATTTAGTAAACAAACATGATTGGCTCTAATTAATTTTATGTTCATTGAAAATTTATTTTTGTTCCGATAAAGTTTTTTTTACACGTGATATGCAACCTACTATACATCCACCTCCACCTCCACTCGTCCAATAGTTATTTTCACTTAATGGGGTTTGTCCTAATCCATAATGGAGCATTAACAATAAATAGCTAGGAATTCGGTAAAAGCATAACAAAAGGGATCAAACACATTAACCAGGGATGTAAACATCTTATTTGTTTGTTCAAAATACGGTGTACCTGGAAACATAAGGCACAAGAAATTTGCTTTAAATTTATAGGATGAAAGTTCAATACATACATACATACAAACATACATGGATACATACATACATGGATACATACATACATGGATACATACATATATATATGACCATTTTCTCTTCTAAAAGATGCAAATTATAATAAAAAAATAAAATCTTTTTTTATAACTTATTAATATTAACACATTATGCCTAATCTGAATACCAAACAAGGTTTTTCAATCAATTACAAATTATTTTCTCATTCGTTGCATCTTAACACATAATGAGAAGTAGTTTAGAAGACTATGAAATTTGTTTGTAAAACTTTTAATTACATCATAAAAGACTACTAGACCATATACTTGTCTTGTATTGAGCTGTTGGGCTTTCTCTCGAGGCTTTAACACATTGTATGGGTTGGTATCATCAAAAGGTGGAGGAGGATTCAGAATCAACCATACCTCATTACACCTAACACTTGTGAAAAATAAATGTCTGTAAGATGAAAATAATTCAAAACAAAAATAAATAGCAAGCAGGCAATAAAATATGGAAAAGCAACTCTTGTGATTCATCAACCACTTAAACAGTTATTTATGAGTAATGTCAAACATAGAGGCGTAAAAATGGCCGTGTTGTGCCGGAATGGTCCATTATAGTGTGACATATATGTATAGTTATATGTTATTATACGAATAGTATATATAGTTATAAATCATTATATATAGTTAAACATATAGTTACACACACACACATAAGTAATTATAAGTAATTATACAAAAATGTATACAAAGTTATAAACAAATATATAGATATACATATATTTATACATATATGTATCAATAGTTACAAATATAATTATATTTAATTATATAGACTTTTATATAGTTATACAAATATTTATATATAGTTATACAAATATTTATATATAGTTATACACATATAGTTAAACATAATGTTGTATGTTGTTATACATGTAATTATAAATATAGTTACATGTGATTATACATATAGTTACACATATAATTAAACGTATATTTATACATGTAGGTTTATATATTTGTTCATTTAATTTTATATATTTATAAATATAGTTATGTATAGGTTTATATATAGTAGAATACTTTTTTATATATTAATATTTACAAATATATATTAAATATAAGTTGTAGAGTATATATTTAAATATTATTATGTATAAAGCTTTTATAGTTATAGTTATATATTATTATTCATATAATATATATAGTTATAAATAGTTATATATAATTAAAAAAATAGTTATACATAGACATATTAATACATGTAGTGATAAGTAGTTATACATAAATGTATACAAAATTATAAACAAAATCTAGATTTACATTTATGTATACATATATGTATACATAGTTATAAATATAGTTATATTTAATTATATAGAGTTTTATATAGTTATACAAATATAAATAAATAGTTATACACATTTAGTTAAACATGATGTTGTATGTTGTTATATAGTAATTATAAATATAGTTGCATGTGGTTATACATATTGTTACACATTTAGTTATCCTTATATTTATACATATATGTAGAAATGTGTTTTCATTTAATTTTATATATTTATACATATAGTTATGTATAGGTATAGTTATAGTAAAATACTTTTTTATATGATAATATATACAAATATATATTAAATATAAGCTATAAATTTAATATTTAAATATAATTATGCATCAAACTTTTATATTTATACATATAGTAAGATACAATTATTTATAGTTATATATTATTATACATATAATATATATAATTATAAATAGTTATATATAATTTAACATATAGTCATATATAGATATATTCATACAAGTAGATATAAGTAGTTACACATAAATATATACAACGTTATAAACAAATATTTTGATTTAATTATATGAATACATATATGTATATATAGTTATTAATATTATTATATTTAATTATATAGAATGTTACATAGTTATACAAATATTTATATATAGTTATACACATATAGCTATAAATATATATGTATTTAAAGATATAATTATATATAACATTTATATAGTTATACATTTAGTAAAATACAATTATATATAGTTATATATTAGTATACATATAATATATTTTTTTAGAAATATAGTTATATAAAATTATACATATAGTTATCCTTTATTATATAGTTAAAAATTAGTTATGTATAGTTATAAATATAATAATAAAAATAGTTTACATAAGTATAAATATAATTATAAATACTTTTATATATAATGTCATATGATTATATAATTAAACACATGTTTATATATAATATTTGTGATTAAAATATTTTTATAAATGTTACTTAAATATAATTATATATATGTAACACTTTTATAAATATTATATAGTATTTGTATCACATTTATATAAACATGATAAATATTCTATATTTATATAAAAAATAATAGGTAATATAAAAATTTAGAAAATTGTATAATCATTTAATGTTCCATAATTGTAATATAAAAAATTTATAAATGGATAGTTTTATTTAAATGTTGTATAGATATTTACAAACATTAATACATATGTATAAATATTTTAATTTAACATTATATGTTAATATAAACATATAAGTGTTTATATATAATGTAATACATTTATATAAATTAAATTATATATATTTATATATAATGGAATACGATTATATAATTTTATAAACTTTATATATATTGTTAAATGTTTATAATTTATTCAGAGATAACAAAAATATAACCCATTAACATTAAGTTTAATTTTTCTTAAGTTACAGGAGCAGAAAATATCATGCATTATATATTTTCTTTAGCTACAGAAAGATAGAACAAAATTCAAACATATTGTATTTGAAATCAATAAAACCCTAAAATTTAAATAGTAGAAGAATAAAGATTACACTGACAATTTATAGTTTTCATTAATGGAGTAGAGTCAAAATCATATCAGTTAAATGAAAATAGAAGCAAAATGAAAGAAAATCGGGGGAGAATTAAAAAAAGCTTATACACGATTATTCTGAAAAAATGAAAATTCGATAATGCTAATAAAATTTAGAGAGATGGAGATATGTATATAGCATTCTGAAGGAGAAGAACAATGAAAAACTTACATGGATTCAGAAGAAATGATAGAATTTCTTAGTTTCTCCCTTGTATCCCATCCCTTCTACTTCGAAAAATGAAAGAGGGGAAGTTTGCTAATTGTTAATGACTTGACAAATTTTTTTTAAATCAAAAAATTTAACCTAGAAATTACCGACCAAAATTTGGTTGGTAGTTTGGTCGGTAATTAAGAAGTTATAAATATTTTGAAAAGCTACTTTACCGACCATTTTTCATGGTAATATATTTTTTGTCTTTAAATGGGAGTAATTTGTCGGTAATTTTTATCTGCTAATTCCCAATTAATTTAAAGATCAATTTCCGACCAAATATATTTGGGCGGTAAATATGGTCAGTAAATATAGTTGGTCTTTGGTAGGAAATATAGTTGAAAATATTTTTTTGAAACACCTTTTTGGTCTCCAAATAGTCATGATTTGGTTAGTAATTATAGACCTATTTTGTAGGTCGGTTGTTTAGTCGATAATTAAGTAATTATAAATATTTTGGAAAGCCACTTTACCGACCATTTTTCATTGTAATATATTTTTGGTCGTTAAATGGTCAGTAATTTATCGGTAATTTTTATTTGCTAATTCCCTACTAATTTACTGACTAATTTTTGACCAAAAATATTTGGTCAATAAATATGGTCGGTATTTGGTCGGAAATATGGTCGGAAATAGTTTTTTTTTCGAAACCCCTTTTTAGTCTCTAAATGATTATGTTTTGGTTGGTAATTACCGTCCTATTCTTTTGGTCGGTAATTTGGTCGGTATTCTTGTTATTTTAGTAGTGGATAACTTAGGAAATCTTTGTGTTGAATGTATATATTAGAATAATATTGAGATGTGTGATATTTTTTAAGTCTTGGTGCAATGATAAGTGACTTGATCCAAGTAAGCTAAGCCTCGTATTTGAGACTTATCAGATATAACTGTTAGAGATCTAGCTTAGATTTCCTTTCAATTTACCAAAATAATATTTGTAGAAAATTTTATATAAAGTGCTAAAGGGAAGACTACAAGTGGATCTACTCCTCGAGGTATTGATGATAATATTTCAAAGCCTACTGGTTTATATGAAATTTAATCTAGTGTGTCTTATTGGTCTGTCAGAGGTTCCACTTACAAGACATATTTTGACATTGACACTTTTATAAAATGAGATGCAGAAATTATAAAATTAACTTGAACACAAACTGAAATAACATAAATCAAATTTCAGTAACTCTTATATACTTATTAACTCATAAAAACCCATTATATAGGAGGCAAGTTCATTTGGGTGACCCACATGAGTTGGGTGCTCCTATCAAGAAGGAAAATAAAAGTAAAAAACCACAATTTTTAAATAAGTAACTCCAATAACAAATTTCAATATCTTTTTTATACTGGTGTGTGAAAGTTAAAAATATCAAAAGGTAAAATAATCAAATTAATTTTAACTAGAATCAAAGAATATTCACTTGTAACATAATAAACTAATAATAATTAAAACAATAATTGGGTCGGCAATAATAAGAGCATCCTATGATGTTCTCAAATAATTTTTGGGTGTTCAAGAGAAGATCCTAAAGAGCTAGAAGGGCATTATAGTTAGATTATAGGCAATGGTTTCTGCTCGTGAAGGAAGGTTGGAGCACATAAGGGGTTTACATGGAGAAATATCTAAATAGAAACAATTTGTATGATAGGAATTAATAATGAAAGAATATGACAACGTGATAATGTTCCAAATTGTCGGTTAAATTGTGTATGGACCTGATTACAAACATATGATACAATAGGCATGGATGACCCAAGAAATTTGAAACTCTAGGATGAGAAGACAAACATGGGTTAGAAGAAATATCAACATTATTCACCAAAGCAGAACTTGAACTTGCCACTATACATGGAACATCTTTAAGTTGTATTGACAAATCCCTATCATGCAATTCATCTTCTTTACCGTAAAAAATATTACTAGAGAAAATTGTATATCTAATGTCTGTTGTATTTAGTTTGTTTTGATAAATTTCTTTGTATAACAAAAAATATTTTCTATTTATATATTGTTAATGCAGGAAATAAAATATTGAAAAGTTGGGAATGCAGCAATAGCACGTTAATGGGGGTTGCTCTTTGGTTAGTGGGCTGAAGAAAATTTTGGAGCATAACCTGATCCACCCAAGTGATTCGACCTGCACCATTATTGATATCGAGAAATTGTATAATATAAATTGATTTTTTATTTCTATTTTTTGCTACTCCGAATTTAATGCTGAACTATTCAATTTTGTCTTCTCTCTCTGTATGATTTTTTTTCTTCGCAATTACTGCATCTGTAAGACATTGTTTTGGTTATAATCTATAAACACATAAGTATTTTTCTAGTGGATATAGCTAGTAATGTTGAACTACTAGTGATCCATATTATTTTATGTGTTTCTAGATTGTTGTTTGTGGATATATCATTTTTCTATTTTCTTCATCTTCTAAATCTATAAAATTACAAACCTTGGAAGCAGAACTACTAACAATGTCTCATCTCAAATCATCATGCCAACAAATTCATCATGTTGTCTAAGCAAGGAAATATCTTTTTCATGACTAGCTGATTTTTTAATAAAATCAGAAGAAATCTACTTAGTAATGATTAAAGGATTATACTATGAAAAATTTAACTTATTATCTAATTTGGATTTTCTAGCATCATTAAGATCATTACAAAAACATATGTATTTGGATTAAATTCTTCTTTTTGATTTAGAATATTAAGATCATTACAAAAACATATGAAATGAACTCTCACTAATAAAAAATGTAGTTGAAGGTGTACATTTATTGTATATTTTTAATATATTCATAATATAATAAGTTGAATTTCTTATTTTCTTTTAGAATAAGTGTCATTATAGTCTATATGGAGGAAGGAATTAGAACTGAGTGATACTTTATTATAGCATTTATAAAATATTGAAACAATGAAATAACTATATTCTAAGTTTAGTATTGGTATATAAGATTTATACAATCTACACATCATACATGCATTCATTGAAATATTAAAACAAGATGGTTGTTGTATATATATTTTATTCTTAAGATTATTAGAGAGAAATGTGTTTCTCATGTCTAGTTGATATACATATTATTTGTGAGAATTTATAATAGAATTCAAAAATCTTATAATAACCATTTTGGAGTTGTATTTTAATATTTGAGAATTCAAAAAATTATGTCCATATGAATATATATGAGAGAATCTATATTAATTAACTATATTAATTAACTATATTAATGATATAAGTGATATTTATTTTGGTTACAGAAAGCTATTTAAAAAATTTCTTATGATTCTTCTATTTCTGAAAGAATCAATTATGATATCGTTGTCTGATATATTTAGATTGAGATTATCAAGTCTTTTAATCTTTTGGAAGACTCTTACCTCTTGTTTTGGGACTATTAGATGATATCCTAGTATGTATTTATATATTGTTTCTCATGATGAAAATTGTGGCACTATTTTTTTTGTTTAAATGTTGAGATGATGTTTTCTTAATAATGTGAAATATATAATAGCAATTATGATGAATATTACATAAAATCATAAATAATATTGAATTTGTGAGTTTTTTAAAATAAAAATTGTCTACATAAAAAATAATTATTTTAATTTTGGCGAACCAAAATCTCTTTTCTAAAAGAATAAAATGATGTTGTAAAAACCTTCTTGAAATTGATGGCAATACCACTAGCAAAAACACTTATTGACAAGTGTAGAATTTGTGCCCTACCCAAACACTTTGCACAACTCTTACTTTGCCTTTATTCATGTTGTGACATCATGTAAGCTTGATGTCATAACTCATAAGAACCCATTAGGGCTTTGCGTGCATTGGGGAGAGAGAAAGAAAGAAAAGAGAGTGGAGAGAAAAATAAAACAAAAAAAGATAATATTATTCTATTAAAGAATTTATTTAATTTGAATTTGATTGCTCATACTTCATTCACCATTAGTGTTGCAACATACAGGCTTGTTTTTCTATTCCCTCATTCCTCATATAACTTGTATATGTTGCTTGCTACTTTGAATGTAAACTACATAATTTAAATTACTTTATCCATTGTTTTGTTTTTATTTTTTGTGTGGCTCATTTGTTATTGTTCACCATTTATTAATAGGTGGTTATCTGGTAATATCTCATTATCAAATTGCCAATCCCTATTTTAGATGTGTCGTGCCCCCTCTTCTAATTCAAAGTGATGCTGCATTTTTTGCTGGTAAGCCAAATATATGTGATTTCATTTAACTGGTAAATGTATATTTTTTTAAAGTAGTAGTTAGTAGTGAGGATGGCCCCCTCTTTTTTAATTTCACAGCTTAAAAGGAATAATAATTGTAAATTGTGATTATTTTTATCCCATTGCAAATTTGATGTGCAAACGATTATAAAATGTTCATAAAATAAAAAATTATTTTTTAAAAAAATTATTTTTGTTCCCATTAATTGTTTTTTATTAAAGACTTACTTTGTGATATTTTGTCTGACTTCCATGGTCATTATATAATCATGGAATATTGAACCATCATGGGAGACAAAAAGGCTGATTCAACTCCATCACAATCAGAAACTTTGAAACTACTGTCATCCTTCTTGAATAAAAGGCAAAGAACATAGACACTGTGTATATGAAGGAAGTAAACAAAAACAATGGGTAAGAATGTTCCAACTATTTGATTAATTGCTTTTTATCATTTTGAAAGAATGATTGTTTGCCACATCATTTCAGAACTATCTAGATGGTCCATGCACCATGGCACACAAAGTGCCAATGCAAGCGATGATGTGTGATGAACATGTGCTGGCATATAGGTTAGTGTTAGTGGGTGCATTGTCCAGTTGGTAGTGATGCCATGAGATGTGGTGCCATTGATGCACAGCTGTGGTGTATAACTGTGTGGAAGTGCACAGTGTGTGCGTGGTGTAGTGAACGTGGATGTGTGGTTGATGTACTAGATGTGGACCATGTGTAAGTTTGATCCAACCATGGAGTAGTGTGTGCAACATGTGGGTTGTGTTCATTGGGTTCTTTTTTTATATGTATCAAAGAAAGTGATTTTCCATGTAGAATCAAGCAAGTAAAAACTATATAATTGTTATGAAAGTGGCCACTACTTTGGTGAGTGCATCACTATTAGACTACTATAGTAAATGTTTAAAGTTAAGTGTGTAATGAAACATATTATATTTAATTTATTTATATATAGCACAATTTTATTATTTTATATTTTATCATAGGAACTCAAGGAGGAACGTATGACAGTTGCTTCTCAACTAGTTGAGGGTTTTATGAATCTTTAGATAACTTTTTTGAAGGAATGAATGTAGGAAATTAATAAAGTGAATGATGAGATGAAAGATTCCAAGAAAGTAATGAAATCGTAGATGACTTATAAGGAGTCACTATTAACAGCCATATGAGACTGATAGCACATCGAGTTCCATTAGAATACTCACATAGGAGAGCCTAGCACAGATGTACCATCTAATGATGAAGATGGTGATTTAGTTTTAAAAGATTTTATATCTATGTTATGTATTTTTTAACCATGTAACTTGTATATCATAATTATTTCTAAATTATTTTTGGTTTTTGTAAATAATAAAAAATGGTTTATAGTAGATGTTTTTATTATATTCAAAATAAAATTTTAAAAAAATGAGATCATTTTTTTTGTAAAAAGAATTATGAAAATAATTTTGGAAATAAAATAGCTATAGATTTTTCCCTCGCTAATTTAGCTAGGGAATTTTGAGTATATATTAAGTTGAACAATATTAATTACTACACTTAATTATGATTAAAATTAGGAAGGAAAGAATATAATTAGGAAGGGAAGAATATAATTAGCTAGGGAATTTTTGTTGTTTAAAGATTTGCTAGACAATTTTTTTCTCATTAATATTTTGTGACGAGCATTTTAGTGTGAGATTATTTATAATGATAATTTGTTGTTATTCTATTTTAGAGACAGAATATGCCCAAATAGCTAGGAAAATTTCCTTAGCTATTTGTTCTTTTTTTGTAGTGAGATTGATATATAGATTAATAGATATATTGATAGATAGATTTGATTGATAGATAGAAAGATAGCTTAATAAAAAGATATATATATATATATATATATATATATATATATATATATATATATAGACATAGATAAATAAATAGACAGATAGATAGATAGATAAAAAGATAGACAAATAAATATATAAATATATAAATAGATAGATAGTTAGTTAGTTTGATAGATAGAAATATATATAAATATTTTGATAGACAAATCAATAGAGAGATCGTTAAAGAGGTAGATAGATAGATAGACAAATATATATAAAGATAGATAGTAAGAAAGAAAGATAGATAGATTAATAGATAGATAGATAAAATAGATAAATGGACAAATAGATTGATAGTTAGACTAATACATAAATATATATATATATACACACACACACACACATCAATAGATAGATTGATTGATTGACAAATTTATATATAGATTTATAAACATATTGATCGACAAATTAATAGATAGACTGATATTTAGATTGATAAACAGATTGATACATAGATAGATAGATAGAAAGATAGACTGATAGATAGATAGATAAATAGCTATATAGATAGATATACTAATAGATAGAAAGACAAACAGATAGCTACATAGATGGATAGTTAGATAGATAGGCAGATAGATAGATAGACATATAGATAGACATATAGAAAGACAAACAGATAGATAGATTGATAAAAAGAAAGATAAACTGAAAAAAGATGGATAGATATATATAAAAGATAGATAGATAGATAGATAGACAGATAGATAGACAGATAGATATATAGATAATCAAAATGATAGATAGATTGAAATATAGATTGACAGATAGACATATAGATAGATAGATTGACAGATAGACAGGTAGATAGGCAGATAGATAGATATTAAGATAGATATAAAGATAGATAAACAAATAGATATAAAGATAAATAGATAGATAGATAGATAGATAGAAACATAGATAGATAGAAAGATAGATAGTTTGTTAGAAAGATAGATATTTAGAAAAATAGTTAGACAAATAGATAGACATAAAATAGACAAATAAATAGACAAATAGATATATAGATATATATGTATAAATATATAAAGACAGATCAATAGACAAATTGATAGACATATATTATATATAGATAAAAAGATAGACAGATAGTTTGTTAGAGAGATAGATAGATAAATAGATAGATAGACATATAGATAGATAGATTAATAGATAAATAGATAGATAAATTGACAGAGAGATTGACTGATTGATAAGATAGATAGATATACATACAGATAGATAGAAAGAAAGATATATATATATATAGATAGACAGATAGATATATATACATATAGATAAATAGATAGATAGACTAATAGATAGACTGACTGACTGATAGAGAGATATATAGATAGAGAGACAAATTGATGGATAGTTTTATAGATAAATAATTAGACATATAAATAGATAGATAGATAGACAGATTGATAGATAGACATATAGATAAATAAATATATAGATAGATATATAGATATATAGATATAAAGATAAATAGACAGGCAAATATATAGATAGATAGATAGATAGATACAAAGATAGATCTATAGATAGCTAGATAAATAGATAGATCGATAGAAAGATAGAAAGATAGATAAACATATAACTTGAAAAATAGATAGACATATAGATAGATTGATATATAGATAGAAAATAGATAGATAGACAAATAGATAGACAAATAGATAGACAAATAGATAGATAAATAGATTGATAGATATATAGATAGATAGATAAATATATAGACAAATAAATAGATTGATAGATATATAGATAGATAGATAAATATATAGACAAATAAATTGATAGATAGATAGATATATATATATATATATAATAAATAGATAGAGAGAAAGAAAAATAGACACATGGAGAGACAAATAGATGGATTGATAGAAAGATAGATAGATAGACAGATATATATCTTAATAGAAAGGCAAATAGATTGACATACAGATAGATAGATAATTATTCATATAGAAAGATAGATTGATTAATTGATGATAGACTGACCAATAAATAGATAGATTGATAAATAAACACAAAGAGAGACAAATAGACAAACATATAGAGAGACAGATAGATAGACAAATAGATAGACACACATATAAACATACAGATATATTGATAGATTAATAAGCAGATAGACACACATATAGAAAGATAGATAGATAGATAGACAGATAGATAGACAAATATTTGATAGATAGAGAAATAGATAGACATATAGATCGATAGACATATAAATAGATAGAAAATATATATATAAGTAGATAAATAGATTTACAGATAGATAGATTGTTAGACAAATTGATAGATAGATTGATAGATAGAATGATAGACATATTGATAGATAGATTGAAATATAGATTGATAAAAAGATTGATAGAAAGATAACGAGACATATTAAAAGAAATATAGATAAATAGATAGATATATTCACAGCTAGATTAACACCAAGATTGACAAATTGATAGTAAGATTTATAAACATATTGGTAGAATGATTAAAAGATAGATTGATAAATACATTGATAAATAAATAGATAAACAAATAATTATAAAGATAGATAGACATATAGATTCACATATATTTAAATAGATAGATAGATAGTTAATTAGAAAGATAAATAGACACATATATAGATAGATTGATAAATAGATAGAAAGATAGATAGATTGATTGAGAGAAGATAGAAAGATAGAAAGATAGAAAAAAAGAAAGAAATAAAGAAAGATAGATAGATAGATTGATAAATAGATGGATAGAAAGATAGATAAATAAACTGATAGATTGATTGATTGATAGATATATATATTGATAGATAGTTAGATAGTATGATTAATAGTGATAGACATATTGATAATTAGATTGATAGATAAATTGATATTTAGATTGATAAATAGATTTATAGAGAAAATTAAAAATAAATGGATAGATTGATTGATTGATAGTTAGATAGTGAGATTGATAAACAAATTGATAGACATATTGATAATTATATTGATCGATAGATTTTTATATATATTAATAGACAAATTTAAAAACAAATTTAAAAATAGATTGATAGATAGATAATTAGATAGATAAAAGATAGATAGATAGTCAGGTATATTGAGAAAAAGATATATAGATAGATAGATAGGCATATTGATATATAGATTGATAGACACAAAGAAAGGCATATATATAGATAGATAGACATATAGATAGACAAATATATAGATAGATAGATAGACAGATAAATAGACACATATATACACAAATAAATATAGAGATCGACAACCAATAGGAAGATAGAAATATAGATAGATAGATATAAATATAAATAGACATATAGATATATAGATAGATATACAAATAGATAGAAAGTAAGATAGATAGATAGACAAATAGATAGAAAGTAAGATAAATAGATATATAGATAGATATATATACATATGCATAAAAAGATAGATAGACAAATTGATATACTGATAGATAGATACATTGAAAGATAGATTGATATAAATTTACAGATAGATTCATAGATTCATAGACAGACACATAGATTGATATATAGATAGATAGAAAGATATATATATATATATAAACAGACAGATAGACAGACAGATAGATAGATAGATAGATAGATAGAGAAGTAGATAAACAGATAGATTGACTGATAAATTGATAGATTGATAGATATATAAATAGATAGATAGATAAATAGATAGATAGACATATAAATAGTAAAATAGATAGAAAGATAGATAGAAAGATAGATAATCAAATAGATTGCCAGATAGATAGACAACTAGATATATAGACAAATAAACACACTTATAGACAAACCGATAGTTAATTAGTCAGTCATTTAGCTAGATAGACAATCAGGCAGGCATATAGATAAAGAAATAGATATACATATAGATAAACAAATAGATAGAAAGATAGATTGAAAGATAGATATACAAATAAAAATATAGAAAGATAGATAGATAGATAGATAGACAAAGAGATATATTGATTTATAGATAGATAATTAGATAGACAAAATGATAGATATATATTTAGATAGATGGATAGACAGAAATAGAAATAGATATTTAGACAAACAAACAGATTGATATATTGATATATAGATAGATAGAAAAATATATAAAACATAGATAGATAGACAGATAGATAGACACATAAATGGATATATAGATAGATATACAAATAGATATATTGATAGATAGATAGACAGATCAATAGATAGATAGATAGATAGATAGATAGAAAGATTTATCGATAGATAAATAGAAAAATAGATTGACGTATATATAGACATATAGATAGATGGAAAGATAGACAAATTGATAGATAGATAGCTAGACAAATAGCTACACTTTGATAGATATATATATAGAGATAGATGGATAGAGAGAATTATAGATAGACAAATAGGTATACATATAGATAGACATATTGATATATAAATAGATAGATAGATAAATAGACAGATAGAGTGACATATAGAAATATAAACACTTAGAAAGATAGATAAATAGATTAATAGATTGAAGATATAAAGATAATTAGATAAATAGATAGATAGATAGATAGATAGATAGAAAGATAGACAAAAAGATAGATTATTAGATAGCTACATAGATAGATAAATCGATAGATACATAGGCAAATAAATGGATAGATAGATCATCACATAGACAAGTAGATTGACAAATAGATAGACTAATTGATATATAGAAAGATAGATATGTATATATATATAGACATATAGACAGATAGATAAATAGATAGATAGATAAAATGTTAGATGATAGATAGATTGATATATAGATATATAAATGATAGACAGATAGATATATAGATAAACAAATAGCTAGATCGACACATAAAAAAATAGATAATAAAATATATAAATAAATTATAAGACAACTAGAATGACAAAAAGAATGACAAATAGATTAAAACACAAATACATATACATATAGATAGAAAGATATACTAACAGATAGATAGATAGATATATAGATAGACAGACAGATAATTTGATATATAAATAGATATATATAAGACAATTAGATAGACAGATTAATATATAGATATAAAGATAGATAGACAGATAGATATACTAATCTATAGACATATAGAAAAATAGATAGACTGATACATGGATAGACACATAGATACATAGATAAATATATACATAGACAGACGGACAGACGGTTAGATAAATAGGTATATTGATAGAAAGATATATAGATAGATAGATTTATAGATAGATAGATAGTTAGACAAATAGATAGACATGTTGATAGACAAATATATAGATAGATAGATGTATATACAAATATATAGATAGCTAAATAGATAAATAGATAGATAAATAGACAAATTGATAGACTGATATATACAGATATATAGACACACAGATTGATTGATTGATAGACATATATATTAGTAAAAGTGATAGACAAATAGATATATAGAGATATAGATAGATAGATAGTAAAATAGATAGATGGTTATATTGACATATAGATATATAGAAATATAGATAGATAGATACATAGATAGATATATAGATTGTTAGACAAATATATAAACATATTGATAGATAGATATATAGACAGACAAACATATTGAAAGATAGATAGATAAATAGACAGATAGATAATAGATAAATAGATAGATACACAGATACATAGATATACAAATACAGAGATAAAAACAAAGAAAGATATATATATATAAACACATAGATAGAAACATAAATAGATTGATAGATAAAGATATATATATTTTGTTAGATAGATAAAAAGATAGATTGAATGAAAGAAATATAGAAAAATATATAGACAAATTATTAGATAGATACTTAGATTGAAAAATACATAGATAGATATACAGATTAATAGATAGATAGATCGATATATAGACAGATAGATCGCAAATAGATAGATAGATATATAAATAGATAGACAGACATACATAAAGATTGATAGATATATAGAAAGATAGTTAGTAAGTTAGATAGATAGATTGATAGATAGATAAACACATATGTAAATTGATAGATATATAGATAGATAGATAGACATATACACATACATATAGACAAAAAGATAGATAGACACATAGAAAGATTGATAGTCAGATATATAAATAAATTGAAAGACAAATAGTATGACAAATAGATTAACACAGATAAACAGATAGACAGACATATAGATAGATATATAGGCAGATAGTTAGACATATAGATTGTAAAAAACGTGATTGATATATAAATAGATCGAAAGATACACAAATTGATAGACATATTTTTAGATAGATTCATAGATAAATATAAAGATAGAAAATTGATTGATAGATAGATAGATAATAGATCGACAGATACATAGATAGACACATAGAAAGATAGATAAATAGATAGATAGATAGATAGATTGGTGTATTGATAGATAGATATAGATAGAAAAATAGATAGACAAATAAATAGATAGATTTATAGAGTAATAGATAGACAAATAGATATACAAATAGATAATGAGATAGATTTATAGATATATTGTCATAAAGAATGATATACATATTTGATAGTTAGATAGAAAGATAGCTTGTTAGAAAGATTTATAGTTAAGTATATAGATATAATTATATATATATAGATAGATATACCAAAAGATAAAAAAATAAATACATAGATAGATATATAGTTAGTTAGATAGATAGAAAGATAGATAGATATAATGATAAACAAATTGATAGAGTGATAGTTATAAAAATAGATAGATAGACAAATAGATATAAAGATAGATAGTAATAAAGATATATATTTAGATAGATAGAAAAATGGATAAACAGATAAATAGATATATAGTTAGATTAATACAATGATATATATATATATATAGTTATAATAATTATTAATAGACAAATTTATAGAAAGATTTATAGGCATATTGATAAACAAATTATAGATAGATTGATATAGAGATTGATAGACAGATTAATACATAGTTAGGTAGATAAATAGAAAGATAGACAGATAGATAGATAAAAAGATAGACAGACAGATAAATAAATAAATAGATGGATAGATGGAAAGATAGATATATAGATAGATAGTAATCTATATAGTTAAATAGATAGCTAGATAGATAGATAGATAGATAAAAAGATAGACAAATAGAAAGAAAGTAAAATAGTTAGATAGATAAATAGATGGATTGATAGATAGATAAAGAGATAGTCAAATAGATAGATAGATTCAAAGATAGAGAGAAGGACAAATAGACAGATATATATATATATAGACAAATAGATAGATAGATAAATAAACAGTAGATAGCCAAATTGATAGATATATAGATAGATAGTTTTTACAAATAGATAGATAAATAAACAATAGATAGCCAAATTGATAGATATATAGATAGATAGTTTTTTAGAAAGATAAATAAATAGACAAATAGTTAGATAGATAGATAGTCAAATATATAGACAAATTTATTGACAAATTGATATATCGATGGAAAGAAATATAGATTGATAGATACACATATATAAAGACAGATCAATAGACAAATTGATAGACATATAGATATATAGATAAAAAGATAGATAGATATTTTGTTAGAAAGATAGATAGATAGATAAATAGATATATAGATAGACAAATAGATATATAGACAGATACATAAAGATATAGAAATGACATACAGATATATAAATAGATAGATTAATTGATATAGAGATTAATAGATAGATAGATGGATCGATAGATATACATATAAAAAGATAGATAGATTGATAGATATACATATAGGTAGAAAGATAGATAGACATACAAAAAGATAGATAGATAATCTTATAGATAGAGAGATAGATAGATAGACTAATAGATAAACTGACATAAAGAGAGATAGATAGATAGACAAATAGATAGACATTAATATAGTTAAATATATTAACATATAAAAAGAAAAATAGATAGACAAATAGATAGACAAATAGATAGACAAATAGATAGACTAATTGATAGCTAGCCATATAGATAAATAGATAAGAAGATAGACAGATAGATAGATAAATAGATAGACATATAGACAGATTGATATATTAAATGAGAAATAGATAGATACATAGAAAAATATATAGATAGCTAGATAGATAGATAGATAAATTGATTCATAGATAGAAGATAAATAGACAAATATATAGATAAATAGATAGACATATATATAGATAGATAAATATATATATATATAGAAAAATAAATAGACATATAGACATATATATATATATATATATATATATATATATATAAAGATAGACAAACAGATAGATAGATGGATAGATAGATAGTAAGACAAATTAACACATTGATAGACCAATAGATAGACTGATAGACAGATAGATAGATAAACTAATAAATAGATTGATAGATAGACAAATAGATACACAGACTTATAGAGATATAGATAGATAAACAAATAGATAAACAAACAGAAGGAAAGAAAGAAAGAAAGAAAGAAAGATAGATAGATACTTATATAGATGAATACATTGATGATTGAAAAATAGATAGATAGATAGATTAACATATAGAAAAACAGACATATACACAAATAGATAGAGAGACAAATAGATAGACAAACAAAGATAGAGACATATAAATAGACAAATAGATAGACAAACATATAAACCTACAGATATATAGATTGATAGACATACATATAAATAGATAGAATGATATATAGACAGTCAGATAGATAGATAGATAGATAGATAGACATATAGATAGATAGATCAAAAAACCAAAAGATAAATAGATACACATATAGATAGACACATAGATAGATAGACAAATATAAAGATAAAATGATTGATAAATTTACATATAGATAGATAGATAGATAGATTATTTGATAAATTGATAGATAGATTGATATAAAGAATGATAGTTAGATTGATAAATAGATTAATAGATAGATAGATTGAAAGATTGATAGAAAGATTAATAGACAAATAGACATATTAATATGCATATAGATAAATAGATTGATAGATGGATATGTAATTATATAGTTTAATAAATAGATAGAAATATTGATAGACATATTGGTAGATTGATTAAAAAAAATATTGATAGATAGATTGATAAACAAATAGATAGAAAAATAGTTAGAAAGATAGATAGAGATTCATAGCTATTAATATAGATTGATATATATATGATAGTTACACATATAGATAGATGCATATATAGATAGATTGATAAATATATAGATAGTTAGATTGATTGAGAGATAAATAAAATGATAAAAGGTGGATAGATAGATAGATAGATAAATATATGCATAGAAAATAGATAGATAGACTACTATATAGACATATAGATAGACTGATCGACAGATAGTAAGATTGATAGACATTGATAATTATATTGATTTATAGATTGATATAGATTGATACATATATTGATAATAAAATTTAAATATAGATTGATAGATAGAAAGATAGATGATTGATTGATTGATTGATTGACAGACATATAGATAGATAGATAGATTTATCGAAAATTAGATAGATAGATTAATATATAGATAGACAAATAGATATATAGATAGATAGATAGTTAAATAGATAGGTAGATAGACAGATTGTTGATAAATAGATAGATAGTTAGACAGATAGATAGATAGATCGATAGATACATAATGAGACATATAGATATATAGATAGATAGATTGATTGACATTTAGATAGACAGATTGATTGATTGATTGATAGATATATAGTTAGATAAATAGATAGAAAGATAGATAGACAGATATATAGATAGATAAATTTATAGAAAGTTCAATAGATAGATAGATAAAGACATATATAGAGAGATCGATAGAAAGATAGATAGATAAATAGATAGAATGACAGATATACTAATATATAGCTTGACATATAGATAGGTCATTAGTTAGAAAGATAGATAGATAAACATATATATAGACAGATAAAATAATAGATAGATAGACATATATATAGAAAGATGAATAGATAGATAGATATTTAGATAGTTAGATAGATAGATAGATATTTAGATAGATAGTTCAGTATATAGAGAAATAGATAGACAGATTGATAGATAGATATACATATTGATATATAGATAATGAAATAGAATGCCATATAGATAAATATATTGATATACATATAGATAAAAAAATATATAGACATAGAGATATACAAATAGATAGAAAAATATTAGACAAAAACATAGATAGATAGACTAATAGATAGTCAAATATATAGACAGATCATTAGATAGAATGATAGACATATAAATAAATAGATGATAGAAAGATATATATACTGATAGATAATTTGATATTCATTTATAGAAAGATTGATAGATAGATTCAAGACAGATAGATACACCGACATTTAATTAGATAGATTGATAAACAGACAGATAGATAGATATGTAGATATAAAGATAGAATGACTGATAAATAGATATAGAGATTTATAAATAGATAGATAAATAGATAGATAAATAGATAGATAGACATATAGATTATAAATAGGTAGACAGCAGATAGATAGATACTCAAATAGATAGACATATAGATAGATAAATAGATATATAGACAAATAGACATAATATAATCAAATAGATAGTTAGTTAGTCAGTCATTTAGGCAGACAGATAATCAGGTAGGGAGATAGATAGACAAATAGATATACATATAGATAAATAAATAGATGGACAAATAGATCGAACATAAGATAGACAGATAAATAGACAGATTAAAGGCGCAAAGATAGACCAATAGATAGATAAACAGATATATAGATTGATTTATATATAGACAAATAGATAGACACAATTATAGATATATATTTAGATAAATAGATAGATAAAAAGTGAGATAGATATTTAGACAGACAGATACATAGATATATATATATATATATAGAAATAGATATAACATAGATTGATAGATAGATAAACAAATATATTAATATATAGATAGATAGACAAATAGATATATAGATAGATAGATAGAAAGATAGATAGATAGACATACAGAAAGACAAACAGATAGATAGATATAAAAATTGTTAGATTGATATCTAGCCATATAGATATATGGATAGATAGATAGATTGATAGATAGCTATAAAAATTGAATTACACATTGATAAAAAGCTATATATACAGATAGATAGATAGATAGATAGATAGAAAGATAGATAGATAGATAGATATATAGAAAGACAGATAGTTAGATAGATAGATAGATAGTTAGTTAGTTAAACACATAGAAAGATAGATATATAGATTGATAGATAGAGAGAGAGATAGATGGTAAGATAGTTAGAAAGATAGATAGATATCTAGTAAGATAGACAAATAGATAGACAGATTATTAGATAGATACATACTTAGATAATTAGATAGATAGACAGATGAATAGATAGATAGATTGATAGATAAATAGATAGATTGACAGATGGATAGATAGATAGATAGATCGATAGATTGATAATCAATGTGATAGACAAATTGATAGACAGGTAGATTGACATTTTTTAAAAAAAAGGATGTTTATTAATTATAGCCCTCTCTTTTGGCAGAGGAATACCATTTTTACAAACTAGGGTCTACCCTTTAATCCCCTTACACCCTTGACTCATTCCTAACTAACTTAACTTAAGCAATAAAATTTAAATCTAAAGAAATCTTATGTATATAGGCACTTAATTAATTGTGACTTTTTTTGGTTTAGATGTTCATTCTGTATTTGTCTCTTAATAGACATTTTCCAGCCTTTGCTTTGTTCCAGGAGTGCATCCAAGAAACTTCTTTTGTGTGTTCTCTACCACGTAAAAATGTAAGATAGCCTTCACGTGCTCCTCCTTTTGTTTAACTTTAATCTCTCTAATATTCCTGCATAAAAAAAAACATTCCAGCATAGTATATGTTTCCATTTATACCTGGAATTCATTGCTGTATCCCAGAAACTTTGTGCTCCATTTTTCCCCCATAGCCGCTTCATTTCTATAACCTCATTGAACCTTAGCAAATCTGAAATTTGCTTCTTTAATGACAGCAAGACCTATTATATACCCCGACTGTCTAATGTTTTAGCATCCTAACTAATTAATTAACACATGACCTTGCAACTTTGTTCTCATAAGCATAAATAAAACTTTTAAACATACAATAAACAAAGAATTAAAGCAAATGAGGTTTAGACTGCGTGTGCCAACAAATCTTGCCTCCCAATGAATGAAGCTTTGAGTGAGCTGCGCTGCTAAGAAAAACAAATACATCTATACCATATTCCCCAAGGGAGCCCCATTTTTTACCATTAACCTTTCCTCTTCTATTATACCTATATAATCTATTAATATTTTAACTACCTCTCACTTTCTATCCTTTCTAACTCTTACATAGGGAATTGCATTCTTCTCTAGTTCCACTAGGCCTTTTATTTTTATCGGCAGAGTAACCTCATCATATTCTGCTTCTCCTTTTTGTGATCCTAACCTTGCAAGATTGTCTGCCGGGTGTTTAGATCCCTATATATATGTAATATTGATGCATTCAGTTCTTCTATGAGATTCAATATAATTTCTAATTCCTCTTCATGTTTCCAAAGAGATATTTTCTTTGTTACTAAATTAACTAATAATAATGAATCTACCTGTATTTGAACATTCTTATAGTCTAATTTTTTACAAACACTTAAACCTATATTTAGTGCTCTGATTTCTGAATGTAGAGCCGAGGCTACTACACTAATTGTAGTAAAAGCTTTCATAACTGTCCCTATAGAATCTCTTATTAACCCACCTCCCCCCGCTATACCTGTGTCCCTATTAAAGCTTCCATCCGTATTTAATGAGTGTTTTCCTTCCGGAGGTTTGTGCCAAGAGATACTTTTCGCCCAATATTTTTTATTTATTTTTATATTTAGGAACCATTCCTGTTCTGCTTTCTTTTATGTGTCTATTTTATTTAAAATTACAGGATTAAAATTTGATATGTTACTTATTTCCTGCCTAATTTCGTGTGATATTTCATTTGTGTCCATTTTCTTTCCTTCAAATCTACTCCTATTTCGAGCCTTCCATATACACCATATTATTACATGTGGTAAGTACATATTAAGCCAAATTCTAGTAGGATTAGTAGAAATTATTTTTTCCCATGTTTTAATTCGTTCCATTAAACCGTCTTCTCTTTTAACGATTTGCTTTGTTTCATCAAATTTCTTCCAGACCTGTGTGGCAATTTTACCTTTCGAAAATAGGTGATCCATAGATTCTTCTTCCTCTAAACAGCATTCACATCTAGACACCATTTAATGCCCTTTCTTTGAACATTAGTATTCACAGGTATTGCATTTGCTGTTACTTTCCATGCTAGCGAGCATATTTTCTGTGGGATACCTGCCTTCCAGACCCATTTAGATATAGATTGAACGGACATTTTTTTTTCTAATTAATTCCTTTACCGATTTAAGTGTAAAATTACCTTGTGGTGTTAGGATCCATTTACAGCCACTCTTTTTTAATATTGAATGAGATTCTACTTTTTCCTTTTGTTTTTCCAAGGCTTTCCAATTATTTGAAACTTTCTTAAGCCGCTTTTCTAAATATCTTGCCCTCATATATTTTGCCCAAAGACTATCATTTTCCTTCAACCTCCACCATCCTTTGCATTCCCATGTGGTGGCCATATCTTGTAGAGAGATTATTCCTAAACCTGCCTCTGCTTTTGGATAACAAATATCTCCCCAATTTTTCCAATGAATTTTATTCTTCTCATCTTTTTTACCCCATAGGTAGATTGACATTAATAT
>JAREIK010000921.1:273923-323454 GCA_029783825.1 Sapria himalayana
GAAATTGTTAAATAGACAAATATAAAGATTGATTAATAGATTGATATATAATATAATAGATATATTGATATATTGATATAAAGATAGATATATAGAGAGAGATAGATATATAGATAGATAGATAGATAGATACACAAATAGATATATAGTTAGGTATGTAGATAGTTGCATAGATAGATAAACAAATAGATAGATAACAAGATAGACATAAAGAAAGACAATTAGATTAGCAAATAGTCTCAAAAAATATAGATAGATAGGTAGATAAATTGATAGATAAACTGATAGATAGATATACAAATAAACAAATAGATAGATAGACTGTTGAACAAATAGACTTATATTCAGAAAGATATATAGACAAAAATATAGTTAAATAAATTGCTATATAGAGAAATAAATAAGATAGACTAATAGAAAGATTGACAGATTGATAGTTATTCCGATAGACATATAGATAGATCGAAAGATTTATAGATTGATAAATAATATAAATATAGAGATAAATAGATAGATAGATAGAAAAATAGATAGATACATAGATAGAGATATAGTTAGTTAGGCAGATAAATAAATAGACACATAGAGAGATAGACAAATAGAAAAATTGATTGATACATATATAGATAGATACATATATAGATAGATAGATAAATAGACACATAGAGAGATGTAAAGATAGAAAGATAAAGGTATATAAAGATAGACTAATAAAGAAATTCTCAGATTGGTAGATAGACAAATAGACTGATAGACATATATATAAATTGATTTTTAAATATATTGATAGGTAAATAGATCTACAAATAAAGATAAATAGATATATTTATAGATAGATATATAGATTAACAAATATACAAAAAGCTTGCTAGATAAATAGACAGATATACACATAGAAAGATAGATAGAAAGATATATAGAAAGACAAATAGATAGATAGATAGATAGACAAATTGATATAAAAAAATATAGACAAATAGACATTTATTTGATATATAGTCAAATAGATAGATATATAGATATATATATATATATATATATATTATGATTTACAGACAAACAGACAGACAGATAGATAGATGGATAAACTGATAGTTTGATAGGAAGAAATATAATAAAATAGTACAATAGAAAAATAGACACATAGACAGATAGACAAATAGATTTTTAATTAGTTAGTGAATTAGACAGATAGAAATATAAACATAAAGATAGATTGATAGTTTGATAGATAGACACAGATAAATATACATCATAAAAATTTATACATCGTAAAATTAGTTATTTTAGTCCTTATTAATATGATTTTTTTGTATTTTTATATTATTTATTTATAATATCCTTTTTTTATAATATTACGAGGAGGATATATCTTTCAAGGATCACTCAACTATAGACCATTAACATACATTAAATAAACAAAATTAAATAAAATATCAAAACTAATAATAAATTAAACAAAAATTTAATAATTAAAGATTAGTTAGGAAAATTCTATCGATAAATCCGTCACTATATTTTAGATGTAATTAGCTAGGAAAATTCCATTTCTAAATACGTCGCTGTATTCTGGATGTAATTAGCTAGTAAAATCCCATTGCTAAAATCCGTCACTATACTCAGGATGTAATTAGCTAGAGAAATTCCGCCTCTAAATTCGTCGCTATATTTCAGATTTTATAAGCTAGGGAAATTCAGTCACTAAATCCATCGCTATATTCCAGGTTTTATTAGCTAAAAAAATACGTCGCTAAATCCATCATTAAATCCGTCGCTATATTCCAGATTTTATTAGCTAGAAAAATTCTGTTGCTAAAAACATGGCTATATTTCGGGTTTTATTAGCTAGAGGAATTCTATCGCTAACTTTGTCGCTATATTCCAAGTTTTATTAGCTATGGAAATTTCATCACTAAATTCGTCGGTATATTCTAGGTTTTATTAGCTAGGAAATTACCGTCACTAAATCCGTAGCTAAAATCTCCACTTTTCTTGAGCGGAATTTAGGAAAATACTTTGTCGGTAATCCATTGCAAATTTTTATTTCATTGATAAAGCATAAATTTCTTGCTAATCCCTAGCTAACCCCTTAGCTAAATGAACATTTTCTTGTAGTGAAATATATATATATAACTCTTTTATAAATATTATATAGTATGTATATCACATTTATATAAACATTATAAATATTATATATTTATATAAAATTTATATGTTATATAAATGTTATCTAAATGTTATATAAACAATTATATAAATGGATAGTGTTATGTAAATGGTGTATAAATATTTATAAACATTTATACATATGTATAAATATTATATATAACATTATATGTTTATATAAACATATCAATGTTTATATATAATGTTATACATTTATATTTATTAAAGTATAGACATTTATTTTGTATTGTCATATAATTATATAAACGTATAAAAGTTTTTATATAATGTTATTTATTATAATATTTTTAGAGACAATAAAAATATAACCCATATATTTCAACCACATTAATTTGATCTCTCATTCTTCTATGAGAAATCAAATTTAATTAAGTATTTCTAGTCATATTACTATCGATGTATCACAATAAAATATAATCCATTAAAAAATAAAAATATAATTATCTCAAAAAAAACATCATTAAAACAAAATCATTATATAATATATATTAGTCATATGAATTTTAAATTTCTAATTAATTTGAATCATAAATTCATGATATGACTTAAAAAATAATCTAAATTAGGCTTCAATTTTATTCAAATGCTTTAATATCAAAATATAATTGCAACTAATAATGGCAGGCTGATTTGGTTGGTAGGGTATTGAATTCACAACTACTTGAAGATTTCGAGTTCGATCCTAATTCCTAACTAGCCATCAATATCATCATTTGTTTGGCCAAGAATTAATTCCTCTTGTGGTTCAGGTAGATTTCCCTTGGTCAGATACCACCAAATTATATATATACACACTCACACACACCCATGCACACACACATACATATATATATATATATATATCTATATACATACATACATACATACATATATATATATATATGTATGTATGTATGTATCTTTAAATACACATATATATGTTTATATACACACATATACATATATATATTTGTCTACACACACACACACATATATCTATATACACATATATATTTATAAACACACACACACACACACACACACACATATATATATATATATATCTATATACCTACATATATATATATATCAATATACGTACATATATACATATCTATATACATACGTAAATATATATCTATATATCTTTATATCTATATACATACTTACATACATATATATCTATATACATACATACATACATATATATATATATATATATATATATATACATACATATATATATATCTATATACATACATATATATATATATATATATATATCTATATACATACATATAATCTATGTTAATGTAAATTCTTTTAAAGCAATCAATGTTGATAACTATAATAAAAAATGACATTTAATTAATCAATTGAGCTTGGTTTGTGTAAACATGTATGTGCACTCAATGCACAAGTTTCTTGGCTAACATAAGGTTAGAGAAAGGTATATAAATATATCTCTCAACAAATCTTGCCATTGATATATCAAAGAGGCCATATCTAATTGTCTTGAACCCGAGACTTATTGCTTTTGAGCGAATAAATGTATCATCACATCAAAAACATGATTTATTTTAATTTTAATTTAATCAAAGCAGTCAATATCAATGGACTATCATTAAAAATGACATTGAATCTATCAGTTGAGCTTGAATATAAATTAGAGTACAATAGTGTGTGCATTTTGAGGAGAGATGTGAAGGAAAGGTACCTAAAGAATGTTCTCTAGCTCTTTGAATACAAAGTTAAAAACTCCATGAGAATTACCATGTGAATAAAATTTCGAATCATCTTCTCTTTAAAAAATAGATTATATTTTTTAAAAAATAATACTACCTGAGAGTATATTTTCCAAGCCACTTCCAGCTAGGACATCTCCCCATCAAATGCATAAAAAGTTTCCAAAACTTTAGGTGCACTTGCAAACTGCATGAACCTTCAAAAGAAAAAGCGACAATAAACTTTGGTTAGAAAAACAATTGGTGGGTCTTGTTTGTAACCTTTTGAGTGTTCCTTTGGTAAAGCAAGTTTCATGATCTTAGAATTGATTTGCTTTGATCTCGAGTGAAGAGCCTACAAGACCTCTTAGTGATTGTATGACTTTTAACTGACTCAAAAATGACTTTAAAAGACTAGTATCAAGCTTCTCTGTCTTCCCATTGCTCTTAATGAACAAAGAGCACCTACAATGAACAAAAAATCAATGAACATATACATACATATATATCTAGAAAGAAAGAAAGATAAAAAAAGGTAGAGAAAGATTATATATGCACATGTAGAAGATATTAAATCATTATATATAAAAAATCTTACAATGATGATTTAGGTGATAGTTGGAGCACAACATAGTTTATGGGTGTATTTGCATTCATATTCTCCAATTATATGTACTTCCTCTTATTTCAAATAACTTTTTTTATATTCATTTATTCTTATAGCAAATGAGAATATTAAGTGTGTGGTGCAGATCCTGGAAAATGCAAAAATTAAAAAAATTAAAAAAGATGATCAAATCAAATTTTGAATATTACGGTGCAAGTCTAAAACAACATGTATAGAATCGCAAGTCCAATTGAGATGAAAAAAAATGAATAGCTAAATATGTAAAATTCAAATTCCAAATTAGAAACAAAACTTAATGAAAAATATAGTAGTGATCAATTGAGAAGAAAAAGAAAACACAGATATGATACCATCAACACTAAACCCAATTATAAAATCCAAATCAAAGAAGATTAGTTTCTAAGAAATGCTCATATTCTTCTAACATAAACTCGAATGCCAAGCCAGATGAACCACATGATATTCATTCAGAAAAAATGAAACTATGATTTGTTGGGAATCAGAAACTAGATTATCAGTTAATGATTGATTGTACACAGACAACCTAGATCATAGCAATATTTAAGTGAAAAAGATACATCACATTAGAATCAGTTTATGAACTTGAGTTACTTTGTTTTGAAACCACGTGCTCCTATAGTCCCGTTTCACTTCTCTTCTCTTCCTCTTCACAAAGATAGATAAAAAGGTTTAACTACTTGAATGCCTTAGCATTTTTATATTTTACGGAAACTATAAATAAAAAAATGAATGTAAATATAAACAAAAAAGAGACAAATATATAAAAGCAAACTAAAATTATAAAAATTTAAAAATATAAATAAAAAAAAGAAATAGATTTTTATTTAACCATAAATGATATTATTTCATAAATAAAAAAATAATATATTATAATAAAGTATTTCATATATATATATATATATATATTATAAATTTTTATGAATTCAATTTATTTTTTATAAATATAATAAGAAATATTTATATAGGCATTAAATTTCATATTATTTGATATAAAAGTATAATTTATAAAATTCTAAAAATTACTTAAAGTGAGAAGTTTAATAAAATAAGTTATATTTATTATTTTAATAAAAATGAAATATTAAAGTTAATAGAAAAGATCTTATTCAATTGCTTAATTCTTAGAAATTTTAGTAGGGACAAAATATACAATTTAAATTCAATTCAACTTAAGGTCAGTTTGGTAGTACTTTTCAAAAGTATTTATAGGGATAAAAATTAAGTGTTTTTATGACAAGGACAAAAAATTTCATTAGTAATATTTTAAATAACTCTTTTAAAATCCTAAAAAAATAATTGAAGTGTTCTTTTAATAACCACGCTGACAAATTTATTTTTTAAATCTTCAAATTTTTTTTGATGTAATTAAAACATCTATGTATTTATCTTTAAATATCAATTTATTGTTTTTAAATTTAATGAAATATTTGAAATTTTTTTATAATTCAAAAATTTAAAATCTTCTAGTAAATATTTTTTAAAAAATTCCTATAATCATAAAAATATTCTTTTTAAAAAATATAATATATTTACTTGTTTATTCATTAATTCAATTATTTTTATTATTTTATTTAATTAATCATACAATTAACTAATTTAGTTTTATATTAGTAGTAATTTTTATGTATGTTTATTTATTAATTAAAATATCTTTAAAAATGATTATAATTATATAATTAATTATTTAATGTTTTTTAAATACAAATATTTAAATATCATAATTAAATTTTTTGAAAAAATATTTTGTATAATTTTTTTAAAATTTTATAATCATAAAAATAGATTTTTAGCCAATATTAATACAAATTATTTATTTATAATATCTAATTTTTATAATTATATTAGAAGAATGTGACCCTCAAGGATTGCTCATCCATAGACCATGACATACCTTTAATATATGAAATTACATAAAATATTAAAAAAATTAATATAAAAAAAATTAATATAAAAAAAATTAATTCATTAAAGATTTGTGATGAAAATTATCCCAAGCCAAAATAGAAAGAAAAAAAATTCATATCTAAATACATATATTTTGTGAAAATTATCATTTAAGGAATAATCGCTAGTAAATAAATATAAAATCATTAAGAAAAATTTCCGAATATTATTTAGCGAGGGATTTATCTTTAATTAATTAGCAAGGGAAAATCCAAATATAAAGTTATTGCTAAAATTCCCACCATTCTTTGTGTGAAAATTTATGATAATATTAGCTAGGAATAATTTTCAATCGAATATTTCGAAATCTAATCCATCACAAATCCATTGATAATTTATAATTCAATGTAAAATCAAACATCTCTTAATATTCCCTGTCTAATGCTAAGATAATTAACTTGAGATTATTTCCCTAGCTAAATTTCATAGCTAAACAAATTTTTTTTTATAGTGAAATAGACATATAGATAGATATATAGATAGATAGAAATATAGATAGATAGAAAGACAGATAGATAGACAGACAGATAGATAAATAAACAAATACATAGATAGATAGATAAATAGATAGATAGATAGATAGATAGATAGATAGATAGATAGACTAATAGATAGACTAATAGATATATAGAAAGATAAATAGATAGATAGATTGTTATATAGATATAAAGATATATAGACAATATATATATATATATATATATATATATATATATATATATATATATATATATATATAGACAAATAGATAAATAGATAGATAGACAGATATATAGATAGATAGACAGACAGACAGATAAATAGATATAAAGATATATAGATAGATGGATAGATAGATACATAGATAGAAAAATGGTAGATAGATAAATTGATAGATAGATAAACACATAGATAGATAGATCGGTAAATAAATAAACAGATAGATAAACAAAAAGATAGACAAAAGATAGAAAGATACATAGACAGATATATTGATAGAGAGATTTATAGATAGATAGATAGATAAACAAATAAATAGATAGATAGACAGAAAGATAGATAGATTACAGACAGAAAGATACATAGATAACAGACAGATAGATATATAGATAGATAGGTAGATAGATAGAAGATAGTTAGACAAATAAATAGACAAATAGATATATATATATATATATATATATATATATATATATATATATATATATATATATATATAGACAGATAGATAGATAGATAACAAACAAATAGATATACAGATAGATAGATAGATAGATAAATAGATTGATAGATAGAAATATAGATTGAAGATAGTTAGACAAATAGATAGACAAATAGATAGAATGATAGATATATATATATATATATATATATACAGAGAGATAGTTATATTGATAGAGAGACGTATAGATAGGCATATAGATAGATAGATAGATAGATACATCGATAGATAGACACAAACATATAAACAAATAGACAAATAAATAGATAGGAAAACAAAAAAAACAAAAGATAACAAATAATCAGGGAGGCAAATGGTCAATCACGTAGGCAGACAAACAGATTGACACATGGATAGAGATATAGACAAATAATTAGATAGACAAATAGATAGACAAATACATAGATAGATATATAGATAGTTATATAGATAAATTCATACATAGATTGATATATCGATAGTTATATAGGTTGATTCACAAATTGAAAGATATAAAGATAGTTAGATAGAGAAATAGATAGACAAATAGATAAACAAATAGATAGACAAATAGATAGATAAATAAAAACATAGATAGGATGATAGATAGATATATAGTTAGATAGATAAAGAGATAGATAGATAGATATATACATAGATAGATAGAAAGTTGGATAAATTGATAGATAGATAGATAAATAGATAGATTGATAGACAGAATGATAGATTGATTTATATATTGTTATATAGGTATTTTTATAAAAAGATTGAAGGATAGACAAACATATAGATATAGAAACATATAGACAAATATATTAATAGATAGAAAGATTGATAAATAGATAGATAGATTGATTAATTGATAGAAAAGACACTCAAGTAGGTAGACAATTAGGCAGGCATGCAGACAAACAAATAGAGAGACAAATAGATAGACAAGTTGACACATAAATAAAAATATAGATGGATAGAAAGAAAGAAAGATAGTTTGATAGATAGATTACCATACAGATTAATAGACTGATAGATATATAAATTAATACACAAATAGATAGATAGAGAGATAAATCATTAGATAGAGATACTAAAAGTTAGATAAATAGATTATAAGACTGATAAATATACAAAAGATAAAGATATAGAGAGATAGATAGAGAGATAGATATATAGACATATAGATAAATAGAGAGATGAGAGAAAGATAGACAAATTGATACATAGATAGATAAATAGTTTCATAGGCGAATAGATAGATAGATACACAGATTGAAAGATAGATTGATAGATAGATTGTAGACAGATTGATAGCAAATTGATAGATAGATAGATAAACCAATTGATAGACTAATAGATAGATAGATTGTTAAAAAGATTGCTAAACAGATTGATAAATAAATAATAGATTAATTTGATAGAATGATAGATAGATATATAGATAGATAGATAGAAATAAAGATAGATAGATCTATCGATAAATTATTAGACAAATAGATAGATAGATAGATAGACAGATACATAAATAGATATATAGATAGTTAGACAAATAGATAGATAGATAGATACACAGACAAATATATAGATGGATAGATAGATAAAGAGATTGATAGAAATATAGATAGTTAGTTAGTTAGATAGAAAGATAGATAGATATATATATATATATATATATATATATATATATATATAATTAGATAGATAGAGATATATAGATAGATAGACATATATATTTATAAATAGATAGATAGATAGATATAAGCACAAGAATATATACAAATAGACAAACAAATAGATAGATAGACATTTTGAATGACACACAGATAGACAGATAGACAAATAGGTAGGAAATTGTCATGAAGACAGGTAGACAAATAGATAGACATATATATAGACCCATAGAAAACAAACATATAGACAAATAGATAGATAGATAGATAGATAGATAGATATATATATATATATATATATTGATAGATGGAATGATAGAAAAATTGATAGACTGATAGATAGACTAATAGATATATAGATAGATAAACATATAGATAGATAGATATAGATAGATATATATATATATATATATATATATATATATATAAAGATATATAGATGGTATAGATAGATAGATAGATATATATATATATGGATAGATATATAGATAGATAGATAGAAAGATATATAGACAAATAGATAGATAGATAGATACATAGATAAATAACTTGATAGATGGATAAACACATAGATAGATAGATCGACAGATAGATAATAAAATAGATAGACAAAAAGATAGACAGATACATAGACAGTTATATAGATAGATAGATTTATAGATAGATAGATTTATAGATAGATAGATAGATAGATAGATAAAAAAATAAATAGATAGATAGATATACAGACAGGTAGATAGATAGACAGATATTTAGATAACAGACAGATAGATATACAGACAGATAGATAGATAAATAAATTGATAGATAGAAAGATAGATAGACAAATAGATAGATAAATATATATATATATATATATATATATACACACACAGAGAGATAGATAGATATATTGATAGATAGAGGTATAGATAGACAAGTATAGACTACATCGATAGATATACACACATACATATAAACAAATAGACAAATAAATAGATAGGAAAACAAACAAAAAAAACAATATATAAACAAATAATCATGGAGGCATAAGGTCAATCCAGTAGGCAGAAAAACAGATTGACACATAGATAAAGAGATAGGCAACTAAATAGTTAGACATATAGATAGACAAATACATAGATATATATATAGATAGTTATATAGATAAATTCATACATAGATTGATATATCAATAGTTAGACAGATTATACACAAATTGAAAGATAGAAAGATAGTTAGATAGACAAATAGATAGATAAATAGATATATAGATAGATAGATATATATATATATATATATATATATATATATATATATATATATAGTCAGATAGTTAAAATGATAGATAGATAGATAGACAGAATGATAGATATATATATATATATATATATATATATATATATATATATATATATATATTGATAGGTATTTTCATAGAGAGATTGAAGGATAAACAAACATATAGATATACAATCAGATAGAAAAATAGATCAATAGATAGAAAGAATGATAAATAGATATATAGATAGATAGATTAATTGATTGATAGATAGAAAGTGAGATAGACACTCATGAGGTAGACAATTAGGTTGGCAGGCAAACAAACAAATAGACAGACAAACTGATAGACAAATGAGCACATAAATAGAAATATAGATTGATAGAAAGACAAATAGGTAGATAGTTTGATAGATAGATTAATAGATAGATTAATAGACTGATAGATATATAAATTAATAGGCAGATTGATATATTGGTAAATAGATAGATAGATAGACAGACTAATAGATAGATAGATTATTAGACTGATAAATATACAATAGATAGACATATAGAAAGATAGATAGATATAAAGATATATAAACATATAGATAGATAGAGAGATGAGAGAAAGATAAACAAATAGACACATAGATAGATATATAGTTACATTGGTAGATAGTTAAATAGATAGATAAACAATTAGAAACATAGATTGAAAGATCAATTGAAAGATAAATTGATAGACAAATTGTAGATAGATTGATATACAAATTGATAGACTAATAGAGACCAATTGATAGACTGATAGATATATTGATTGATAGAAATATTGATAAACAGATTGATAGAAATATCGATAGATAGTTAGATAGATAGTTAGATATATATATAATTAGATAGAAAGAGATATATAGATAGATATACATATATATTGAAAGATAGATATATAGATAGATATAAGCACATGCATATATATAAATAGAAAAACAAATAGATCGATAGACATTTTGACTGACACACAGATAGACAGATAGACAGACAGACAGATAAATAGTCATGAAGACAGGTAGACAATTAGATAGACATATATATAGACACATAGACAAACAAACATTTAGATACATATATATATATATATATATATATATATATATATACTAATTGATAGATGGAATGATAGATTGATAGATAGATAGAAAAATAAATAGACAAATAGATATGTAGATATATACATAGATAGATAGAGAGAGAGATAGATAGATATATAGATAAAAAGATAGAGAGATATTAAGATAGAAAGAAAGAAATATATATATACTGATAGATAGATAGATACATAGATAGATAGATAGTCAGATAGATTTACATGACGATAGATAGATAGATAGATAAAAAGATAGACAAACAAACAAATAGACAAACAAATAGAAAGATAGATTGATAGAAAAACAAATAGACATACAAATAGACAGAAAGATAGATAGACAAATTAGATTGAAGGATTGATAAATAGATAGATAGACAAATAGATAGACACATAGATAAACAAATAGATAGTTAGATAAATAAATATATAGGTAAAGAGATAGATAGATATACAGATAGATAGATAGACAAACATAAGATAGTTAGATAGATAGACAGATAAATATACAAATAAATAAATAAATATGTAAAGAGATAGACAAACAGATAGGCACATAGATAGATATATAGATAGATAGATATTAAGATAAACAAATATATATATATATATATATATATAGACAGACATATAGATATATAGATAGATAGATAGATAAATATACAGATAGATAAATACATAGATAGATTTATAGAAACAAAGATAGATAGATAGATAGAAAGTCGGATAGATAATTAGATAGATAGACATATAGCTAGATAAATAGTTAGTTAGATAGATAAATAGATTAATAAATAGACAGATAGAATGATCAAATGATAATAGATTAATATATGGATTTATATACAAAATGATTGATAGATTGATAGACAGACAGATAAACAGATATACAAATAGATAGACAAACAGATAGATATATAGAAAAATAGACAAATAGAGACAAAGACAAATAGACAAATAGATGGATAAACATTAAAGTAGGTAGATAGTAAAGTAGGTAGGCATGCAAACAAATTGATAAAAAAATAGACCCACAAGTTGAATGATAGATAGATATATAGATAGATAGATAGATAAATTGTTTGTAAGAATGATTAATCGACAGATAGATAGAAAAATAAAAATAAAGATAGATTGATTGATATATAGATTGATAGATAGTTTTATAAATAATATAATTTTAAAATAGATAGATAGATTGGTAAACATATTGATAGATAGATTGAGTGATAGATTGATAGATACGTTCAAAGACAGATTGATAGACAGATTGATAGACACAAAGATAGACAAAATGATAGACAAAAAGATAGATAGTTTGATAGATAGATAGAGAGACATATAGATATATAGATAGATATTAAAATTATTAGAAGGGTAGACAAATATATAGATATATAGATAGATAGAAAAACAAAGAAATAGATAGATAGACAGACAAATAGATAGACAAATAGATATATAGATAGATAGTCATGTAGGTTGATAGTCAGTCAGGTAGGTATACAAAATTGACACACTGATATATAGATATATAGATAAAAATATAGGCAAACAAATTGATAGACAAATAAATACACAAATATATAGATAGTTGATAGATAGATTATAAGACACATTGATAGACCGATAGATTGATTGATTGAAAGACAAATTGATAGACAAAATGATGAATAAATAGATAGACACATAAATAGACATATAGATAGATAGTTAGTTAGTTAGATAAATAAATAGGTAGATTGATAGATAGTAAGATAGATACATAGATATTCATATAGATAAATAGAAAGATATAGAGATACATAAATAGGTATATAGACAGTTAGATAGATAGATAGATAAGTAGATAAATAGACATATTAATATATAAAATTATTGATAGATTGATAAACAGATTGATAGAAAGATTGATTGATAGATTGATAGACAGATCGATAACTAGATAGATAGACAAACATAAAGATATACAAACAGACAGACAAATAGAAAGATAGACAGAAAGAAAGATAGACACATTGACAGATAGATAGACAAATAGAGATATAGATACTCAAGCAAGCAGATAGTTAGGTAGGTAAGAATATAGACAAATAAACATACTAACTGATAGACAAATACACACATTGATAGAAAGATAAATAGATATAAAGAGAGATAAAAAGATAGTTTGATAGACAAATTAATACAATGATTAATAGACTGATTGATATAAAATTGATAGATAGATAGATAGATAGACAAATAGATTGATAGATAGATAGTCAGATAGATAAATAAATTTAAATATAGACAAATAGATATATAGATAGATAGAATGAAAGAAAGAAAGAAAGTTATATAGACAGATAGATAAATAGTTATATAGAAAGAAAGATAGACAAATAGATAGATAGATAGATAGATAGATTGATTGATTGATAGAATGATTGATAGATTGATAGAGAAATTGATAGATAGATTTATTTTAATATTGATAGAAAGATTTATAAACAAATTGATAAATAGATTAATTTCAATATTGATAGATAGATTGATAGACAAATAGACAAAAAATAAACAAACAAACAGATAGATAAATAAATAAATAATTAGAAACAAAAAGAGATTGAGAGACAGACCAATAGAGAGATAAAGAGTTAGGTAGGTAGTCAGTCTACAGAGATGTAGATAGACAAATAGACAAATAAACTGATAGACAAATAAACAAAGATCGAAAGATAAATATATATATATATATATATATATATATATATATATATATGGATTCATAGAGAAATATTATTATAGAGAGAAAGATAAATAGATAGATAGATAGATTGATTGATTGATTGACATATAGATATACAAGTAGATAGATATATAGGTAGAGACACAAACAAAAAAATATATAGACAAATAAAAAAATAGTTAAATTGAAAAATAAATAGATAGATGGATAGTCAGGTAGGTAGATAGACAAATAAAAAGAAATATAAATAGATAGACACACAAACAAATAGACAGATATATAGATAAACAAATAGATAGATAGATAGATATATAGTTTGATAGATAGGTTAATAGATTGATTGATACACCAAGAGATAAAAGATTGATAGACATATTGATAGAAAATAGATAGACAGACAGATAGATAGTCAGATACAAAAATAGATACACAGATAGATAGTTAGTTATATAGATAAATTGATAGACAAAGAGATAGACAGATGTATAGACAAATAGATAGGTAGATAGATAAATAGATAGATAGAGAGAGAGAAAGAAAAATAGAGAGACAAAGAGATTTACAGATAGAAAGATATAAAGATATTTAGAAAAATAGATAGATAGAAAGATAGATAGATAAACATATAGATAGACATATAGATAGACATATAGATAGACAAATAGATAGATAGATCAATAGATAGGAAGATAAATAAATAAATAGAAATAGAGACAAATAAATAGATAAACAAATAGATAGATAGATATATAGATAGGCAGGGTGACATTTAGTCAGACAAGGATACACACATACATATAGATAGATATACATACAAACAAATAAATAAATAAGTAGATAGAGAATGAAATAGATAGTTTTATAGATAGATTAATAGACCTATTGATTGCTAGATAGATACATAAATTGATACACATATATATAGATTGATATATAGTCAGATAAATAAATCGATAGATAGATAGTTAAATAGATAGATAGATAAATATATCGATAGATAAATATATTGATAGATAAATACACATATTGATAGATAGAATGATTGCTAGATTAATAGATAGATAGTTAGGCAAATTGATTGATAGATTAATATATAGATTGATTAGCATTCAAATAGACATACATACAAATATAAAAACACATATACAATAGATAGATAGACAGAAAGATAGATAGATAGATATACAGACTTATAGATAGAAAGATAGACAAACAGGTAGGTATGCATTCAGGCACGCAGGTAGATAAACAAATGGATAGACAAAAAAATAAATAAATTAAGACACATAAAGGAAGACAGACAAATAGATAGATAAATATATAAATAGTTTGATATAAAGATTAATACACAGATTAAAAGACTAATAGATAGACAAATTGATCTATAGATTGATAGACTTCTAGATATATAGATAGATAAATACACAAATAGATTGACAGATAGATAGTCATATATATAAATAGATAGAAAGATAGATAAATAGATAGATATTTAGATTGAAAGATAGTTAGATAAATTTATAGATAAAATGATTTATAGATAGATAGATAGGCAAATTAATGGAAATTTTAATAGACAGATCGATAGATAAATAGATAGACTATTAGATAGGTAGTTAGATAGAGAGATACATAGACAAATAGATAGACAAAAAGATAGATATATTTTTAAAAATATAGATTGATTAACAAATAGATTTATAGATAGACAGATAAATAAATAGACAAAAAGATAGATAGATAGTAGATAAATATACAAATAGATAGATAGCCAGATAGTTAGTTAGTTAGTCAGACAGATAGATTGTTAGAAATATACAAAAATAAATAAATAGATAGATAGATATACAGATAGATTGACAAATAGAAAGAATGATTGATTGATTGGTAGATGGATAGTAAGATAGATAGATAGACATATAGATATATAGTATATAGATAGACATTTAGATAGAAAGACAAATAGATCAATAGATAGATAGGTAGATAAATAGATAGATAGATAGTTAAGTAGATAGATAATAGATAGACAGATAGATAGATAGATAGATAGAAAAATAGAAAAATTGATAGGTAGATAGATAGATTGACATATTGACAGACAAACAAATTGATAGACATGCATATTGTTAATTAGTCAGTTAGTCAGGCAGGCAGACATTCATGTAGGTAGGTAGATAGACAGATAAATATAGAAATAGATAGAGTCAAACATACAAACAAATAGATAGACAATAGAAAATAAGATATATAGATAGTTTGATAAATAGATTAATTGAAATATTGATAGAAAGATAGATATATTGACATAATGATAGATATATTGATAGAAAAATAGAGAGATAGAAAGATAGCTAGATAGACAGACAGCACTACAGTGTGTTGTGCTGGCTTTGGTTCTGGACTGGGTCACCTCGCCCATTTGACACCTATAGATGAAATCTCTTTGATTTTTATGGGTAAGATAATTAAGTTATTAACATCTCATAAATTATGTGTTAAGTGAGAATTTTGTGTATTATATATTATTTTTTTATAATCCATAAGCTCAATTGCTTAAGCTTATAAAGACATATAATAATTAAAAATATTTTATCTAATAAATTCTATGCATCATTAGATTAATATATATTTTATTATTTAATTTATTTACTCTCTTCGTTCTTTTCTTACATATTTTTGAGTTTTATAGTTCTTTCCTAGTTAAACTTAACATAAATTTTAGTAAATTAAATATTATAGATAATACATTTGATCCATATAATGAATTAAATTGTGTATGTAGTTGCATAAATATTAATGCACCGAATCTTATAAGAATTTTGAATTTAAAATATTTCTATGAGAATATTACTAAGATGACTAATCATTTGTTAAAATTTTATATTATATGTATTGGTTGGAGGTCATGTCTTTATTCAATATAAGCATCTTTGTCCAAGGTATTGGGTTCGAGACTTATCATATGTATTCTTTAAATTTTATTGGAAAGACATTAATATATGAACTTCTCCCAGGCCTTATGCTAAAATAGAAGGCATGTGCACTAAGTATGATCTTTATATAATGAACTAAATATTTTAGATGATGTAGAGAAACCTTTCTTCTCTAGAGTCTTTCAAAAAGTAAGCAAAATATTTCGTATTAATAGTCACACTTATATTGTATGGACAAATTCTAATATGATAAATAAAAAAAATACTAAATGAGAAATAAAATCTAGTCAAATATAAATATTTTAAAAAATATATAACTTTAAACCTAGTACTAGAGTACTAGATGAGTCATCTAAGAAGATATGTCAAATAATTCACAAAAAAATGGTGGATTAGACCCTTATAATTTAAGTTTACTATAATTATAATTGGATGCACTTCAGCTTTGATATTTTTTGTATATATAACTAATAATTGATGATAAAAAATTTTAGGTTGATAATTAGTTGAGATCTTTACTAAAATTTGAATAAGATTCTAACTTTTTATATTTTAGTGAGAAATATATCTAACTATTTTTTCATATAATTTCAAAAATAAATGTTTGTTATATTGTAATAAAATATTAAAAGTGTTTGCAAATTCAATATTCAAGCCACGCACTAAAAAATGTGTATTCTATAAGATTTTTGTATTGATACCATGTTGAGAAACAATGCAAAAAAAAAAAAGAAGAGTATTTGAGCAATATGTCCAACTTTTTATCATATAATTTCTAAAATGATTTTTTATTATATTGTAATAAAATATTAAATGTTTTTGCACATTCAAATTGCAAGCCACTCACACAAGAATTTGTAATCTATAAGATTTTGGTTTTGATAATATGTTGAGAAACAATGCAAAATAAAAGAAGAGTATTTGAAAAATCACATAACAAAATGTGTACAAGCTAACCCTTATATAAGGAACTAATTGAATTATGTTATTTCATAGGTTGAATGCTCTTATTAAAATAAAAGAAAAAAAACAATTGTAAATCACAACAAACCAGATCAAATATTATTTGCACTCATAGTATTTTTAGTTACATATTAGATTTTCCAACATACACTAATATGAACACAATTCAAAGATATAGTATATGGGGATATTGTTGATTCTAGCTTCAGTGAAAAGAGTTATGTTATCAGTTACTTGTGTGTCTTAGTATATTAGTTAATTTTTGGAGATGTTATGTTTATCAATTCATAGTTGATAATATTTTAATGTGATATTTAGACAATTCGACATGTTATTAGTGAATATATTTATTAGTGAAATTATTATAGACATCATCATGAATACACTTGGAGGATTATAAGTTTTTTTCATATCTTCTAATTTTGATATTTAATGCATGTATGCAATATTCTAAAAGGAGATAGTTGAGATTTAATATAGTGTCTATATTTATATTATTTATTTATTTTATTTCTTGTTACATTTTAGGAGAGCACCTGACATGTGAACTCTTTCAATCATATATATATATTTATTTTTACTTATATATATATATATATATATATTAGTTTTCGTAAATTAATGAAAATTAATTTATCTTTTCTTTTTCTTCTCATCTGCCCTCCCTTCATGAAAAATTCACCCCTAACCCGTCGATTGAAACAATCTTTAAAGATCATGTACTCCAATAATACATGATTTATATAATAGTTACCTACTTTAGTCGCCTTGCAAGAAGTTAAATTGAGCTTTTGTGAGATCGAAGAATTTTTTTATTATGTGATTCCTTTATCCTTCAGATGCCTTTTTAAACTTCTCACTAATATTTGAAAAAATAGAGTTATCCAAATCAAGAGATTTCGACTCATCCATGGCAAATTTATTTTCACATGTGCTAAGCTCCTTAGTGAAAGATCTCTTGACATACTCAGCTTTTTAACTATTTTATTGATAATGACTAAAAAATAGTCAATTCAATTGACTCTTTTGATCTTATCTTTTGAATATTTTCCAAAATAAACAAATACATTTTAGTATTAATCTTCCACTTGATGGAATAATTTTTTATTCATATTTATTTATTTTGTGTATTAATATTTGTTCTTATTCATTTGAAGCCAATTTAAACTCTTGTTTGAAACACTTTCTCATTTAGAATGACAAGTTATAATAAATGATATACTTATCATTCACTCAAAAGTATTAAATAATTATTTTTGTTTTAATACTTGTGATTAGTTTTTATAATTATTAAATAACAAGTGTATTTTTGATGAGAATGAAGTTCAACTAAAGGCTTTCTTGCTGGTGAAGTGTTATACATTGATACATGAGTTTTGTTATTTTAGTTGTATGACATTTTGATTATCGAGTGTTTATTATTTTTTTAATTGTTAACATGATATTAGATGTATGGATATATATGTGTGTTTGAAATTACAAAACCTCGAAGATTGCCCTTAAAATTGATGTAGTTTGAGCCTGCACCAAGAAGAGGAGAGCTAGATGAAACCAGAAGAATGCCAGATTACTTCCTTTACTGTGAGCCAACACAAATTGCTGTAGCCCACCTTTCATTTGTGGTGCATGTTATTGGTATTTGTTTGTTTATTAAGGTGGCCATTTTGATATTGGTGATGTTGCTCAACTACAACAACAAGGGTGCATGATGGATAGGCTAAGCTCCATTCTTTTTCTTCCATTTTGGTCCAGTTGTTTGTTCAGTTGATTCTCATTTGAATTTACTACTTCTCTCTATTATCACCTCACATCAGGTGTCTATTATTTCAATGTGTTAGTAAGCATGTTAAAAAAACAAGTTAATAATTAGTTTGTGTATCATTTTTTGTATTTATTCAATTGATGGCATCATCTTGTTTTTCTTGGTTTGAGTTGTTGGATAAGGTGAAAAAATATTCATCTTCATTAGGGAAAATGAGACACACAAGTGTGGTGTCTCGGAATAATAAAAAGAGTTAGCTAATGAGGTTGGCATTATATGTTTAGAGGCTCCAATGAGTGTCTTGATCCTTAATATTGAATGAAAGAACAAGGTGTTGGATCGGACCTGGGAACCCATCTCCAAGAAAAACTGCATGATTCAATTACTTATTGAATGCTAGTTCTCATTTTTGTATTTATTTCTAATTACTTCTTCTGGCTACACTATATTATTTAATTATTTTTTTGGTTTGTTATTTTGTTTGATAAGTTTTCTCTCTTGATTATTTATTCATAAATTTACTTCATCATCTTATCGGTAAAAAATCTAAGCCTCTATCTACATTTGTAAAGGAAGCATTGATCAAGGATTGGAACATGCTCGATGATAAGTGCTATATGTAGCCCCTGAAAAGAATGAAAAGGAATTGGTAAAGTGCTTGAAATTGAGAGATAAACTTGTTGTAGATGCTTTAGCTACTGGACTTGGTCGACCAACACATCTAGAAATTAAGTAATATTTTTATTCACATGTGTTTGCTTTTGTTTTGTGTTTAGAGTGAGACTGTCATTAGTTTATAATATTTGGCTTTTTTCATGATTTCATTGTTGATAATTATGTTGTTGTGGAAGTTCAAAATAATTTTTCTGAGCAGTACCAAATGTAATACAACAACAGATGTCCTATATGGAGTCACAGTTAGTGGCGTTAACGAGACAGATAGCAAATAGAGTTCTAGTAGAGAAACCACATAGGAGAGCCTAGCATAAATGCATCATTAATTATGAGGATGATGATTTAGTTTTAAAAAATATGAGGATGATGATTTTGTTTTAACTATGTAAGAATTGTATCAAAAAAATTATTGAACTGCTTTTGCTTTTTGTTAATTTATAAAAAAATGTTTATAGTATATGTTTTTATTTAATTTAATATATAAATTTAAAAATATATAATCACATTTCTTATAAAAAAAATTGTAAAAATAGCATTCAAATGAAAATAGCTAGATAATTTTTCATCATTAAATTAGATATAAAATTATTTGTATATATTTAATTGAAAATATTAATTACTATTCTTAATTATGATAAAATTAGCAAGGGAAATAAAAGATTAGCTAAAGAAATTTTGTCGTTAGAAAATTAGCTATGAAATTATATTTTCTCGTTAATATTTTGTGTAAATCATTTTAGCTTGAGATAATTTTCGTTGTTATTCCATCATTATTCTATTTTAGCGATGAAAAAAGCCCATATAGCTAGAGAATTTTCACTAACTATTTGGGCTTTTCTTGTGGTGCTATTTGTCTCTATTTATTTGTCTATCTGTCTATCTATCTATCTGATCTATTTATCAGTCTCTATATCTATCTATTTATCTATCTTTATATCAATATATCAATTTATCTATCTATCAATATGCCTTTTATCAAGTTGTCTATCAATCGATCTATCAATCTATATATCCATCTGTCTATCTATCTATCTATCTATCTATGTATCCCTATATCTATCTGTCTATCAATCAACCTATCTTTCTGTCTATCTATTTGTCGGCGTATCTATTTGTCTATCTATCTATTAATCTATTTGTCTGTGAATCTGTCTATCTATCAATCTTTCTGTCTGTGTATTTATCTAATTGTTTATCTATCTATCCATCGTTCTATCTACCTCTCTATTTATCCATCTATCTTTCTATCTATTTATATGTATATCTATCAGTTTATCTATATATTTGTTTATTTTGTTGTCTATCTACATGACTATCTATTTATTTATCTATCTGTCTATCTATCTATCTATCTATTTTTTAACTAACTATTTGGCAATCAATCTGTCTATCTATCTGAATGTATATGTATGTATATATATATCTATCTATTTGTCTATCTGTATATCTAACTATTTATCTATATATTTATATATATATATGTCTGTATATCTATCTATCTTTTGGTTTATCTATCTGTCTATATTTCTATCTATCTATTTGTCTATCTATCTATTTATCTATCTGTCTATCTATATGTCTTTCTATCTGTCTATCTATTTGCCTTTCTATTTCTATTTCTATCTATCTATCTATGTGTCAATGTATATGTCTATTTATTAATAGATATATCAATCTAATAATCTATCAATCAATTGATCAATCAATCAATCTATCTAGCTATCTGTCTTTATATCTATCAAACTATCTGTCAGACTATCAATCAATCAATTTGTTTATCAATCTTTTTTCAATCTATATATCAATCTGTCTATGAATCTTTCTTTTTGCTGTATATGTAATTTGTTTTTACTTAATAATCTGTTTTAATATTTTCATGTAAGTGCAGGAAAAGAAATATTAAAAGCCCGGGGATGTAGCAGTAGCACAATAACGGAGGTTCCGCTGACCGGACCTCCGTTCCATGATCCGTCCCTTTTCGGTTAAATGAACCGGATATTTATTTTTCATATAAAATGATTTGTAATTTATTTTTCAGGTGGCTGTTTTTTGACCCGTCTGAACTATTCATCATCCCTCTCCTCTCTCTGCACGATTTCGTGACTGCTGCATGCTGCATACTGTAAGATATTCTATTTCTTGGTTTTAATCTATAACGCATAAGCATTTTCTGGTGGAGGTAGCTAGTCGTACTGAGCGACTAGCGAACCATGTTATTTCCTGTGTTGATTTCTCATTTTTGATTCTGTCGTGGATGCTTGTTTGGATTGGGATATATATTGCTTGTTTTCTATGTTTCTGTTGTTTTCTATTCTTAATCTCACTACCCATGGAAGCGTAATTACCCAACACTTTTAATCCATCTATCTTCTATTAATCCATCTATCTATCTATTTATTTGTCTAACTATCTATGTATAAATCTATTTATCAAATTGTCTTATTATTTATTTATCTATAACAATGTGTATCAATCTATTTATCAATTTGTCTGTCTGTATAACTATCAGTTTTTTTATCTATTTGTTTGTTTGTATGTCCATTTGTCTATCTATCTATCTATTTGTGTATCTATCTATATATCTTTCTGTCTATCTGTCTGTTTATTTATCTATCTATCTATTTTTCAATCTTTCTGTCTATCTATCTATCTATCTATCAATGTATTTATTTATCTATCTGTCTATATAACTCTCTATATTTTTGTCTATCTATCTATCTATTTATCTATCTATATATCTTTCTATATATTCATCTATCTATTTATTTATCTATCTATTTATGATTCTATCAATCAATCTATCTATCAATCTATCTATCTATCAATATGTAAATCAATATTTTTATCATTCTATCTATCAATCATTTTATATATTTGTATATCTATCAATATATCTATCAATATGTCTATCTATCTATATATCAATCTATCTGTCTGTCTGCCTGTCTATCTATGTATCTATCTGTGTATCTAACTTTCTATCAATCTGTCTAACTATATGTCTATAAATCTATGTATAAAAAAATCTTTCTTTCTCTTTATCAGTATATCTATTTGTCTATTTTTTTTCTCTTTGTTTGTATGTCTATTTATCTACCAATTTTTTGTTTGTCTATCTTTCTATATGCCTGCTTATTTGTTTGTCTGCCTATATAACTAACTATCTATCAATCTATATATATATATATATTATGTCTATTTGTATATCTATATGCCAGTCTTTCTATCTGTCAAACTGTATGTCTATCTATCTGTCTATCTATCTATCTATCAACATGCCTATCTTTTTGTCAATCTATCTGTCTTTTATCTGGCTATCTATTTATCTATCTATCTTTCTATCTTTCTATTGATCTATCTATCTATCTATCTATGTATATGTATATCTATCTGTCTACCTATCTATATATCTCTCTATTTGTCTCAATCTATATTTCTATTTGTGTATCTATGAATCTATCTTTATATCTATCTATATGTCTATCTATCTGTCTATATATCTATCTATCTTTCTATCAATCTATCTATCTATCTATTTATATATCTATCTATGTTTCTATATAATAATATGTCAATCTATTTGTTTATCTATCTATATATTTATCTATCTATATATCTAAATATTTATATCTGTCTATTTATTTATCTATTTATCTATCATTCTATCTAGTAATCTCTCTATCAATTTGTCTATCACTATTTTATCAATATGTTTATCATTCTATCTATCAATCTATCTCTCTATTTGTTTAACTATCAATATATATACATATATATATATATATATATACATATATATATATATATATATATATATATATATCTATATGTCTATCTATCTCTCTATCAATCTATCTATATGTGTCTATTAATCTATGTATTAACTATCTATCTATCTTTATGACTGTTTGTCTATCTATCTATCTGTTTGTCTATCTCTTTATTTGTCTATTTTCTATCTGCCTATTTGTTTGTCTGTCAATCTTCTATTCTACCTACACACATGATTTACTACTTACCTAACTGCCCACTATCTATGTCTCTGTCAATCTAACTAACTATCTATCTCTCAATCTATTTGTGTGTCAATTTGTCTCTTTGTATGCTTGTCTATTTATCCCTCTAACTATCTTTATATCTATCTATTTATCTATATATTTATCTGTCTATCTATATATCTATCTAATAATTTATTTATCTGCCTATTTACTTATCTATCTATTTATCTATTATATATCTATATATCTATTTATCTTTCAATCAATCAATCTATCTATCTGAATATCTACCTATCTATCGATCTATGTGTCTATCTGTCTTTCTATCTATTTTTCAATCTATTTATCTGTCAATCTACTTATTTATATACATGTCAATCTCTCTATCTATATATGTGTCAATCTATGTGTCAACTATCTATCTATCAATCTATCTCTATTTTTATCTATCAATCTATCTTTTTGTATATCTATATGTCTATATACCTATCTATCTTTATATCTATATATCTGTCTATTTATCATTATATCTTTTAGTATATCTATCTATCTATCTTTCTATCTATCCTTCTATTTATCTATATGTCTATCTATATGTCAATCTATCAATCTTATTATCTGACTATCTTTATGTCTCTCTATCTATCCATCCATCTATCTGCTTATCTATCTTTCTTTCAATATATTTATCTATTTTTTAACTATCTATCTATTTATCTTGCTATCCATCTGTCTATATAGATTTCTATCTATTTGTCTATCTATTTATAAATCTATCTATCTTATAATATTTCTATCTATTTATCTATATAATAATCTAACTATGTATCTATCTTATATCTATTTATATCTCGATATCATGTTATATTTATCTATATATTTATTAATCTGTCTATCTATCCATCTACTTATCTAATTGCCTATCATTTTGTCTATCCATTGTCTATCAATATTTTTATCAATCTATTAATCAAACTATCTATTAATCCATTTATCAATATGTTTATCAATTTGTCTATCAATTTATCTATTAACCTGTCTATCTATCTATCTGTCTAACTTTCTATCTCTCTATCTATCTATATATCAATTTATCTATATATCTATCTTTCTATCTGTTTATATATCTTTCTACCTATTTGTATGTATATCTATCTATGTATCTATATATCTATTTATCTATCTGTCTGTCTATTTATCTATCTATTTTTTTACTTGTCTATCTATTTGTTTATCTATATGTCTATATATGTGTCTATCAATCCATCAGTCTATCTATGTATCTATCTATCTATTTGTCTATCTATCCATCTTTCTATTTATCTATATACCTATCTATATATCTATCTATTTGTCTATCAAACTATTTATCTATCTATCTACCTGTCTATGTCTCATCTGTCTGTCTAGCCATCTATCTCTTTTTCTAATAATATGTCTATCTATTTGTCTATCTATTTGTCTATAAATCTATCTATCTTTCTCTCAATTTTTGCTTCTATCAATCCATTTATTTATTAATATATCTATCAATTTTTCTATCAATATATCTATCTATCTCTCTAATACTATCAATCTATCTATCATTATGTCAATGAATCCATCAATCTATTTGTCTATCTGTCTATCTATTTATTTTTTTTGTCTATAAATTTATCTTTCAATTTATCTATCAATTTGTCCGTATAATGTCTATTTGTCTTTTTGTTGTTTGTCTATCTATCTTTCTATTTGTTTGTTTATCTATCAGTCTATCTATCTATCTATCTATCCATCGATTTATTTTTCTGTCTAACAGAAAACATGACTGACTATCTATCTACATTGATAGCTGCCTATCTATCTATTTGTCTGTCTGTATGTATATTTATCTGCCTATCTATCTAATAATTTGACTTTCTATCCAACTATCGATATGTTTGTTTATCTATCTGTCTATCTATCTATCTAAATGTATCTCTATCTCTCTATCTATCTATTTATCTATTTATCTACTTCTCTATTTCTTTTACTAACTATATTTTTAACTATTTATATTACTATCTGTCTATCTATCTGTCTATCTATCTATCTATTTGTCTATCTATCTATTTATCTATCTATATTTCTATCTATCTATCTACCTATCGCTCTATAATTCTATTTGTATATGAATCTATCTATCTATCTGTCTATCTGTCTATTTGTCTAATAATCTGTCTAACTATTAGTCTATCTATATTTCTATATATTTTTCTATCTCTTTGCTTATCTATCTATCTATCTATTTATCTATATATCAATCTATCTATCCATATGTTTATCAATTTGTATATCAAATTATCTAACAAGATGTCTATCAATTGTCTTTCAATCTTTTAATAATTAAGTCTATCAATCTGTCTATCAATCTATCTATTAAGCTGTCTATCTATCTATTTTCTATCAATCAATCAATATATATTTCTCGATATCAATATGTTTATCAATTTCTCTGTAAACTATCTATCTAGATGTTTATTTTTTTTTCATTTGTCTATCTATCTATCTTTTTGTATGTTTATTTGACTTTCTATCTATTTATCTATCTATATATCTAAATTATTGTCAGTCTATATGCCTACTTGCCTGACTATCTTCCAACCTGGCTACCTACCTATCTAGCTATCAATTTGTGTGTATATCTATATGTTTATTTGCTTGTCTATCTATATATTGTTCTTTTTATCTATCTATCTATATTTCTGTCTATCTATCTATCTATTTGTCTATCTATCTGTCTATCTACTTCTTTATCTATTTATATATCTATCTTTGTATCTTTTTGTCTATGTTTCTGTCTATCAATCTCTCAATCTATCTATATTTATATCTACTTGTCTATCTTTTGTATATCGATCTATCTATCTATTTATATATATTTGTGTCAATCTATCTATCAATTAATCTATCTATGTATCTATCTGACTATCTATATTTTTATTTATTTAATCTATCTAACTTTATATCTATCTATCTATCTTATTGTCTAAATATCTATCTATCTATTTAATTATCCATCTATCTACATATTAATATATCTATCTATCTATTTACCTATCTACCTATCTAACTATTTATGTATCCGACTAACTATCTATCTATAATCTATTTGTCTAATATTCAATCAATCAATCTATCTATTTATCTATTTGTGTAACTATTTCTCTATGTTTCTATTTATCTATCTATCTAACTATCTATCTATATGTCTATCGAGTTGTCTATCAATATATCTAACAATTTATCTATCAATCTGTCTATCAATCAATCAATCTATCTTTTTATCAATATGTCTATCAATCATTCTATCTTTTAATCATTATGTCTAATAATATGTCTATCTATCTGTCTATCTATATGTCTATTTATATGTCTATATATCTGTCTATCTATTTGTCTATCTATCTGTCTTTCTATTGGTCTATATATTTATTTGGCTATTTATCTATCTATCTATCTATCAATCTATCTATTTGTATATCATTCTATCTATATTTATGTGTATTAATCTCTCTCTCAATTAGTCTGTCAAACTATTAATTTATTTATTTATTTGTCTTTCTATTAGTTTGTCTATATGTATTTTTATTTGTTTGTCTTTTTATTTATCTATCTCTCTATCTATCTCACTATTTGTCAATCTTTCTACCTACCTGACTGTCTACATTCCAACCAGGTTGCTTGTATGCCTATCTGTCTTTATATTTGTATTTCTATCTACATGTCTCTCTATCTCACTGTTTATCTATCTGTCTATCTATATATTTGTCTTTCTATATGATTATCAATTTATCTATCTATATATATCTATCTATGTATTTATCTATCTCTCTGTCTTAATATCTATCTTTATAACTATCTATCTATCTGTCTATCTAGTTGTTTAACTATCTATCTATCTCTCTATATATATATGTAAATCAATCAATCAATCAAACTTTATGTCTATCTCCCTAAGTTTCTATCTATCTATCTAATTGTCTGTCTGTCTATCTATATATCTATCTATATAACAAACTAACTATCTATCTATCTTTCTATATATATCATTTTATCTATTTGTCAATCTATCTATATAACTATCTATCCTTTTATTTGTGTAAATCTATTACTATCTATCTATCTAGCTATCTATGTATTTTTCTGACAATCTATCTATTTATCTATTTATCTATCTATCTATCTATCTATCTGTCTGTCTGTCTGTCTGCCTGCCTGCATGTCCTTCTATCTATATGTCTATCTATTTATCTTTCGTTAGATGTATCTATCTATTTATCTATATATCTATTTCTCTCTATTAATCTATCTCTTTATCTATCTATCTTTCTAACTACCTGTCTATCTATCTATCTATATGTTGTTTGTCTGTCTTTCTGTCTTTCTTTCTATCTATTTGTCTATTTAACTTTCTTTCTATCTAACTATCTATTTATCTTTTTATCAATCTATCTTTCTATCAATCTATCTAACTATATATATATCTATCTATATATCTATCTATCTATATTTCTTTCTATATATCAATCTATTTATTTTTCAATCTATTTAACTATCTATCTATCTATTTGTCAAATAAAATGTCAATTAAATTATTTATTTGTCTATCTATTTTTTGTATATCTATTAGTCTATAAATATGTCTATCTATATATCTTTTAATCAGTCTATCAATCAATCTATCTATCAGTTTATCTACATGTCTATCAATATCTCTATCTATTAGTCTATAATTCTATCTATCAATCTATAAATCTTCTTATCTATCTTTCATTTAGTCTATCTGTCTATCTATCTATCTATCTATCGATCAATCGAACTATCAATCTTTTTATGTATCTATCTTTCTTTCTTTCTTTCAATTTATTTGTATGTCAATCAATCTATCTATCTGTCTATCTTTTTATATAAAAATCTATCGATCCATCTCTATATCTATTTGTTAATCTATCTTTCTATCATTCTATTAACTTGTCTATCTATTTCTCTCTCTATCAATCTGTCTATCAATCTCTCTGTCAATCTATCTATCTATCTTTCCTTCAATTTGTCTATCAATCTGTCTATTAATCTGTCTATCAATAAGTCTATCTAATAGTCTATCAATATATCTATCAATGTGTCTATTAATGTGTCTGTCAAACTTTCTATCAATATGTCAGTAATCTTTCTATCATTTTATTTATTAATCTATCTATCTATTTGTATATCTATCAACATATCTATCTATATGTTTATCTATCTATCAATCTTTCTATCTTTTTATCTATCTATCTATCTTTCTAGCAATCTATATATCTATGTGTCTATAAATATGTGTATCAGACTATCTATCTATTTATCTGTTTGTCTATCTATCTATCTATCTATATGTTTGTCTATCTCTTTGTTTGTTTGTTTGTCTATCTATCTGCCTATATTTTGTCTGTCTATCTATCTATCTTGCCTCCATGCCTAATTGTTTGCCGACATAATTGCATGCCCATCTGACTATCTATCTATCTAACTATCTATCTATTTGGCAACTATTTGTGTGTCTATTTGTCTATCTATCTATTTGTATTTCTTTTTGTCTAACTATTTGTCTATCTATCTGTCTATCGAAATATCTATCTATCAATCTATCTACCTATCTACTTGTCTATCTATCTATTTGTTATCTTTCTATCTATCTATCTATCTATATTTATATCTAACTATCTATCTATGTTTCTTTTTATTGGTCTATCTATATGTTTATTTTTTATCTATCTATATATCTATCTGTCTATCTATCTATCATCATTCTATCTATCTATGTGTCTATCTATCTATCTATTTATTTATGTATCTATTTAATAATCTCTCAATCTATCTGTCTATCTATCTATGTATCTATATATCTATTTATCGTCTATCTTTAAAACTATTTATTTATATATCTTTCAAACTTTTTATATATCTATCTATCATTCTATTATCAATATTTTTATCAATATGTATATCAATCTTTCTATCATTCTAACAATCAATCTGTATATATATATATGTCTATCTATCTAACTATCTATCTATATATCTATCTGTTTATATATTTGTCTATCAATCAATCTATCTATCACCCTATCAATCTATCTATGTGTCTAACAAACTACGTCAAACTATTTATCTATCTTTCTGTTTGTCTGTCTAACTTTTTTTCTATTTGTCTGTCTCTTTGTTTGTCTGTCTGTCTAACTCCCATTCGTTTGTATGTATTTATGTTTATATGCCTGGCTACTTGATTGTCTGCCTACTTTACTACCTTCCAATCTGTCTGTCTATCTATCTAATTATCTATCTATCCATCTTAATATTTGTGTGTCTATTTGTCTATCAATCTATTCATCTTTCTATGTTTCTAACTATATATATATATATCTATCTATCTATCTATCTGCCTATCTACTTGTCTATCTATCTTTTTATTATCTTTCTTTCTTTCTATTTGTATATCTATCTGTCTATTTATCTGTAAATCTATTTTTCTATCTATCTGTCGATCAAACTATTTGTCTATATATATCTCTGTCAATCAATCAATCAATCTATCTATCTATCTATGTGTCTATCTATATTTCTATTTATTTTTAAATATATTTATCTGTCAATCTTGCTTTCTATCTATCAATCTCTCTATCTATCTATGTGTGTATCTATGTGTCTATCTATCTGTTTATCTATATGCATATCTATATGTCTATCTATCTTCCTATTTATTTGTGTATCTATATGACTAACATTCTATCTATCTATATGTCTGTATGTCTGTCTATTTATCAGTCTATATTTTTGTCTATATATTTATTTGTCTATCTATCTATCTGTCTTTCTATCTATCTATCTGTCTGTCTATCCTTCTATATGTCTATCTATATGTCAATTATTTATCTCTCTTTCTTTCTATATATCTTTCTATTAATATTTCCGTATAACTATTTGAATATCTTTCTGTTTAACTTTCTATCTATATATCTTTATTTTTATTTATCTATCTATCTATATATATGTCTATCTAATTTTAAATCTATCGATCTAATAATATTTCTATCTTTCTATCTAATAATCTGACAATCTATCAATCTATTTATCTATCTATCTATCTCTCTATCTTTTTATATATCTAACTATATATCTAAATATTTAGCTATCTATCTATATATCTATCTATCCAACTATCAATCTGTTTTTATAATAGTCTATCAATTAGTCTATCTAATTTCTATCAATTTATTTATCAATTTATCAATCAATCTGTCTATCAATCTATCTATCAAACTAACTATCAATCCATTTATCAATCTATCTCTTATTATCTCTATCAATCTATTTATCAATCAATCAATCTGTCTATCTTTCTATCTATCTATATATCTATCTATCTATATGTTACTTTATCTGTATATCTTTATTTCTATCTATTTATATATCTTTCTATCTATTTGTAAGTCACTCTATTTATCTATCTATCAATCTATCTGTCTATCTGCCTATTTATCTATGCATCTACTTGTCTATCTATTTGTCTATCTATATATCTATCTATCTGTCTATCTATCTATTTGTTTATTTGTATATCTTTCTTTTTATCTATTTACCTAACTATATATCTTTATATCTGTTTATCTAACTATCAATCTATCTATTTGTCAATATTTCTAATAATATGTATATCTATTTGTCTATCTATTTATCTGCCTACCTATCTATCTGTCTGTTAATCTATCTATCCATCTATTTATTAATCTATCTATCAACTTATCCTCAATCTATCTATCAATTTATCTATAAATCTTTCTATCAAAATGTCTATCAATCTCTATATCATTATGTTTATCAATCAATCAATCTATCTATATATCTATCTATCTATCTTTATGACTATAAATCTATTTATCAATCTATTTATTAAATTGATAGTTTATATGTCTATTTGTCTTTCTTGTCTATATATGTCTTTCTATTTGTTTGTTTGTCTATCAGTCTATCTATCTATATGTCTGTCTATCAATCCCTTCGTTTGTCTGTCTATCCATCTACCTACATGACTGTCTACCTATCTAGCTGGCAGCCTATCTGCCTATTTGTTTGTCTGTCTATCTCTCTACCTATCTATCTTTCTATTTCACTTATTTGATTTGTCTATCTATCTATTTGTTTATATATCTGTATATATATATATATATATATATATATCTACTTATTTATTTATCTTTCGAACTATCTATCTATCTATCTAATCTATTTATCTATCTATATTACTACTTATTTATCTACCTATCTCTCAATCTTTCTATTTATCTATATATCTAAATATCTAACTAACTAACTAACTATTTGTCTATCTATCTATCTATTATCTAATAATCTCACCATCTATTTGTCTATCTATTTGTTTATCTATCTGTCTATTTTTATGTCTATCTATTTATCTATCTATCAATCGATCTATCTATCTATCTATCTATCGATCTATCAAACTATCAATCAATATGTATTTCAATCTATCAATCATTATGTCCACTACAAAAAAATGTCAATTTATATAGTGAAATTTAGCTAGGGAATAATTCCTATCTAAATAGTGAGTAATTAGCTAGGAAATAGCAAGGAATTTTTGATATAATATTGAAATAAAATTTTTCAAGGATTAAAGACGATTAGCGATGGAAATTGCTGATTCAAAATTTTTCGTCAATTTTACCTATGAAGCTTCCCTAGCTAATCTAGCGATGGATTTAGCGTCGGAATTCCCCTAGCTAATTAGAATGAGAGATTATTTGCAACAATTTTTTTTTTCTAAATTTCATTGCATTGAAAAGTGAGAAATATAGCAATGGATTTAGATACAGAATTATCGATGGATTTCCCGAGCTGTTTAGATCGTGACATAATCCGTCATTACTTTTTGTTGATTTCCCCACAATTAAATGCGGGAAATTTAGCGACGAAATTAGCGACAAATTCTCTCTAGCTAATTAGATCGAGACATTATCAATATATGAATGTTTTTTCTCTTTTATATTTTTTTGCAAGTGATTATACCTTAAATGACAATTTTTACAAAATATATGCATTTAGCTATAGATTTCCCCTAGCTTTTGTGCTGGGAATGATTTCCATCGCTAATCTTTAATTATTTTATTTATTTTATTTATTTTATTTATTATTTATTTTAAGTTTTTATGTAATTTTCTATATTAAAGGTATGTCATGACCTATGGATTATCATTTCTTTAAAGACAAATTCACCTCATATTATTATTAAAATAGGATATTATAAAAAAATAATTTCAAAATTATATAAATACAAATAAAAATTTATATTAATAATGATTAAATAAAATATTTTTAAAAGTATACAAATTATTTTTCTAAAATATTTACTTATGATAATTAAATATATTAATTAAAAAACATTAAATAATTAATTATATATTTATAACCTTTTGTAAGAAAATTTAATTAATAAATGAACATATAAAAAAATTACTACTACTAAAAAGGTAAAATATATAATTATATGATTAAATAAAAAAATTATAAAAATATTTGAATTAATGAATAAACAAATAAATATTTATATTATTTAAAATAAAAAAAATTATTTTAATGATTATAGTAATATTTTAAAAAATATTTACAAAAAGATTTACAAATTTAGGAAAAAAAATTCAAATTATTTTTTAAATCTAAAAAAAAATAATTTGATATTTAAAGATAAATACATAGATGTTTTAATTACATCAATAAAATTTTGATGATTCAAAAAATAGATATCTCATCATGGTTATTAAAAGAACACTTCATGTGTTTTATTAGGGTTTGAAAAATAATTATTTAAAATATTACTAATTAAATTTTTTTGTCCTTAAAATACTTAAATTACTTTTTACGCCAATAAACACTTTTAGAAAGTACTACCAAACTGACCCTAAGTTGATTTTAATTCATGTTTTTTTGTCCCTACTCAAATTTATAAGAATTAAACAATTGAGTAAGATCTTTGCTATTAACTTATAATATTCTACTTTTTATTAAAATAATAAATAAAACATTTTTTATTGATCTTCTAAGCTTTAAATAATTTTTAAATTTATATAAATTATAAATTATATCAAATAATATGAAATTTTATTCCTTTATAATTATTTCATATTATATCAAAAAAAATAAATTGAATTCTTAAAAATTTATCACCATTATATATATATATATATCTAATACTTTATTATTATATATTATTATTTAATTTATTTATGAAATAATATCATTTATGGTTAAAAAAATTATATTCCATTTTTTTATTTAAATTATTTAATTTTTATAATTTTAGTTTACATGTATATCTTTGTCTCTTTTTTTTATTAAAAAAAAGAGATAAATTCAATCACTTAATTCCGTGAAAAAAAATGCTAAGGAATATTCAATCACAAACAAATTGGACTATGTTAGCAACCAACAAATTTAGACTCTTCTTGTTGCCAAGTAATATTATCATTGATCTTCTCCTTCAAAATACTATATACATTTCTCTGTCCCTCTCACTTTCATTACCAATCGCAAAGTTTGGTTTATATAGAATATTTGGTTTTCATTTTTTTATTTTCCTCCAATTTTCTTCATCTTTCTTCTATTTTCACATCACTTATATGAAGTTAACTCTATGCCATTGATGAAATAGTAAATGGTTAGTGTAACCTTTTGTTTTTTAACTGTTTAAAAAATTAGGGTTTTATAGATTTTAAATATAAAATGTACTTAAAAAAAATCTATGCTTAATGTTTTCTGCTTCTGTAACTTAATAAAAAAATTATGCTTAATGTTTTCTGCTTCTGTTACTTAATAAAAAAAGTATGATTAATGTTTTCTGCTTCTATAACTTAAGAAAAAACAAAATCAATGTTTATAGGTTCAATTTTTTGTCTCCAAAAATATTATAAATAGATAACATTATTTATAAACTTTTATACATTTATATAATCATATGACATTATATATAAATGTCTATACTTTAATATATATATACATATTACATTATATATAAACATTGATATGTTTATATAAACATATATTGTTATATATAAATATTTATACATATGTATACATGTTTATAAATATTTTACACCATTTACATAAAACTATCCATTTATATATTTTTTTATATAACATTTATATAACATATAAAAATTCTATACATTTTTGTAAACATTTATATAACATATAAAAAATCTATACATTTTTGTAAACATTTATATAACATATAAATTTTTATATAAATATAAAATATTTATAATGTTTATATAAATATGATATATATATATATTATATAATATTTATAAAAGTGTTACAAATATATAATTATACATATGTAACATTTATAAAAAAATTTTAAACACAACATTATATCTAAACACTTGTATATTTATAAAAGTGTGCAATTTTTTTTAATGATTATTCTTTTTAATGTTTAATGGATTTCAAATCACCAAAAGTGTGCTAGCTCTTAAAGTTGTTTATATATTTATTGTTTAATGCTTACTCTTCATCGCTTATCTTATATGTAGGAGCGTTTGATTTGTGGTAACACTTTCTACCCTTACTCATCAAAATGAAAGAATATCATTTTTAATGTCTAGTTATTTTTCTTCTTCGAACCCTATCATTCATCATGAGTTTGTGTACCATGGTCATGGTGAGTTACATTTCATTGCTCATTATTTGCTTACACAAAAACATGATATGCATTCTTTGATCGTTGAATTAGAATGTCTATCATTCCTGACATGTTAGGATGTTAATGAGAGATTTTGAACACAGTCAAACTCTGAACCAGCAAGCATGAAAGGGGCTGCAAGAGGGTACAAGAAGATGAGAGGGTTGGCTTTGCACAACTTTCACAGAGTATTGATCTTTATGTCTACCCTCGAAGCCATACCATAATCACCATACTTCCTAAGCATAGATTTTTTAAGGGCATGACTATCAATGATAATCACCCCAAATTGTTAAAGCATATGAGAGCTAGATTGCCTCTTTAAGTGACAAACCTCGCAACTCTCTTGATTCTTCTCAAAGAATAGGCAAGATAGCTGATTAATCCCTTCATGGTGCTTGTGGAAACACTGACATCAATTCCATGAATATCCAGATGAGTCAACCTAGTTCTGATCATCAGCCTTTTTCTACGATAGACTATCTTTGGCTCACCGACACTCTCTCAATGACAGAACAATCCCAAATTTCATCAATTTATGATTCATCCTCACTCCCTGCATTTGCAAGGCTATGACAAGTCGAAACTAGTTCAACAATTGGCAGGCAAACCTTTGGAGCAGCTCCTCATGTTCATCTTGGCGCCTTACTTTCATTAGGTTATGCTGGTAGAAAAGAAATGGCTGCAAATGATTACGATGATCTTCCTGACTTTGATTTTGGAACTGCTTCTGATACTTCTCTTTCTTCACGAGGAAAAATGCTAAATGTTGCGACTAGATCCCAAGAAATATTCTGGTGGTGAATTTGATAATCTTGATTGTTCATTGACCAAGTCCTTGACACCATTCAAGTCAATGAAAACTCTTCAAAGTGTGTCATATTATTTTTGCTTTGAAAGGTTTCCTCCGCTTGCACTACAAGAAAAATCTCATATAGCTAGGGACAATTCCCTAGCTAAATAAGCATTTTCCATCGCTAAACGGGATATAGCTTGGATTACCGATTGATCGGTTTTCTATCTAAAGTGCTTCTTACTATATTTTAGCGACAGAAGTGTCCCTAGCTAAAAAGGTAGAGACAGAAAAATTCCTTGCTAAAAAATAAATTTCGTAGTTAAATTAGAAAGATAAATGAGATATTCCGTCACTAAACAAAAATAACGACGGATGATTCCTGAGCTAAAGTGCTGGTCTATAAATTTTAGCGACGGATATAATCCATAGCAAATAAATTTAGCGATGGAATATCTGTCGCTAAATTTAATATTTCCCTAGCTAAATTAGCTAGGGAAATTCCCTAGCTAAATTAGCTAGGGAAATTCCCTAGCTAATTTAGCAAGAAATTTTTCCCTTGCTAATTTATCAAGGGAATTTTCCATAGCCATTTTTAATTTCAAAGATAATTTCAGAATTTAAAAATTATTAAATTTTTTAATTAAATAATTTAATATTTTTATATCAAATTGAATAAAAATTAAAACTATAAATAATTTATAAAAAACAAAAATAAATCATTTAAAATCTTTATGTAAATTCAATATTTTACATTATTAAGACAAAAAAATAACAAACTTTTTTATGATATTATTCATCAATGTATCTACCGATAGTACATAAAGTATAATATATCCATTCATTGACGTTGTTTTCTCTCCCTCTGATCCTCCAATCATCATTTTTATACTATGACAATGCTGTCCGAGTCACAGCACATTATGTCAAGTGAAAAATCTCATCACTAATAGAAGCTTTGTATGAGGAACAATGTTGTATCATATCTATAAGAAATTTAAACAACTCAATCAAATTAACAAAAAAAAGTTATGTTTTGATACATATATAATTCTGTAGTATATATGTAAATATATACTAGCTTCTCACTCGTATATATATTACTGCAGTATAAGTACATATAAACAATTGTATTATGTGTACATATAAACTAAGTACAAATAAACTTAGTATATATGTACATAAAATACTATAGTATTAAATGTATGTATATGCTGACTTTATTTGTACGTATATATCTCATTTGGTGTTGTTGCTGCTGCTCCCACCGTTGCTCTCGCCACTACTGCCGTTGCCACTGTCGCTGCCAATACCACAGCTGCTGTCGCCACTACTGCCTCCACTGCTACTGCCACCGCCACTACCATTGCCGCCGCTGCCACCACTATCGCCGCCACTACCACTATCATTGTCACTACCACTGCCACCGCCTCAGCCGCCACTTGCCGTGGCTACCAACGATGATAATAGCCTTTTACATACCTATAATAGGCTAAAATTCTACCTAATATTTATGGTGAAACACAAACATATTAACATATATATATATATAAAGTTATTATAGACATTAACAAACAAAAATTATTGTTGAATGTCATACATTTTCAACAAAAATTTAAAAAAAATAATTTAATATTTTAAAATTAAAATTTAATAAAAATAGAAATTATAAATGAAAATTTTAAATTAAAAAAAATCATTCAATAACTTATTCTTATACAATATTTTAAATAACTAAAACAAAAAAATAATAAAATTATATTACATCTTATTAATCAATGTATCTACCGACTGTGCATAAAGTATATTTTATCAATGCATTGAAGTTGCTTTCTCTCCCACTGCTCCTCAGATCACCAACTTTCAGCTATGAAAATGCTGTTCGAGTCACTGTGCTTCAAGTTTGTTGAAAAATGTCCTTGCTTATATATGCTTCGTATAGGAATCAATGTGGTACCATATCTGTACAAAAGTTAAACCACCAAATCAAATCAAAATAAATAAATAAAACTATGTTTTGATAAATATATATTGCTGTAGTGAATATGTACATATATTCCAACATTTCACTTGTACATATATTACTGTAGTATATGTACACATAAACTATAGTATTATATGTACGTATATACTAACTATATATGAATGTATATACCGCATTTGTTGCCGTTGCTACTACTCTCACTACTGTTGTCACTCCTACAGCTGCCACTACTTCTTTTGCCACTACTGTTGCTGCCACCACTGGTGCTGCCGCTACTACTGCTGCCATTGCTACCACAGCTACCAATGCTGCCGCTGCTGACCCTACCGCCACCACTGCTGCAACTATAGCCGCCACTATAGCTGATGCTACTGCTGCCGCTTCTGCCACTGATGCCATAGCTGCCATTGCGGCCGCTGATGTCTCATGTGCCTCTACTGTTGTTGCGGCCACTACTGCTGTCATTCCCACATTTGCTGCTATTGCTACCACTTCCGCTGCTGCCACTATCGCTTCTACTAATGGCACAACCTCTACCGCTGCTACTGAATATAGACTTTTACATACCTATAATAGGCTAAAACTCTACCCAAAAAATATAGAGACAAAAAACATATTCACAGATATATAAAAAAAATATTATAGGCATGAACAAACACAAATTAAAGTTGATTGTCATATCGCTTCAACAAAAATCCAAAAGGTGTCCAGCAATTATCTTTAGAGATAAAGAGAGTGCAAAAATAATATATTTTTAGAATAATAAAGATAAGATAAGCTAGCCATCTTTTTGATAAAGCTGAAATCGGTAAATATGGGACTCATGCATTGGAAGGACCGTGGAAATCTCTGAATGCTTTGAATCAAAAAAATTTTTTCTCTCACATAATGTGTCCTACAAAGATTCATAATTTGATTTATTGGAAAAGCAAAGAACAAAACTAGAAAAAAAAAAACTTGAAACCTGCAAAAAAATATCATAATTATTTGTTACATAGACAAAAATAAATAACAGTTCAGAAAAAATTTTATACTCAATCATCCTTTTAATTTGTAGGGAATGCTAGTCTCTCCTATGAGAATTCAAAGCTGGATCTCTGAATGCTCTCTGATGCACCAATGCCGCTAACTGTGACTCCATATAAGACATCTGCTACTACATTGTTTTTTTAATTGCTTTAATTTCTTGCATTTCTTCCATCAAATTAGTTATCTGCTCATCCTTCTTTTTCATTTTGGTCTCCATATCTATAATACGTTCATTTCTTTCAATAATTGTTGTTTGATCGCCTCATCCACCATTGCTGTGACAGATGAATTAGAAGCATGAATGCTACAAAAATATGCCACTTCCTTAGAGCCAATTCCGTACACTCGCTCCTTCTTTCTACCATCACATGACCTTCTAATTCCACGTCACATTTCTATTCTTTGTATTAACATTATCATCAAAATAATAAGAACAAAATGATGAAGCTTCTTCTATTAATATGCATTACAAATTGAACCTTCAACTTTTGCATTGTTTCTAATATTCAATTCAACTTACCAAGATACCTACAACCATAATGTTAGGTTTCAATTTGATTAAATTACAATATTACTTAGAGTACGAAATAAAAAAACACAACAAATTATATGTATTTACCTTTCAAAAGGATACATCCACCTGAATTGCACTGACCCTGCAATCCTTGCTTCATATGCCAAATGGACTAGAAAATGCTCCATTGAGTCAAAAAAACTCGGTGCGAATATCTGTTCAAACTTTCAAATAATAAGTGGAATATCATTCTCCAGACTCACCATGTCATCTATTTTGATTGTGGTTGTAGTTAACTATTTGAAAAACAAACTTAGTTCTATAAGGACCTTCCAAACACTTAGTGGAAGTAATTCACAAAATGCAATTGGTATTAATCTCTGCATAAATACAGATAGTCCTGACTTTTCATTCCAAATAACTTAAGATTATTCATATCCATGCATCTACCCTTATTTGACACATCCATCAAAAAATTTCAAAATTTTAGCCCATTCACACAATATCTATCTTGCCTTCTTATTAAGTGTGTAGCAAGCTTTAGAGAATATTCCTATTTCCTCATTCAGTTTCAATTCAAGATGCTGATAGTAATCATTTAGCTCTTGTCTTGATTTTAAAGTGTGTTTTGTCTTTCCATTTACATTAATGATAGTGTTGATAACAATGTCAAAAATATTTTTTTCAATATGAAAAAAATTGAAGTTATGACGAATTAAAATGGACTTCCAATAGGGCAAGTCCCAAAATATACTACATTTCTTCCAGCCAAATAATTTGCCTATTGGTCCATTAGTTCCAGTAGCATCCTTTTCAGTTACCTTCTTCAAACCCAAACTATGAATCTTTGTAATAATTTCATCTTCTGAATGAACTGCTGGTGCAACTTTCTTCACAGTTTTATTTTTTTGAAATGTAGTTCTATTTCTTCGAAATAGATGATTCATAGGTAGAAACTTACAATGGTTATCAAACCATGACTGTTTAAAACTAAATTTGATTGTAATTGCATCAGAATTTGTCGTGCAATACGGGCATGTGAATCCTTTTGTAGTACTCCAGTCAGACAATATTGAATATGTAGGAAAGTCACTTACCGTCCACATAAGGGCTGCCCGCATAATGAAATTTTGATCCTTTGAGATATTATATGTATTCATGCCAATATCCCATAAATGATTTAACTCTACAATAAAAGGCTATAAGAAAACATCCAGCATGTCACATTTCGACTTTCTGCTACAAAATCTTGATGTATATAATTAAATGCTTCCAAGCAGGTGAATCTGATGGATGACGTATTACCCCTTCTTCAACCTCATGCTCAGAATGCCACATCATATCATTTGCTCTAGCATTTGATACAAATAGTCTTTGTAATCGAGGAATTAATGGAAAATTATACATCTTCTTAAAGTCAACCTTCAATTTTTTTCGTGTTTCTACCGCACGATGTGCCTTCCTAAATCGAGGATGGCCACAAAACTTACAACTAATTAAATCAATATCACCGCCCCATTATAACATGTATCCATTTAAATAATAATCAATTTTTTCCACTAGTAGACTCATTCCTCATAGTAACTTCTTAGTGTTGTAAAATTTGTTAGTGATCAATTTATTATCCGGAACAATCTCCTTCATTAATTCTGTCACCTGATCAAATAATTTCTCAGATATATGATTTTCTGACTTAATGCTCATTTGTCGACTCACAAGTGATAAGTGCGAATGTTTTTTACAACCAGGCCATAACTCTTTATCTGCAGCTTTAAGCATTTCATAAAATTTTTGAGCTTCAGGAATAGGTAGTTCATCCATGTAATCCATATTGAAGTCAGGACCAGCAGCTTCCATGATCATTCTATGGTATGTGTTTGATGATTCTTCACCACAAGAAAATGATTCAATACCATCATTTGGTCAATATTCAGAGCCTTTGTACTTTTCCCGTGATAAATCCAAACAAAATAATTTGGCACAAAGTCATATTTTTCCAAATGATATCTTATAGTGTTTGCATCACAAAATGGATATTCTGACACTTTCAATGATTACAAGGATACGTAATTTTTTCTCCATCCTTCAATCTCGATTACATGCAATATTGATGAAAGTTTCAAGCCCAGTCAAAAATCTTTATTCAAAAATACATTAATAACCCTTTTGTATATCCACTAATGATCTGAGCTCATTTTCCATGTTTTATTTACATAAATATTGCTTAATCTGTAATATAAATAAACATTTTATTACTTCAAATATACAAAGAATAAAATAAAATTAGTTACAGATGAATATTTAAAATTTAAATATCATGAATATAAAGGCAAGCCGTTTTCACAATCTACATTAATAGATAACGTAATTTTTAGCACGATAAAGATTAAAATATATCACAGTTATACTAGATAAAGGATGCTAAGTACAATAATGCACAATAAATGAAAGCAAAAAATACATTTAATGGTTGATGGAGGAGAGGGAGAGAGAGAGAGAGAGAGCGAGAGAGATAGGTGGGGAGAGAGATGGGTAGAGAAATCGAGAGATGGGGGAGAGAGAGAGAGAGAGGGAGAGAAAAGGAGGGAGAGAGAGTGGGAGAGAAAAGGTCAGATCGAGATGGGGAGAGAGGGAAAGAGAGAGAGGTAGAGAGAGAGGGAGAGAGGGGGGCATGGAGAGAAAGAGAACAAGCAAGAAAGAAGAGCCAGAAAAAAAATAACACGAGAGATAGTGTGACACATAAAAAAAAGAGGATGAGAAAGACAGAAAGAATTATAGAGGGAGAGAGACACATAAAGAGTGGTGTTAGAATGAAGAATTATAAAAGAAAATATAAGTTCTTCAGTACAAACCTATTAAATATTATATTTTTTTATACATAAGTTCATATTTGAGCCTGAGACCCAAGGGCTGGGATTAGTAAGAGTACAACCCTTATTTGTATTATGCCATATATAAGCCTGATCAACAGACACTCTCATGCTATGTGCTTACATAATGTTGATATTATATGTTTAGCCGTTTTATTTCAAGTTGTTGCAACAAAATAGTATTATCCCATATATAATTATATGTTAGGATACATATAGTAAATGTAGTTATAAATAGTTACATTTAGTTTAACATATAATTATATATAGATATATTCATACAAGTAGTTATAAGTAAATATAAATAAATGTATACAAAGTTATAAACAATTATATAGATTTACATATAAGTATACATATATGTTTACATAATTAAAATAAAGTTATATTTATATAAAGTTTTTATAGTTATACAAATATTTATATAAGTCATGCACATTTAGTTAAACATTATGTTTGTATGTTTTTATACATATAATTATAAAATATAGTTACATGTGGTTATACATATAGTTACATGTATAGTTAAACTTAATTTATAAATGTATGTATATATATTTTTTCATATAATTTCATATATTTATACATATAGTTATATATAGGTATGAAAATGCTAAAATGCATTTTTTATACTAAATATAAAAATGTATATAACACATGTTGTTAATTATATATTTAAATATAGTTATGTAGTAAAGTTTTATAGTTATACCATATAGTACAATAGAATTATTTATAGTTATATGTTATTATACATATAGTATATATAGATATTAATATTTTTATATATTAAACATATAGTTATATAAAACTATATTCATACAAATAATCATTCACAAATATATAAAGTTATCAATAATATATAATTTACATATATGTATAAATAGTTATAAATATAGTTATATTTAATGTTTTAGAGTGTTATATAATTATACAAATATTTATATATAGTTATACAAATATTTATACATAGTTATACACATATAGTTAAATATATATTGTATGTTATTATACATGTAATTATAAATATAGTTAAATGTGGGTATACTTATAGTTACACAAATACTTATAATTCTAAACACTAAAATAATCAAATCCTACTTGTGTTATAATGATAAAGATTTTTGAATCCAAGATTTCTAAAAGTTACTAGTTGGATGGTTGGTGGCATCATTAAATAGGTGTAAGCCTTGGGATTTAACCTATTCATATTTCTTTGAATAAGTATATTTTGGTAAACTCTATGAGAATGAAAATTTGATTTTTGATTTCTGAAAATATTATTTTAGATTTATATTTTTTAAAAACTTATGTGAGATAAACAAAGCTGATGCATTTCGGTGCAACAAAAGTGGATAAAAGTTATAATATTATATGAAAAATGTTAAGGGGAACCAACATAAAAATAATTATATTTTTTTTCAATTTTTTAATTTTAATATAACATTTGGGGATCCAAATCCAAAATATTTATGATTTGGGTCTTCCAAATTTCTATACTGATAATTACCTTCCTTTTTTCATACGGAATGCATATACTCAAGTATGCATATGAGTTTATATAGAAACTCATATTTAGTAAACAAAAACATATGCATATGGAGTTCATTAAGACTCTGTATGCATAAACATATGCATTAATTCGTTTTTGCATACTGATAAGCTGAAAAAAGTTTATGCATAATGTTTTTTTAATTATATTGGGATAATTATGAGTATCCGAATATAGGTACTAAAATATAACCCAAATCATAGATATTTTTTTTGGATTCCATAAAATAATTATCCATATATATAATATATATATATATTAAAAATGAAAATATTAAGTATTATTATTATTATTAGTGTTATGGAGGAAATCCTTTTTTTTTTGCAAAGTTGGATAAAAGTTAGTGCTATTTTTGGATGCAACAAATTATAAAGAATAGTACTTTCATTGTCAAGAAAATTATATTTAATAAAATTTTAAAATTGAACTAATTTAAGAAAATACTTCTCAGAGTAATATTCCTACCTTTTAGTGGTATCAATGCATAATATTAAATTGTTTTTGTTATTTTGTTTTGTAATTTAAGAGATGCAAGCCTAATATTTTTTTCTATTTGAAGATTAGAATGATTAGGATTTCTTGTAATGCATGTAATTGCTACTTAAGAGCTATAAGGCTACTCTAATTTTTTCATCATCTTAAACTTTTTCTCCTTCTCTTACTTCTTCTTCATCTTTTTCTACTTCTTTTTCTTGTACTACTACTACCACAAATGAGTATCTACTTTCAAATGAGAATGCTCATTTATAGATGAGATAATATTTCTTTGCTTTATCTTTAACATGGTCTATAGTATATGCCATTATACTTTCTCATTAATCAAAGATAAAAATATAGATTATAGTTCAATTGAGAAAGCTTACTAATAGATGAGTATCTAATTGCAAATAGTATAAAGGGTAAATTAATTACCAATTGTGCAAGATTAATAATAGATGAGTATCAACTTGCAACATATAGGAATCATTTGTTAGAGCATATGTTTGAGTGGTTGATTTGCCATTGTTGACAACTTCCTTGATTTGATAGAGCATAGTGATATATGTATCTCATACATCAACCATGATACAACATCAATATACATTTTTTTACAAGGTAAATGGTCTTGAGGTTGGTAATATATGTTCTACAAATCATCTCCATTGGAGAAACTAAGGTCTTGAAACACTAACTATGGTCTTCTTTATTAATAATATTTTTTCTATGACATGATTAATCAATCAACAAGTTTGGTTACCTAACAACAACAAATCATTAGAGCAAGCAAAGACATGAAGATTCAATTGATATGCCTTCCAATCTCAAAAGATTATCAAAAGATAACCATCAATGGGTTTCAAACCAATTTGAAAAATATTATAGCTCAAATATAAAACCAGTTAATTAAATATAATAATTTTGAATTAAATCACAAAATTATTTTTCATTTTCCCAAACTATACATAATAGAGTTGAATTAATAATAATAAATAATATATAATATAATATATATATATATATATATATATATATATTTTTATTACACACACTCGCACACATACACACTGAGAGAATTATGAATAGATTAACCAAAATGGCTTTTCTGGATTTTTCAAAAATGATGTTAAATGCATAGCACATAGTAATTTTAATAATGCAAAAATTATTAAACACATATACACACTACCATAAAATAAAAACACAAAAAAAACTTACACTATCAAAAAATACACTGCTAAAAAACTTACTATAAATAACATAGACTATGATAATACACACACTCTCATTTTATCATTCATATAATAGCAAAATACAGATTTAGACTATTTGTTTTTGAATAATTATTCTAAAAAATTTATTTTTTAGAATAATAAATCAAGAACATATGTATTTTTTTCGTGCTCACTCAAGAACACCCGTGAACAAAAACATTAGCAATGGGCCATGAATAATTGAAGTTTTAAATAGAAATATTTATAACCATAAAAAAAAGATACCAGCAAACTTTAGCATCAAATCACCCAAACCATGATAAAGAAGTTCACCCACTTAATACCAACATGCCCAAACAATGCATAACAATTTTTTCATTTCACATCTATTGTAATAAAAAAATTATAAATATAATTATGTTTAAATAGTTTATGTATACTTTTTTATAGTCATATATATATAGTTATGTTTAAACACACTTATTTAAAGAAAACTTATATTTATGTATACTATTTTTGTATACAGTATGTAGTAATTTATATTGAAAATTTTTTTAATTCGGCATACCTACTATGCACCATCAAAATCACACAATGACAATATTATATCACAAATCATGAAGTATGTATGATTAGTATATATACACAATCCAAAAATACCACGGTGAATAAAGGAGAATAATTTCGGAAACATTAAAAACTTACGCTTAATCAATTTAATCGATGAAGAATAAATGTATACAACGTACCCCAAATCAAATAAAAATTAAAACTTAAACCTTGAAATCGAATATATGTTGAAGCATCGGTGTCGAGGGATGGATGGCCTTCTGTGGAGGTTCGTCACTTAAGCATCAGTGTCAAGAAGATAATCGGTGTCGAAGAAGATAATCGGTGTCGAAGAAGATAATCAAATTTTTTATATTTTTAATTCTTATAACATTAAATACATATATATATATATATATATATATATAAATCAAAAAGACTAATTAATTGTATTCACTATAACAAATTTTCGAACAAAATTAATGTGCATGTTGTAAGGTACAAATGAAAAATAAACACCTTAAAATTTTTTATTATAATATATATAAACAATAAATATATAAACAAAAAAATATGATTAGCCTTATAAAAAAAATCAAATAGGTACAAAATTACAAACTTCATATAATAAGACATAAATAAAAGATGATTTGCCTTCTAGTCACTCGCCTAAGAATTATAAAATACTATTAATGTTAAAAATATATAAAAATTTATATTTTATCGTTTAACATTTTTAAGTCATATTTATTATTTAATAAAAAATTAATGTTAAAGCTAATAGTCAAAATATTACTCAATTATTTAATCTGTATATATTTTATTAAGACAAACATCTATGTATTTATTTATAAATATTAATTTATTTTCTTTTAACTATATAAAAAAATTATATTTATATTATATTTCAAGATTTTCAAATATTGTATTATTTATTTATTTAAAAGGTTTCTATAATAATAAAATTTTTTACTTAAAATAATATTAATTTTTACTAGTTTATTCGTCAATTCAGATAATTTATAAAATATTTTCTTTATTATATAATGAATTAATTTATAGTATATTATAGAAATTTTAATATATGTTAATTTAATTTTTAAAATAAAGAAAAAAATTATTATACTTATTGAATTTATATTTAATGTTACTTTAATAAAAATTTTTAAGTTTCTTATTTTAAAATTTTAGAAATTTTTTTGTATAATTTTATAAAAAATTAATACATCATAAAAATAGTTAATTTAGTCCTTATTAATATATATAATTGTTTTTTGTATTTGGATATTTTTTAAAATTATTTATTTATGATATAATTTTTTGATGATTTTACGAGAAGAATGTATGTTTCAAGGATTGCTCATCTATACCATTAACATAAATTTAATAACAAATTTAAATAAAATATTAAAACAATAAAAAAAAAAAAAAATTAGATAAATAAATATTGGTTAGGAAATGCCATTGCTAAATCCGTAGCTAAATTATGAATTTTATAAGGTATGGAAAATTGTCGCTATATTACATATTTTACTAGCTCGAGAAAATTTGTCTCTAAATCATATTTTATTAGCATGAGAAATTCCATCAGTAAATCTGTCGCTAAATCCATCGTTAAATCATGGATTCTATTAGCAAGGAAAATTCAGTTGCTAAATCAATCACTAAATCATAGATTCAATTAGCAAGAAAATTTTGTCATTAAATCTGTCGCTAAATCATGGATTTTATTAGCAAAAGATATTTCTTCGCTAAATCCGTATAATAATGGATTTGATTAGCAAGGAAAATTTTGTTGCTAAATCCATCGCAAAATCATCGATTTTATTAGCAAGGGAAATTCCGTGCTAAATAATGGATTTTATTAGCAGAAAAAATTCTATCGCTAAATCTGTAGCTAAATGATAAATATTATTAGCGAAGGAAAATCCCTTGCTAAATCTGTCGCTAAATAATGACTTGTATTAGCGAGAAAAAATCCTCGCTAAATCCATTGCTAAATAATGGTTAGTA
>JAREIK010000922.1:0-34889 GCA_029783825.1 Sapria himalayana
TCTATTTGCCTATCTATCTATCTATCTTTTAATCTGTCTATTTGTAGATTTATCTTTGTTTCTATCTGTCAATCTTTCTCTCTATCTATTTATCAGTCTATTAGTCTATCAGTCTATTTATTTATTTTTCAATTTGTCTTTTAGTCTATATGTTTATCTATATTTTAATCTATCTATCTATCTATCTATTTATATATCTATCAATCAATCTGTCTATCATTATATCTGTCAATTTATCTATTTGTCTATCTATCTATTTATCGATCTGTATATCTTAAAATCTATCTATCTCTCTATCTATCTATATATCTAACTCTTTGCCTATCTATTTATCTATATATCTAAATATCTATTTATCTATATATATCTATCTATCTTTTTATCTATCTATCTAATTATCTAAATATTTATCTATAAATCTTTTAGTCTATTTATCTATTTAATAAATTATTTTTTTATCTATCTATCTCTCTTCCAATTTATCTATGTATCTATCTATCGATTGGTCTATCTTTTTATCTCTCGATCTATATATCAGACTATCTGTCAATCTGTCAATTTAATTATCTAACTATTTCTATATTTGTCTATATGTCTATTATTTCTAAGTTACTATCTTTCTATCTATTTATCTTTCTATTTCTCTATTTTTTTATCTATATATCTATCTATGTATATATCAATTTATCTATCTTTTTGTCAATCAATCAATCTATCTGACTATTTATCAATCTGTCTATTTATCCATATATTTATCTATCTGTCTATTTGTCTATTTGTTTATTTGTCTATATGTTTATCATTATATCCATCTAAGTAAAAATCTATATGTCTATCTTTCTATCTGCCTATCTATCTATTTCTTTATTTATATTTTGGTATACCATTCTATCTATTTATTAATTAATCTATCGACTTGCCTATGTGTTTATCTATATATGTATCTTTATATCTACCAAACTATTTGTATATATATTTATCTATCTAAATATCTGGGGATCTTTTTATCTATCTATATATTTATCTATCTATCTATCTATCAAACTATATATATATCATTATATCTATCTATCTGTCTATTGATAAATCTATCTATACAACTGTTAATCAATATTAATCAATCTATCTATCTATCCTCTATCTCATCTTTTTTTTATATGTTTATCTATAATTATGGGCGATCTGTCAAAAAAAAAAAAAATAATTTGGTCTGTATATCTATCTTTCTTTTCTATTATCTATCATCTAACGATCTATTTTCTAAATTTTTCTTCAGTTATCATTTAATCCATCTACTATTTTTATCAATCTATATATGTTCTAATTGTAATATTTGTCTACCTGCCTATCTATCTATTTGTAATATTTGGTTTTATCTATCTATCTATCTATTTATCTTTCTATCTGTATTCTATCTATCAATCTATCATCAATCTATAATAAATCTATCATCAATCAACAAACTAACTATATATCTGGCTATCTTTATATCGTTCTATTTTATACCTATCTTTATATGTATCTAATTATCTATTTATATATCTATCTATCTATCTAACTATCTATATATTTCTATATCTATCTATTTATCTATCTATTTACATATCAACTAACCTATCTATCTACTTCACTACTTATATATCTATCTATCTATCTACTTATTTATGAATTTATCTATCCATCATTTTGTCAAACTTTCTATATGTCAATCTATCTTTCTGACTTTCTATCAATCTATCTATCTATATTTTTATCTATCTAACTTTCTATATGTCTATTTTTTATATATAAATTTGTTTATCTTTCAATCTCTAAAACTGTTTAGCTTTTTATATATCTATCTATCTATATGATTATCTATCTTTCTAACATTCATTCTATCATTATATTTGACTATCTATCTGCTTGTCTATTTATCTATTTGTCTATATATATATTAATATCTATCTATATATCTATGATGCTAACTATTTATTAATCTATCTATCAATTTATTTATCTATCTATTTGTATATCTATCTATCTATCTATCTAATAGTCTATCTTCCTTTCTACCTATTTACCTACCTATTTATATAACTATCTATTTGTCTATCTATCTATCTATCTATCATTTTGTGTATCTATCCATTAGTTTATATATCTTTCTATTTATCTATCCAATTGTCTATTTGTCATCTGTCAATCTGTCAATCTATCTATCTTATATCTTTTGATCTTTCTATCTGTCTATCTATATATCTATTAGCTATTAGTCTATTAATCTATCTCTCTATTTTTCTATCTCTCTATCAGTGTATTTTACTACTTGTCTATTTATCTATTTCTATATCTATCTTATTGTGTTTTTGTATATCTATTTATATATTTTTTTTCCTATATATATTTCTATTTATATATCTATCTATCTGTCTATATATTTATTTATTTATCTATTTATCTATTTATCTAGTTATCTATTTATTTATGTTTTTATATATCTATCTATCTATATATCTAATTATATTTATATTTATCTAACAATCTATCTATCTATTTATGTATCTATCTCTCTATCTATGTTATATTATATCTATTTATCCGGCTTTTTATATACATATTTAGATATCTATCTATCCATCAATTTGTCATCTTCTACCAAACTATATGTCAAATAGTCTATGTAATTATTTATTTATCTGTTTGTCTATTTGTTTATTTATCTATGTCTATCTTTCTATCCATTTAACAATTTATATATATGTCTATCTTTCTATTTATTTTTCTATTTATCCGCATATCATTCTATCTTTATTTCTATTTATCAATCTATATACTTGCATATCTATCTATCTTTCTATCTATATATTTATTTATATATATATATATATATATATATATATATATATATATATATATATATATATATATATATATATATATATATATATCTATCTATCTATTAATCAAATAATATTATATATATATATATATCTATCTATTTATCTATTTACGTATCTATCTATCTTTATATCTATCTGTTTGTCAATCTATATATCTATATATTTGTCTATCTATCTATATGTCTATCTATCTACATGTTTATCTATCAATATGTATATCTGTCTATCTATATATATGTCTGTCTGTCTATCTATCTATCTGTCTATCTATCTATTTGTCTATCTATCTATATGTCTGTCTATCTATCTATCTATCTGTCTATCTATCTATCTATCTATATATCTATCTATTTATAATATCATTTAATCTATCTATCTAATTTCTATCTATTTGTCTATTTGTCTATCTATCTGTCTATGAATTTTTCAATCTATCAATGAATTAACTAATCTATCTATCTATTTATCTATCTATCTATATATCTATCTATCTTTCTATCTATTTAATTATCTATTTTTTATTTATATATCTATCTATCTATCTAGTTATTTATTTATTTATCTATCTATCTACCAAACTAGCTACCTATCTATTTATCCCCCTATCTAACTATTTATCTATCTCTCTCTCTATCTATCTACTTACATATCTCTTTATCTATCTTTCTATCTATCTAATTATTTATCTATCTATATATCTATTTATCATTTTAACAAGCATTCTATCTATCGATCTATCTTTGTGACTATCTGACAATATATTTATCTTTCTATATGTCAATACATATATCTATCTATATGTCTATCTATCTATTTGTCTATTTAAATTTGTCTATCTTTTTTTAAGGTTTTTATTATTAATAATAACTCTCTCTTTTGGCAGAGGAATACCATTTGTAAAAGCTAGCATCTACCCAATTCCCTCTTACACCCTTATCCAAGAAAAAAGAAAGTTTCAAGTCTAAATGAGCTTATGTGTTTCTATACTTTAACACTTTAGGTCCTACTTTATAATCCTTTTTGTATTAACTTTTATGCCTCCTTTCTGCCCTTTATCCTTTAGACCTTATCCTTCTTTGCTACCTAGTCATATTTGAAGCTTTCCTATGCCTCCATTCGTTGAATACTCCTATTGTCACTATAATTCCTGCAAAAAAATACAGAATTTGTGTAAAAATTAACTCTATCTATTTACTTACCTTTGATTGATTCGGCTGAATATATTCTGCATAGCTGTATAGAACTTCTGCTGGATGTTCTTTCCATAGCTTTTTAACCCTCCCCTTCTCCTTCCTTTATCCTCTAACCTTTTATATCTCTTGCCTTTAATCCTTCCAAATCTGAATTGCACATTACCTCGCTCCTAGTTTAATCTATTCCAGATTCTATATTCTGGATTCTATTGACCTTTTAACCACATAAAATAACACATGACTCATCCTTTCCTTTAAACTAGGTTACGGATCTCAAACAAAAAAATTGAAAAGGAAGTTTTGCGAAACACGATAAAGAGTGTTCTTCCTCCGAACACATCATTCTTTGCTGTATTTCCTTAGCTTGAAGCCTGTTAAGCTGCTAAGAAAACAAAAAATATGCAACAAATACTACAATTTCAATTCATTTTACCTTCACTTCTACCTCTTGCTGAATTACCTGCTTATGTGTGTTTGGCTTCTTCCCGCATAGCCATATCCTGCAAAAAAAACTACACACCACGCTACTTCTTTAAATAATATTCCTATCTATTTTTACTATTCTTAGGTAAGGGAATGTAATTTTATCTAATCTTGCTAATCCTATCAATTTTATCGGTAAAGATTCCTCGTCATACTCCGCCGCTCCTTCTAATAATCCTATTTTAGCAAGCTTGTCTGCCAATGCATTTTCTTCCCTGTATACATGTAATATTGATGCATTTAATTCTTTAGCAAGACTCACTATTATTTCTATCTCCTCCTCATGCCGCCACAGTACTAGCTTTTTATTAAATAAATCAACCAATAATGTTGAGTCTACCTGTATTTGAAAATTTCTATACCCTAGCTTATTACAGACATATAATCCTTCCTCTAGTGCCCTAATTTCTGAGTGCAGTGCAGAGTAGGATTTTCCTACTAGTGTGAAAGCTTTCCTAATTCTACCTTCGGAGTCTCTTATTACTTCTCCACCTCCTGCAATTCCTAAATCTCTATTGAAACTACCATTAGTATTCAATGATAGTTTCCCTTCTGGGGGCCTATTCCAGCTTATACTTTTAACCCAATGAATCCTTTTAATCTTAGTGGAGAGATTCCATGTTTTCCTGGCTTCTTTATCCATTTCAGAATTATCTAATATGATAGGTTTTGTACAGGATATATTATTGATTTCCAACTTAATGTCTTTTACGATATCATCTACATTCATTTTTATGCCCTCGAATTTACTTTTATTCCTTGCTTTCCATATACACCAAATTACTACGTGTGATAAATTATGGTTTAGCCATTTTTTGGTCGGTGTATTAGGGGGGTGCCTCCTCTACCTGGTAATCCTATCTATTAAAGTTTCCTCATTGATATTTATATTATTAAATATTTCTAACTTTTTCCATATTTCAAATGCAATTTTACCTTCTAAAAATAGATGATCTGTAGATTATGTTGCTTGATGACAGCAATCGCATATGGAAGCTATTTTTATACCTTTTTTTTGAATATTTGTATTTACCGGTAATGCATTCACAAGAGCTTTCCATACAAGAGAGCACATTTTTTGTGGGCTGCCAATTTTCCATACCCATTTAAAGATTGGGTTTATCATCTTTTTCTTTCGAATCAAATTCTTGACCGTTTTGAGCATGAAGTTACCTTGCGGAGTAAGGGTCCATTTCCATCCGCTCTTCTCCTCTTTTGAATGAGATTCAACTATTTCTTTCTATTTTTCAAGAGCTTTCCAGGAATTCGAAGCATTTTTCCTATTCACCTTTTCATGATCTACATATTTCGCTCTCATAAAGCTCGCCCAGAGGCTATCATTTTTTAGCCTCCACCAACCTTTACAGTCCCAAGCGTCTGCCATGTCTGGTAAAGATGTTAATCCTAATCCGGCTTCCTCTTTTTGGTAGCAAATATCCTCCCATCTTTTCAAGTAAATTTTATTCTTTCCGTCTTTTTTCCCCCATAAAAAGTTAGCCATTGTTGATTCTAATTTGTTTGTCAAATTTTTTTGAGGATGAATAATTGATAGAATATGCACTAATGTGCTTTGAAGGACATGAGTGATTAATGTGATCCTGCCCCCAAAGCCCAATAGCTCTTCTTTCCAACATGCTATTTTTGTATTCATTTTATCCTATAGTGATATTAAGTATTCTTCTTTCAGTCTACCTTCATATATAGGACATCCTAGATACATTAGCGCTCCTTTATTCTGGATAAATCCTGTGATGTTCTTTACTTTATTACTCACCTTTTCTGTTGCTTTCTTTGCCAGCATAAACTGACACTTTTTTATATTTATCACCTGCCATGTCTCAGATTCAAATGTATGTAAAAGATCCATAAGGTATATCAAAGATCTTTTACTCGCATTTGTAAAAATTATTAGATCATCGGCATATGCTAGGCAGCCTATTCTTAGAGTGTTTTTTGGTTGTCTGAATGAAATGATCTTTCCTTCAGACATTCTTTTCTTTAAATTTAGAATTAACAGTTCTAAATATATATCAAATTATAAAGGAGATAACGGGTCTCCTTGCCGTAAGCTTCTTTTGGGCTTAAATTATTTTCCTTTCGTCCTATTTACAATGACTTTAACCCATATACTAGACACACATCTATATATCATATCTTTCATTTTATATATCTATCTATCTTTCATTTTATATGTCTATCTATTTATATGTCTATCTATCTATATGTCGATCATTCTATCATTTTATCATTCTATCTATCTATCCATGTGTTTATCTATTTATCTACTTTCCTTTCTATGTATCTATCTAACTTAATATCTATATATATATTTTTTTGTCATTAATTATTATCTATGTATATCTATCTGTATATCTATCTATCAATATATTTATGTATCTATATATCTATCTATTTATCTATTTATCTATCATTCTATAAATTAATATATCTATTTTCTATCTATCTAATTATCTAAATATTTATTTATCTATCTATTTATCTATCTATCTAATAATTTATCTATTTATCTATCTATCTATCAATTTGTCTATCTTTTTATCTCTCTATCTATCTATCTGACAATCTATCAATTTATCTATATAACTATCTATCTATTTGCCTATTTTTATGTATCTATTTTTTATATCTGACTATCTATCTATTTGCCTATTTTTATGTATCTATTTTTTATATCCGACTATCTATCTATTTAGCTATCTATCTTTCTATCTTTCTACATGCCTATGTATCTATATAACTATATATCAATCAATCTATCAATCTATCTACCTATCTATCTGTCTACATATCTATTTTTCTATCTATATATCTATTTGTTTATCTATTTGTCTATCTATTTATCTATCTATTAGTATATCTGTCTATATGTTTACCTATCAATATATCTATTTGTCTATCTATTTGTTTGTCTATCTATCTAAAAATCTATTATTTTATCTTTCTATATATCTATCTGTCTATATATTAGTCTGTAAAACCATCTAACTATCTTTAGATCTATTTGTTTAGCTGTCTATCTATCTATCAATAAATCTCTCTATTTGTAATATCTGTCTATCTGTGTATTTGTCTATTTGTAATATTTGTCTATCTGTCTTTCTCTCTATCTCTCTATCTGTCTATTTGTCTATTTGATTATAAATCTATCAATCAAACTAGCAATCTACCTATCAATCTACCTATCAATCAAACAACCTATCTAACTATCTATCAGTCTATCTATATATTTGTCTATCTATCTATCTAATTATCTATTTATAAATCAATCAATTTATCTGTCAATATATTTATCAAACTTTCTGTCACTATATCTACCTATCTTTCTATCTATATCTCTATCTAACTACCTATCTATCTATCTATCTATCTACTTACCATTCTATCTATCTATCTATCTATAGATATTTACACTTATTTATCTATCCATCTATCGCCCTTATTGTTTATATTTATATCTGTCAATCTATCTATCTATTTATCTATATGGATATCTATATATCTATTTTGGTATCTATCTGTCTATCTATCTATTTATCTATATTTTATCTATCTATCTATCTTTTTATTTGTCTATCTATGTATATATTTATTTTTTTATCTATCTATCATTCTATAATTCTATCTATCTTTCTATCTATCTGTTTATCTATTTATCAACTTGCCATTATTTCTATCTTTTTAAATATCTATCTATGTATTTTCCGATCAATTTATCTACTTGTCTATCTGTTTATATTTTTAAATATCTACTTGACAATTAGTATATTTGTCTATCTATCTATCTGTCTATCTATTAATCTGTTTATCTACACACACACACACACACACACACACACACACACACACACACACACACATATATATATATATATATATATATATATATATATATATATATATATATATCTCTATCTATCTATCTTTTAATATGTCTATTTATTCTTTTTATATGTCTATCTGTCTATCTATCTATTTATCTATCAGTATATCTCTCTATCTATCTATCTATCTATCATTCTATCTATTTATCTATATATATATATTTATTTATTTATTTATTTATTTATTTATTTATCTATATGTCTATGTGTCAATCTATCTATCAATCTATCAATCTATCTATCTATCTATTTGTCTATCTATCTATCTATTTGTCCATCTATCTATCTCTGTATTTATCTATCTGTCTATATGTTTATCTATCTATCAATCTATATATCTACTTGTCTGTCTTTCTATCTATCAGTCAATCTTTCTATCTATCTATTTTTTCTATCTATCTATGTTCTATCTATCTTTTTTTTAAAGATTTGTTTATTAATTATAGACCTCTCTTTTGGCGGAGGAATACCCTTTTTACAAGCTACATCTACCCTTTCCCCTCTTACATCCTTTCCCATTTTCAATAAAATAAAACTTTTACTTTACATGAATATTTCCTAATTGAAACATAACAACTAGGTTCCCTTTCTAATTGGGCCTTCCTTTGCATCTTTTTCCTTGATCTTTATTCTCTTTTCTATTTCCATTTAGCTTCACTCTACTTCTTATATTAGGTGCTATATTGTCTTATTCCTGCTTTCACTTGTTTTGGCCAGATCTTTTCTATATTAACTCTAAATTCCTGCAACAACAAATAAAAGAAAGCATTTGCAGAGTATAACTTATTCCCTCTGGTTACCTTTTTGTTTGATCCACTTGAACCTAACGTTTAGTCCTCTTTGTTGTTTTTTCCCATTGTGCTGATTTGAGGCTTTATCTGGTCCTTGAATCCTCTGCCATTCATTTAATATGAAGTCACCTTCTTCTTCCCCCCTTGGACTGGTTCTGATCTGATTAGTGCAGCATCTCTTCTCCCCGATTCCTAATCTAGACACTAATAGTTCCTAGCACCTATTGACTTAAATAAAATAACACATGCCATTACTTCCTTTCCAAAAATAGACTTTTACAGACATCAATACAATACTTACTCTATTACTAAAACTAACACAGACACTTGTTCAGACTCCCTACCAGATCTTCTTGCTTTTCCTGCGCTGCAGAAAAACACAAAAAATGCAAACCAAAACAAAGAGCCAATTCCAAAATAGACCACTACTATATATTATCCTTATTTATATTTCCTCTTAAATCTTTTTATATATCATGGGGAGATAGAAATTCCTCCACACAGCAAACTATACCCCCCCCCCAAACAATTAAATTCATTATTAGATTTTACAATTTTTCACCTAAATATTCTTAAATTCTACGCTTTAACAAGAGAAAATTCCCTACCTTTTCACTCTTAGGTATGGGAAGGCAAGTTTATCTAGTCTTGCCATACCCTTTAATTTTTCTAGCATAGTCCCCTCTACATACTCATTATCCCCTTTACTCATTCCTATTCTAGCGAGGCAGTCTGCTAGTGCATTGGCCTCCCTATAAATATGTAAAATATTTGCATTTAATTCATTAACAATATTTTTTTATTATCTCAATCTCCTCCTCATGCTTCCATAATGATACTTTTTTTATACCAAATTAACTAAAGTCAATGAATCTACCTGTATTTGTAGGTTATTAATGCTTAGCTCTTTACAAATATACAACCCTTTTTTTAATGCAATAATTTCTGAGTGAAGAGCTGAGGAAGCTTTACCTAAAAGAGTGAATGCTTTAATGATACTCCCTTGAGAATCTCTTATTGCCCCTCCTCCTCATGCTGCCCCTATATCCCTATTAAAGCTATCATCTGTGTTAAGGGATATCTTTCCTTCCGGGGGTTTACTCCAACTTATGGTCTTTACCCTATGTGTCTTAGTCTTATTAATAGTGAATGACCATGTATTTTTGAGTTTTCTAACCATATCTATATTCTCAACTTTCAAGGGTTTAATATTAGATATATTACTGATTTCCTTCCTAATATCTTTTATTATTTCAACTGAATTCATTCTGATTCCCTCAAATCTACTCTTGTTTCAAGCTTTCCATAGACTCCAGATAACAACGTGCGAGGGATTTTGAGTCAGACAATTGCTAACAAGACTTCTTGAAGTGTAAGTTCCCCATTTTTTAATTTTTTCTATTAACCCGTCCTGTTTGCTACTTATCTGATTCAATTTCTCCAGCTCTTTCCAAACTTATGCTGCTATCCTTCCTTCCGAAAATAAATGGTCGATAGATTCTACTGCTTCCTGGCAGCAGTCACATCTTGATGCCATTTTTATTCATTTTCTTTGAATATTACTATCTACTGGTAAAGCTTTAAAAAGTACTTTCCATGTAAGCGAACTCATTTTTTGCGGGATGTCCGCTTTCCAAGCCCATTTGAATAATGCTTGTGCTAGTTTCTTCTTTTTGATTAGTTCTTTTATGGATTTTAAAGTAAAATTCCCTTGCGGTTCAGTGTCCATTTCAATCCACTTTTTTTCAATATCGAATATGGTTTTACTATTTCTTTTTGTTTTCCCATTGATTTCCAAATATTTGAAGCCTTAATTAGACTCTTAGTCCTAGACCCTTCATATTTAGCTCTCATGAACTTTGCCCACATACACTCACCTTCTTTTAACCTCCGGCATCCTTTGTAGTCCCATGCTGTGGCCATGTCCTGCAGTCTGATGATGCCCAAACCTGCCTTCTCTTTTTGGAAGCATACATAATCCCAGTTCTTCCAGTTAAGCTTAAACTTACCCACTTTTTTCCCCCATAAAAAGTTAGCCATGTCCATTTCTAGTTTCTTAATAAATTTATTAGGTGGATGAATGGCTGCTAAGATATGTACCAGCATGCTTTGGAGAATGTGGGAGATTAAAGTCATCCTACCCCCGAAACCTAGTAGCTCCTCCTTCCAACCTGCTATTTTCCTTCTTAATTTTTCTTTTAATGATGTTAAATAATTCACTCTCAGTCTACCCTTATATATAGGGTAGCCTAGATACATTAAAGCCCCTTTATTTTGGATAAATCCAGTAATTTTTATTATCTTTTTTGCCACTTTTTCGGATGTTTTCGATGATAAAAAAACTGACTTTTCTTTTTATTTACAACTTGCCCCGTTTCTTTCTCAAAAATTGCAGAAGATCCATAAGATTCATCAGCGATCTGGAAGTCGCATTTATGAAAATTATGAGGTCATCCGCATATGCTAGACAACCTATTCTAAGAGAATTAATTGGATGTCTAAACGGAATGATCTTACCCACTACCATTCTTTTATTTAAATTGTGAATTAATAATTATAAATAAATATCGAATAATAATGGAGACAGGGGATCCCCTTTTCTTAAACTCTTTTTCGGTTTAAATTCCTCTCCTTTCTGACCATTTACAATAACTTTTGCCCATACACTTGTGACACATCTATATATTTAATCTATACATAATTCAGAGAAGCCAAACTTTCTCAATACAAAACAAAGTGTGTCCCATTCAATTCTATCAAATGCTTTAGACAAATCAAGTTTTACTACTAGATTATTCCCTCTTGTTTTAACAACTATCTCTTTCATCATTTCAGCTGCCAATTTTATATTTTCAACCATTAACCTATTTTTAACAAAACCCATTTGCCCCTGTGATATTATTTCTGGTAAAATAGTACTTAACCTACTTTGTAGAATTTTTTCTAGGATCTTATATATAGCATTACATAAGCTAATAGGCCTATAGTCTTCACATATTTGGGTGATTCCTTCTTTGGAATTAGCACAATAAAAAAATTAGCCCATTCCTTAGGTATATCCGAACCTACAAAAAAACTTGCATGCAGAAACAAGCTCTTTTTTAAGAGTATTCCAACTAGTCTGGAAAAAGAAATTATTCCAACCATCCGGTCATGCTGCATTATTCTTATCCAAGCAAAAGATAGCATTTTTAACTTCTTCTTCATCCGGAAACATTTCCAACTTATTATTTTGTTCCTTTGTAACAGATGTTTTAATTTCTTTCTTTAATGAATCACCTTCGTGAATAACTAAGCCACATAAATCTTTTTTAAAGAATTCATCAAAGATGATTCCTAATTTTTTATTTTTTTCTACCAAGATTCCCTAATCATTTTTTATACCGTTATTTTGTTCTTATGAGTTTTGATTTTACACATAGTATGAAAAAATTTAGTATTTCTATCCCAGTCTCTAAGCCATTTAATCTTCGCTCGCTGTTTGCAATAGATTTCTTACATATGTAATCTAAGCCTCAATTTTCCTTTCACTTTACTTATTTTGTTTCTGATTTCTTCATTTTGGGAATTTTCATATATCTAATTTTAGTTTCTCCACTTCTTCCTCCTCCTCCAATATTTTTAGTTTATATTTCCAAAAACATCTTTATTCCATAAGTTTAAGCATTTTTTTAATCTATATAGCTTACATGTTAGAACCTGCATAGGCTTTCCTATAACTGGCTCTATCCAGGATTCACTCACCACCTTTTCAAATTATGGGTGCTTTACCCAAATATTTTGAAATTTAAAATTCTTCGTAGTATACTGACTCTTATTTATGGAAATGTACAATGGACTATGGTTAGAGCAAGTTCTGTTTAAATGTCTGAGCCATGTAACCCACTGAGAGGCTACCCACTTCGCATTACACAGAACCCTATCTAACATTGCCCAGATTGCCTCTCTTTTCCGCCAATTATTACACCAGGTATAGCTTGAACCTATAAAATCTACATCCATTAGATTTGTACTAGTGATATTGTCATTAAATTGTTACATGGCTACTTTGTCTGGGATTTTACCTCCTTTCTTTTCTTTCACACTTCTAATTACATATGTTTCTATCTATCTATGTGTCTACCTATCCATCTTTCTATATGTTGATCTTTCTATCTATCTATCCATCTATCTATTAGTTTATTAGTCTATCTATCTATATGACTATCTATTTATCTATCTGTCTATTTGTTTATCTATCTATCTATTTGTATATCTATCTATCTTTCTATATATATATATATACAAATATATATATATATATATCTATATCTATCTATCTATCTATTTATCTCTCTCTCTATCTATATGTCTCTCTATCTAATTATCTTTCTATCTATCGATCATTCTATATATCTTTCTATCAGTCAATTTAACTGTTTGTCTATATATATATATATATATATATATATGTCTGTCTATCTATTTGTTTATCTATCTATTTATTTATATTTTTATCTATCAATTTGTCAATCTTTCTATCTTTCAATCTGTCTATTTTAATATATATTATTCTATCTATCTATGTATCCATCTATTTATCTATATATCTATTTATTTGTATATCTATCTATTTATTTATCTAACTAACTATCTGTCTATCTATCTATCTATTTATCTTTCTATCTTTCTATCTCTCTATTTGACTATCTTTTATCTATCTATCTATTTATTTATGTATTTATTTTTCTATCATTCTATCATTCTATCTATCTATTTTTCTATCTATTTTTCTATCTATTCTTTATCAATTTTTCGATCTATTTATCTATCTATATATTTATCTATTTCACTACTTGCCTATCTAACTATTTTTTATCTATTTATTTATCTTTCTTTCTATCTGCATATCTATCAATCTTTCTTTCAATGTACATATCTATCTATCTATCTATCTATCTTTCTAACTATATATGTCTGTCTATTTATCTATCAATCTATTTTTTAATCTATCTATCTATTTATCTATCTGTTTATCTATCTATCTATCTATCTATCTATCTATCTATAATTGTATATTTTTATCTATCTATATATCCATCTATCAATATGTCTATTTGTCTATATGTATCAGTATACCTATATTTCTATCTAGTTATATATCTATCTATCTTCTTACATATATATATATATATATATATATATATATATATATATATTTATTTATTATTATATTTATATATTTATATATTATATATTTATATATTTATATATTATATATTTATATATTTATATATTATATATTTATATATTTATATATTTATATATTTATATATTTATATATTTATATATTTATATATTTATATATTTATATATTTATATATTTATATATTTATATATTTATATATTTATATATTTATATATTTATATATTATATATTTATATATTTATATATTATATATTTATATATTTATATATTTATATATTTATATATTTATATATTTATATATTTATATATTTATATATTTATATATTTATATTTATATATTTATATATTATATATTTATATATTTATATATTTATATATTTATATATTTATATTTATATATTTATATATTTATATATTATATATTTATATATTTATATATTTATATATTTATATATTATATATTTATATATTTATATATTTATATATTTATATTATATTTATATATTTATATATTTATATATTTATATATTTATATATTTATATATTTATATTTATTATTTATATATTTATATATTTATATATTTATATATTTATATATTTATATATTTTATATATTTATATATTTATATATTTATATATTTATATATTTATATATTTATATATTTATATATTTATATATTTATATATTATATATTTATATATTTATATATTTATATATTTATATATTTATATATTTTTATATTTATATATTTATATATTTATATATTTATATATTTATATATTTATATATTTATATATTTATATATTTATATATTTATATATTTATATATTTATATATTTATATATTTATATATTTATATATTTATATATTTATATATTTATATATTTATATATTTATATATTTATATATTTATATATTTATATATTTATATATTTATATATTTATATATTATATATTTATATATTTATATATTTATATATTTATATATTTATATATTTATATATTTATATATTTATATATTTATATATTTATATATTTATATATTTATATATTTATATATTTATATATTTATATATTTATATATTTATATATTTATATATTTATATATTTATATATTTATATATTTATATATTTATATATTTATATATTTATATATTTATATATTTATATATTTATATATTTATATATTTATATATTTATATATTTATATATTTATATATTTATATATTTATATATTTATATATTTATATATTATATATTTATATATTTATATTATATTTATATATTTATATATTTATATATTTATATATTATATATTTATATATTTATATATTTATATATTTATATTTATATATTTATATATTTATATATTTATATTTATATATTTATATATTTATATATTTATATATTTATATATTTATATATTTATATATTTATATATTTATATATTTATATATTTATATATTTATATATTTATATATTTATATATTATATATTTATATATTTATATATTTATATATTATATATTTATATATTTATATATTTATATATTTATATATTTATATATTTATATATTTATATATTTATATATTTATATATTTATATATTTATATATTTATATTATATATTATATTTATATATTATATATTTATATATTTATATATTTATATATTTATATATTTATATATTTATATATTTATATATTTATATATTTATATATTTATATATTTATATATTTATATATTTATATATTTATATATTTATATATTTATATATTTATATATTTATATATTTATATATTTATATTTATATATTTATATATTTATATATTTATATATTTTATATTTATATATTTATATATTTATATATTTATATATTTATATATTTATATATTTATATATTTATATATTTATATATTTATATATTTATATATTTATATATTTATATATTTATATATTTATATATTTATTTATATGTCTATCTACATATTTACCTATATATCTATCTATCTATCTTTCAATTTTTCTCTCTTTCTATCTATAAATTTGTCTATCTGACTATCTACCAATTTGTCTCTCAATCTATCTATCTATCTAATTTTCTGTCTTTTTACCTATTTATTTATCTTTATATCTTTCTACACTATAAGAAAATACCCAAATAGCTATGGAGAAATCCCTAGCTATATGGAACTTTTCTTTCACAAAATAGAGTAATAAAACATTAACACTGGAAATTTTAGCAAGCTAATGTGGTTGTCACAAAAAATTAGCATGGGAAAAATTCACTAGCAAATTTTTTAACGACAGAAAATTCATTTGCTAAGTATATCTTTTCCCTTACTAATTTTATTTGTAATTAAGAATAATAATTAATAATTTTCGAATAAATAAGCACAGAAACATCCTTAGCTAAATTAGTGAGGGAAAAATCCCTAGCTATTTTCATTCAAAATCAATTTTCACAATTTTAATTTTTTACAAAAAACTTGAATACATATTTTTTTTATTTTATATAAAATTAAATAAAAACATACACTATAAACCATTTTTTATAATTAACAAAAACCAAAAAAAATCAGAAATAATTATAATACAAATGTTACATGGTTAAAACAAAAACATAACATATGTATATAATCATTTAAAACTAAATTATTATCTTCATCATTAGCTTGTGCATTTGTGCATGGCTCTCCTATGTGGGTTGCCTACTGGAACTTGGTGTGCAATCTCTCTCATCAAGATTTCTAACTGTGACTTCATATAGTTCATCTATTATTACATTACATTCTTCATTTCTTTCATCTCATCATTCACTTCTTTTTTTTCCTACATACACATCAATTCAAACTTAAACATTACGAGAATATCTATATATATAGATATCTATATACATACATACATACATACATATATATATATATATATATATATATATATATATATATATATATCTATATCTATATATATATTTATATATTTATACAAACATATATATACTTACATATATAAAAGCTAATACAAGGAAAAACAAAAACAAGAAATACTTAGTCATGAAAAAACAAGCAACAAACAATACAATGCCTAAAAATTTGAGAATTTTTTAAAAAATGTTACATGCATAAGAAAATAGTGTAAAGAATGAAGCCAATTATGATGCCTTTAACTAAAAATATTTCAAATCACCTCTAACAAATGTCATCAGAAATAAAACTTCTAAATATGTATTTTGATATTCCAACATGATTTTGAATACCACATAAGCCTCAAGCTAATATTGGCCTATTCTTTTTCTATGATTGTGGGGGTTTTGGCCACTTACATGCATATCGAGTAATCTCATGAGCAAAAAATTCTACCCCTATGGTTCTACGAACAGAGAAACTATGACAAAACCATGTGTATCATCTACTACCATTTCACATACATAACAAACTATTATTACCATGGCACTAACATAGATTGAATGATATCTGAGATAGGAATTTATGTATATGTCCTCCTTTGTAGCTGCATAAAACACTACATATGATAAGGATCACAAGTTTAGCAGTGAAGAACCTTGCTAAACTTCTTTCAAACCCTGCATATCTATTCCCCTTTAAATAAGAAGATTAGCAACATCTCTCAAACTCTCAAAATTGATTTCAAACTTCTCTCAAAATTCATATTCATTATACCATTAACAAAAACAAGTCCACCCACCAGTACTTCAAAAAAAAAGATCAAAGTTTCATTATAATTTGAAATATGCATGCATACAGCTTTCATATTTTAAAAAACAAATAATCAGAGCCTAGCATGTTATGCTAGAATCTTGAAGGTGGCCAACAACATCACCAAAGCAATGCAAGTAATTCACTGAACTTCTAATTCTCTGCAAAAATTGCATGCTCTGTTTTGAAAAGAAGCTTATAATATTTCTATTCATAGTATTATAGCACGTTAAATTGAAATCAAATAAAATTAATAACATGATTAAGAAGATCGTGTCATCCCTCCGAGGCAAATGATTATTCTAATCTTCTAGCTTAAAAAGGCAGCTACAACGAAACAACACGTACAATAAGCCAACAGAAAGTGGAAGACATCCTGAGTGGAAAGGAAATGGCATCACGAAGACAAAGACCAAGGTGAGGTGGAAATATTGCGCAAAATAGCTTATGGATCAAGTCAAGTCATTAAAAGTAACCATAATAAAATAAAGATAAAACACACAAATCATGATAATTTTATGCCAAACTTTTTAAAATGAAAGTTTAATGCAATTTTAAACAAATAAAGACTAAATGTACCAAAGCAATTCTAGTGTCATACAAAAATGCCAGCACTATTATGTGCCAACAGATGTGGACACTACTAACATTGACCACCATTTGGTTCTTGATTATAGGAATCACATCATCACACATTGAATGGTCACACCATGCCCAAAATTTTTATGAAATAGCAAAGCAATGTCAATTTCCACATCAATATAAAGTTTGAACTATCACTGTCACTACCAAATAGTAATGTATATTGACTATTGTCAGCATCATAGGTTAAAGTTTCACCATCATCTACATAGCTCGACATAACTATTCACATTTATGCCACATAAATCAAGTGCTAGTGTGGCAAGTGCCATGTGAAAGGGTGCATTGTGGATGGGCTTATATCTGATAAAGGTGATGGTAATGATGTTAATGATGGTGATGGTGATGAAGTTTGAGATGGTGATTGTGATGTTGAAGTTTAGATATGGTGGTATGAGATGGTACTAACTTTGCAACAAATGTAAAATATTAGATGAATTTCATTCATTTCTATGTTTGCGTCAACCTCCACCAAGCCCATGTTTTTTAGGTGCCATCTATTGTACATAAAATAAAAACATATAACAAATAATAGATATATGATGAACACCCATGCATTTTAGAATAATACAGACCAATGGATTTCCACAAAATATGGAAAATATTTGATAATATAATATTACAATACAATAATAATAGTTTAATTATCAGCATCACTATTATCCTCCAATGGATCTTCCGACATTTTGTCTAATTCTGATGAAAGTTCCAACTCATCTTTAGATAGAAAATGATCATCTTTAATTACTATTAGGTTACCATATGAGTCATATAAGTTTTCTAGATCTTCATCTACATGCACAGGCTCAATATTATTTATGTCATCTTTTTGAAATGCCAGTGGAATAGCTAGGTTTGCACTTCATTGTTGAGATGTTGGTACTTTAAAATTTGATCAAGCTTTAATTTTGAAAATCACCCACCAGTTACTCTTATCATGAGATAAACTCATATATGTACAATAATATATTTGAGTAGCTTGAACTACCATAATAAATGGCTATTATCGATTATATCTATGTATATGGTTAACAACCACTAGCTTATAATCCAAATGAATCTTTATACCCACATTTTGTGTAGGATCAAACCAATTGCACTTTAATAATACAATCTTATTATTTTTCAGTTCAGGATACTCTAACCCAATAACTTCTGCGAGTTGACCATAATAATCAATTTCATCTACACTATAACTTATGTCGTTAATGCATACACCACAATTTATTGTTGTTTTAGAAGAACCATACCTAATTGTGTGAAATTTATATCCATTGACAAAATACCTAGGATAAGTTGTCGCATGCAGACCATTACTTAGATTTTGAATGAATATATTGGAATCTCCATTTGAAGGATCATTTTTCTATTGCATAAATTTAATAAATAATGTTAATAACTAAAAGATACTAATAAATCAAATAATTCAAAAAAATTAAAACTTAATAAATCTCACATAGTTTTTGAACCAATTCACAAATTCTATTTCTAGCATATAATTAACCTCATGGCTAGAAATGGTTGGATGTTTGTTTTAACTACTCAACATAAACACTGCAAAAATATAAATAGAGGGAGAACAAAGTATATCAATTTTTAATTATTCCTTTTAAGGACAAAATTAAACTATGATTAAACCTACTACAATTTTGGGTATACATACTCAATATATGGTGGATCCTCTTCACAATTAAGTAAAACATAGCTCTGGGTTGCTTTGTACTTTTCAGCTATCATACATCTTTTTTTCCCTTCCAAATGGTTTTCCAGAGTGCTTGAAGATAGATTGCTTATCCATAGAATCATCTTCTACAAGCACATGGCCTTCATCAATCTGAGGCACATTTTTATTTTTTCTAATGACATGATCCTCAAAATAAAAAGAACAAAAAGATGATGCTTCTTCTACTAAATATGCATTGCAAATTCAACCTTCAACTCTTGCCTTGTACTAACATTCAATTTCAACTTATGAAGATACCTACAACTATAATGTTAGGTTACAATTATATCAAATTACAATATTAATTTATGCTTGAAATAATAAAACACCACTACTTATATTTATTTACCTATCAAAAGGATACATCCACCTATATTGCACTAGCCTGGCTATCCTTGCTTCATATGGAAATTGAACCAGAAAATGCTCCATTTATTTAAAAATGCTTGGTGAGAATATCCATTCAAGCTTACAAATAATAAGAGGCAAGTTATTCACCAGTCTCACCATGTCAGCTTTTTTGATTGTGGTTGTAGTTAGCTATTTGAAGACCAAACTAAGTTCTATAAGGACCTTCCAAACACTTAAGAGAAGAAATTCACGAAATACATTGGGTATTATTCTCTGCATAAATACATAACTGCCATGATTTTTCATTCCAAATAACTTTAGATTTTTCATATCCTCACATCTACCCATATTTGATATATATCCATTAAAGAATTTCAAATTTTTAACTCATTCATACCATGTCTATCTTGCCTTCTTATCATGTGTGTAACAAGCTTAAGAAATTTTTCTATTGCTTTATTCAGTTTCAATTCAAGACACTGATAGTAATCATTCAACTATTGTCTTGATTTTAAAGTGTGCTTTGTTTTTCCATCTACATTAAGAACAATGTTGAAAACATTGGCAAACACATCTTTTTCAATATGCATTACATCCATGGATTGACGAATTAAATTGGACTTCCAATAGGACAAGTCCCAAAAAATACTGTGTTTCCTCTATCAAATATTTTTTATATTGGACCATTAGTTTCAGTAGCATCATTTTCATTTACTTTCTTCAGACCCAAACTCTAAATCTCTTTCATAATATCATCTTTTGAATGAACAACTAGTGCAACTATCATCACTAATTTATTTTTTTGAAATGTAGTTCTATTTCAATGGAATGGATGATTCATAGGTAGAAACTTTTGATCGTTATCAAACCATGATTGTTTACGACTAAATTTGAGGGGAAACGTATCAGACTTATCCATGCAATATGGGCATGCTAATCATCCTGTAGTTCTACAACCAGACAATATTGAATTTGTAGGAAAATCACTTACCGTCCACATAAGGGCCACTCACATAATGAAATTTTGCTTTTTTGAGATATCATATATATTCATGCAAACATACCACAAATGATTTAACTCTACTATAATCGGCTGTAAGTACATCTAGATGTCTTTCACATTATTTGGCCCTGGAACCAATATTTACAAAAACATATATTGTTCCTTCATACACAACGATGGAGGCAAATTATAAGGTGTCACTATCACTGGCCATGTTGAATACTATTATCCAGATTGGCCAAAAGGCTGAAATCCATCAGTGTAAAGACTCAATCTCACATTTCAATTTTCAGCTGCAAAATCTTGATGTATATAATTAAAATAGTTCTAAGCAAGTGAATCTGATGGATGATGCATCACCAGTTATTTAACTTCATGCTCAGAATGCCACCTCATATCATGTGTTGTAGCATTTGATACATATATTCTCTACAATCGAGGAATTAAAGTGAAGTAATACATCTTACTAAATGCAACATTATCTTTTGTCATATATCTGCAACATAGGGTACCTTCTTAAACTAATGATTATCACAAAACTTGCAGCTAATTAAATCACTCACCACCACAATATAACATAGATACATTAAAACAACAATCAATTTTTTCTACTGGTAGTCGCATACCTCATTATAAATTTTTAGTGTTGTAAAAGTTGTTAGTGACTAAATTATTATCTGTAACAATCTTTTTCATTAGTTATGTCACCTGGTCAAACAATTTCTCAGACATATTATTTTCTGACTTCATGCTCATGAGTCGAGCCACAAGTAACAATTGCGAATGTATTTTACAACTAGGCCACAACTCATTATTTGTAACTTTAAGGATATCATAAAATTTCTGAGCTTCAGGATTAGGTGGTTCATCCAAGTAATCCATGTTTAATTCAGCACTAGCAGCTTCCATGCCATTCTATGGTATGTGTTTGATGCTTCTTCACCACATACATACGATTCAGTACCCTCATTTTAGTCAATGTTCAGAGCCATTTTACTTTCTCCATAATAAATCCAAACAAAATAATTTGGTACAAAGTCATATTTAGCCACATAGTATCTTATAGTGTTTACATCATGCAAAGGCATATTCTGACACTTGCAGTTATTACATGGACACTTAATTTTTTTTTCATCCATCCAACTAGATTGACTGCATGCAAAGTTAATGAAAGTTTCTAGCCCACTCAAAAAATCTTGATTCAAAATTCTTTTCATAAACCTTTTGTACATGCACTAACGATCTGAACTCATTTGCCCTATTATATTTGTAAAGAAAAATGCTCAATCATTATTCTGAATTAAACATTCAATGACTATGAAATATACCAATAATTAAATAAAATCACTTATAGATTAAATGCACATATAAAATATCATGAATATCGAGGCAATGCATTTGTAGAATTTACATGAAGAAATAGAGCATTTTTTTAGCATGTTAAAGATTAATAGATATCATGCTATTACTAGATGAAATGAGCAAATTATGTGAATGGACAAGAAAGGAAAGCAAAAAAGAAAGGAATTAAAAGTTTGAAGGAGTAAGCTTCTCACTTCTCAATGAAGATCAAATAGCACAATTTTTACTATGATTCAACTCAATCTTTGAATATTAAAATAAAAAAGAAATGAAAAATAAATGGAATGAAGATCCAATTCCAAGAACTCTTGCAAAATGAATTTATGAAGAATTAATACATGAACAAAAACATATTTGGACTAGAAAACATATCATACAAAGTATTCAACTAAAATACATAGATGTGAAGAAAGCCACAATTACATATTTCTAGCCTTACAAATATAGACTAATTAGAGTTACAAAGAATTACATACATTAACATTAATATTATTTGTGGAAAACTGCAATCAAAAGATAGTTTGTTTAAAAAACTTACATACACCTCAAATTAATACCTAATCAATATGAAGGATGAGAACATATTAATTTAGCAAAAATTTAAGATATATCCATCACTTATATACTGGTGATTAATGATTTTGGTACTTGTAATGATTTACAATAAAAAACCATATTAATACTGTGTTCATAAGGAGGATCTTCTACCATTTATATAATTGTGGTAATAACTTCACTTTACATGATATTATACAAACACAAATATCTACTATATAATTTCAATGGAAAATTCAATATATGGTGATATTTAGGGTAGAAGAAGAATTTCGAAATAACAAATAGTAGAATCAAAACACACCCTTAGTAGTTGCAATGGTCTTGTGGACAGTCGAATTAAAAAAGTTCAATATTATTTAATTTTAATTGAAGACGATAAAATTAAAATGATAAAATAATATTGTTGTTGTATTCCAATATGTTTCAATAATATTAAATTAAGCATATAAAAATATTTTAACAACTCTCATTTATGAGTAATAATGTTTTATATTACTCAAAATTCAATTAGAATAACAAAATCTATGTTTTTTGAAGCATTTTAAAGATATACAAATGTATTATATATATATTGATGATTTATATTTAATTATATTTATTACAAATTATTTTAAAATGTAACAAATTTTTTAATTATAATAAATTGTTTAAATAAAAATTTAATGAAGTTCAATGATGCTTGATATGTTTGTTAATATTCATGTCTCAATTTTTTTTCAATTAATTTAAATGAGCTTGGATAATAATCGATATTTTTTAACATTATTTCACATGTGTTCAATAAAATATATAATATATACACACAAAAAACATATATAAATATATATATATATATATATATTATAAACATCAATTAAATGTAGGTGGATGTGTGTGTGTGAGTGTATTTACACCTCAAAAACTAATAGCTCGATACACTGATTCTCGAGATAGATGTGCGCCTCCTTGGAGGTTGCAAGTTCAATCTCCACGAGCTACTAAAAAATTATATGGATAACAAATTATGCCTAATATAGTTATATTTAATTATATAGAGTTTTATATAGTTATACAAATAATTATAAATAGTTATACACATATAATTAAACATAATGTTGTATGTTGTTATACATGTAATTATAAATATAGTTACACGTGATTATACATATAGATACACATCTAGTTATACTTATATTTAAACATGTAGGAATATATATATTTTCATATAATTTTATTTTTTTATACATATAGTTATGCAGAGGTATAGATATAGTTAAATACATTTTTATATACTAATATATAAAAATGTATATTAACTATATATTGTTAATTATATATTTAAATATAGTTATGTATAAAATTTTTATAGTTATACATATAGTAAAAGACAATTAATTATAGTTATATGTTCTTATACCTATAGTATATTTAAGTATAAATAGATTTATATATAATTATATTTAATTATACATATAGTTATAAATATGTATGTAGTTAAAGATATAGTTATATATAATGTTTTTATAGTTATACATATTGTAAATTACAATTATATATAGTTATATATTATTATATGTATAGTATATTTTGTTAGAAATAAAGTTATATAGAATTATACATATAGTTATAAATTATTATATAGTTAAAAAATCGTTATATATAGTTAAATATAGTTATAAATATAGTTTACATAGTTACAAATATAATTAAATATAGTTATAAAGAGTTTTATATAGTTATACAAATATTTATAAATTGTTATACATATATAGTTTAACATATAGTTATATATATGTTGTTATAAGTTTTAATTATAATTATAGTTACATGTGTAATTGCACACATAGTTATACATATAGTTATAAATGTAGTTATACATGTTGTAGATGTAATTAAATATATTTTTCCATGTAATTATATATATTTAGACATAACGTTATGTATAGGTATTAATGTAGATATATACATTTATATATAGTTATATTTTGATATACATATTGTTAAATACATTTATATATAGTTTTATATTATATATATATATATATATATATATATTAAATATATGTTGTTATATTTATATTTAGTTATGTATACTATTTTTATAGTTATACATATAGTAAAATACACACATATATATTTATGTGTTATTAATCTTGGGATCATCTTATTTACAAAATTTATTATGTAAATATTAAATATGTTGTTATATACACACTGCTCACCACAAACACTAACGCTCTCTTCGTGACTAACACATCCGTGGAAAAATACACACAGCCACAAGCCTGTCTTTGTGGCAAAATAGATGGAAAAAAGACGAACACATCCGTGTTGAGAACTAGTAAGCCAGGTTTATTGGAGAATATACATAAGCTAGGAAAATATGAAATTGGAAAAAAATATTAGAATCAAAACAAACACTACTGCATTATGATAAGCGATGAAAAGAAAGGGTAGAAGGCACACCTCGAATCGATAAGAAACTCACGGCTGAAGTAAATACTCTTACTCCACTATTAGGTTTTGTTTTGATTTATCCGTGTTGAGAAAGAGAGGCGGATGACACTAGTTAGAGACTTAGAGTTTTTTCTGGACAACAAGATATGGTTTTTTAAGTTTTAAATTTTCATAAATGTTTAAATTTTTAATTAGCAAAACATTTAATAAACAATAAATCTGTATAAAACATATAGACTCACCTTTTTTTACTTAATAAATTATTTTCAATAATTTAATGTGTGTAGCAACGCACACATAAAAAACAAACACCTTATAATTTATAATTATTAAATTGATTAAATAAAAAATATATAAATAATTTCTAAAAATAGTTCTTTGGCCTTCCAACTAGAAAAATAAATTAAATGGCTTCAAAATTTATAAACTTCATATAGCAAGGCACACATGAAAAGATGATAGGTCTTCAAGCCACTCTCCTAAGAATTATAAATACTCTTTATGTTAAAAAATATATAAATATATATATATGTTATGGTTATAAATTTTTAAGAATTCATATTAATTTTTATGAAGTTAATAAGAAATATTTGTAAAGGCATAAAATTTCATATTATTTGATAAAATTTAGAATTTATAAAATTCTAAAAATTACTTAAAGCGAGAAGATCATTAAAAAATGCTATATTAATTATTTTGAAAAAGACAGAATATTAAAAGAGAATAGTAAAAATTTTACTCAATTGTTTAATTCTTATAAATTTCAGTAGGGGCAAACAATGTCAATCATTCTATCTGTCAATCTATCAATCTATCAAAATGTATATATGTCTATATGTCTATCTATCTATCTACCTATATGTATATCTTTTATTTCTATCTATCTCTGTATATGTCTTTATATATATATATATATATATATATATATATATATATATATATATATATATATATATATATGTATATCTTTCTTTTTGTCTCTCTATCTAACTAATTAACTATCTATTTTTCTTACTTCCTATCTATCTAACTATCTATCTATATGTCTAACTGCCGTTCTGACTATATGTTTGTCTATCTATATATATGTTTATTTGCCTATCTTTATATCTATCTATCTATCTACCTATCTTCCTATCTATCTATATTTCAATCTATCTATCTGTCTAATTAACTATATGTCTATATGTTTATCAATCAATCAATCTATCTATAGTACTAATTATCTATCTCTCTATCTATCTCTCTATATAATTATATATCTTTTTATCTATCTATCTATCTATCTATCTATATGCCTATCTATATATCTATTTATGTATCGATCTATCTATCAATTTTTATATCTTTCGATCTGTCAATTTATTCCTCTAACAATATGTCAACATTTTTTTCTATCTATATATATATATATATATCTATTTATATGCCTATCTATTTATTTATCTTTCTATCTATCTATATGACTATTTGTCTATCTGTCTATCTATCTATTTATCTATCTATCTACCTACCTACCTATTTATTTGTCTATCAATCTAGTTGTCTTTATGTTTTTTCATCTATTTATCTACTTATCAACTTGTCAACCTGTCAACCTATCTAACTATCTATATGTCTACCTGTCTACCTATCTACATGTCTAAATGTCTAACTATCTACCTATCTACCCATCAAGATATCTACATATTTACTTGTCTACCTGTCTATCTATCTACCCTTCTACTTATCTACATGTCTATATGTCTACCATTCTACTTGTCTACATGTCTACCTATCTACCTGTCTATCTTTCTACATATCTAACTCTCTAACTGTCTAGCTAGCTATCTATCTATCTGTCTGTCTATCTATCTATCTATTTATCTTTCGATCTATCAATCATTTTATCAATCTATTCTATCTATGAATGAATCTATTTATCTTTCTATCCGTCTATCTATGTATCATTATATATTTCTATCTAGTATATCTTTTTATCAGTCTATCTTTCTATCTGTCTATCTATTTATCTTTATATCTATCTATCTATCTATCTATCTTTCTATCTATTTATTTATCTATCTGTCTACTAGTCTATCTATTTATCTGTCGATATCTATTTGACTATCTATCTATCTATTTGTCTATCTATTTATGTATCTATCTTTGTATCTACCTGTATACTTGTCTATTTTTTTATCTATTTATTTGTTTATTTATTTATCTATTTATCTAACTATCAATCTATTTGTCAATCTATGTATCTGTCTATTTGACTATCTGCTTATCTTTCTATCTGTCTATCTATCTATCTATGTATCTGCATATCTATCTATCTGTCTGTCTGTCTATTTAACTGTCTATGTATATATATATATATCTATCTATCATTCTATCTATATGTCTATGTGTCTATCTGTCGGTATCTATCTTTCTATTTATCAATGTGTCTCTGTGTCTATCTATCTAATTTTATATCTATATATCTATGTATCTATCTACCTATCTATTTATGTATCTATAATATTTGTCTATCTTTCTATCTGTCTGTCTATCTGTTTATTTGTCTATCTGTTTATTTGTCAATCAATTAATCAATAAATCAACCAATCTAATGAACTATTGATATATCTATCTATATATCTATTTATCTATCTAATGATCTATTTATCCAACTATCAATCTATCTATCTATCTATCTATTTATCTATCGAACATTATATCTATATTACTACGTATTTTCCAATATACCTATCTATCTATCTATCTATCAAATATATCTGCATATCTACCTATCTATCTATCTACTTAACTATTTGTCTATATTTCTATCTATCTATCAAACTATCTATCTATCTAATTCTCTATCTATCTAATTCTTAATATATCTATATGACTATTTATATATCTGTCTGTCTATTTATCTATTATTCTAACTATATAACTATCTATCAATTTATCAATTTTTCTATTCATCTGTCAACCAATTTATCTGTTTATCTATCAATTAATTTGTCAATCTTTCTATATATCAATCTATCTATTTGACTATCTGTTAATCTATCTATCTATCATTACTTCTATCTATCTATTGATCTTTATGACAATCTATCTATCAATCTATCTATCTTTCTATCTATTTATCTATTTATCTATCTATCTATCTGTCCCTATTTTAATTGTCCCTATGTAAATATGTTTATCTATCTATATACTATCTATTTATCTATATCTACTTGCCTATGAATTAATCAATTAATCAATTTATCTATATGTCTATTTGTCTATCAGATGATCTATTTATCTATCTATTAGTGTATCAATCTATATATTTATTAGTCTATATGACTATATATTTATCTATCTATCTATCTAACTATCTATTTGTCTATCAGTCTATCTATCCATCTATCTATATATCTACCTATCTATCTATATGTCTATTAGTCTTTCTGTCTATCTATCTTTTTATCAAATTTTCTATCTATTTATCTATCTATATCTCTATCAATCTTTCTGTCTATCAATCTATCTATTTATCTATCTATCTGTATATCTATATATCTATATATCTATTAATTTTACTATCTTTGTGTATATTTGCATATCTACCATTCTATGTATCTATCTATCTATGTATCTTTCTATATAAGTAATTATCTATCTGTCTATCTATCTATATGTCTATTTGTCTATCTATGTTTGTGTATATGTTGATCTATTTATCAGTTTATTAGTCTATTAGTCTACTTGTCTATCTATCTTCATTTCTATCTATCTATCTATCTGTCTATCTGGCTATCTTTCTATCTGTCTATTTGTCTATTTCTCAATCTGTCAATCTGTCAGTCTATCAATCTGTTTATATATATATCTATCTATCTATATAACTATTGATATATCTATTATTTATCAATCTTACTATTTATCTATTTATATACTTGTCTATATATCTCGCTGTCTATCTTTCTATCTGTCCATCTATCTATCTATCTATCTATTTTTCTGTCTATCTGTTTTCTATCTATCTGTCTATATATCTATCTACCTACATATCTACCTATCTATCCACATATCTATCTACCTATCTATCTATCTATCAATCTGTTTGTCTAACTATCTATTGATTTATTAGTCTGTCTATCTATCAATTTATCTATCTTTTATTTGTCAATCTTTATATCTGACTATCTATAAACCTGTCTATATATCTATATGTTTATATATCTTTCTATCTATCTATATAACTTTCTTTTAGTCTATTGTTTATCTATCTATCTTTCTATTTGTCAATCTGTCTATATGTTTATCTATCTATCTTTCCATCATTCTATCATTCTATATATATATATATATATATATATATATATATATATATCTATTTATCTATCTATCTGTCTATTTATCTCTCTATCTATCTGATCATATGTCAATCTGTCTTTTAGTTTATCTTTTTATATGTCTATCTTTCTATCTATCAAACTATCTGTCAAACTGAAAAATTATCTATCTATCTACATATCTATTTATCTGTTTATATGTTTATCTATATATTTGTCTATATGTCTATTTTTCTATCTATCTATCATTCTATCTATATATCTATTTATTTGTCTATTTTCCAATTTGTCTATCTATCTAAATATCTATCTATAATATATATCTATTTATCTATTTGTCTATCTGTCAACCTATCTATCTATCAATCAAAGAACCAATCTATCTATCTATCTAATTATTTATTTATCTATATATATATTTATATATATCAATATATTTATTTATCTAACTATCAATCAATTTATCTATCTTTTTATCTATCATTTATCTATCTACTATCTATCAATCTCTCTTTTTATTTATCTAGTTATCTATTTGTTTATTTGTCTATTTATCTATATATCTCTCTTTCTTTCTATTTAACTATATATCTATCTGTCTATTTTTCTATTTGTGTATTTCTATATATATCTATCTGTCTATCATTGTACCCGTCTATCTATTTATTTATCAATCTATCTACTTGCCAATCTATCTATCTATGTATATTTATATCTTCATAAAATGTATATACCTATTTATCTAACTATCTATATATTTGTCTACCTATCATTCTATCTATCTATCTACTTATCTATCTATCTATAAATAAATTTATTTATGTATCTATATAATTATCTATCAATCTGTCTACCTATATATCTATCTAACTATCTATGCTTTTGTCTAACTTTATATCTGTCTATTTATCTATGTCTATTTATTTCTCTATCTATATTTCTATCTCTCTATAAGTCTATCTATCTATCTGTCTATCTGTCTATATTTCTATCTATTTATCTGTTTATCTATAAATATGTCGATCTATCTAATTGTATATCTATCTATATTTCTATCTATCTATCTTTTTATTTATTTGACTATCTATTTTTTCACTCTATCTAATTGTATATCTATCTATTTGTATATATGTCTATTTGTATATCTGCCTATTTGTAAGATTTTTCTATCTGTCTATCTATCTATTTGTTATATATGTCTATCTATCTATATATCTATATATCTATTTATCTTTTTGTCTATTAATCTATCAATCAATCTATAAATAAATCAATCAATCAATCAACAAAGCTAACTATCCATCTGTCTATCTATATATCTTTCTAATTATCATTTTATATTTAGTTATCGATCAATCTATCTATCTATATATTTATCTATCTATCTATCAACCTATCTACCTACCTACATATCTATCTATCTATATATCTACTTTTCTATATATATATATATATATATATATATATATATATATATATATATCTATATCTATTAATCTATCTATCAATTTGTCTTCATATTTATATGTCTATCTATCTATCATTTAGTCTATATTTCAAACTGTCAATCTAACTTTCTGACTATTCTTCAATCTATCTATCTATCTATGTCTATTTATCTATCTATCTATCTATATGTCTAATTATCTATTTATCTATCTTTCTATCTCTCTATTTGTCTATCTTTTTAAATATATATATCTATATATTTTCTATCTATCTGATTATCATTCTATCATTCTATTTTTCTATCTTTTTGTTTATATATTTATCTACTTGTCTATCTATCTATCTATCTAAATATCTATATATCTGTCTATCTATCTATCTATAAATCAATCTTTTATCTATATATTAGTCTATCTATTTATTAATCTATTTGTCTATATGTCTATTTTTTTATTTGTGTATATGTCTATATGTCTATAGATCTATTTTTTTATCTGTATAACTATCTATCTATCTATATGTCTATCTGACTATATATCTAATAGTCTATGTCTATTTGTCTATATGTCTATTTGTCTATATGTCTATTTATCTATATGTTTGTTTGTCTGTCGATCTGTCTATCTATCTCTCTATCGAATGGTCTATATGTCTATCCATATTTCTATCTATATATCTTTATATCTATCTTTCTATTTGTCTATTTATCTATCTATCTATGTTCTATCTTGTGATCTTTTTATTTGTTTATCTATCTATCTATCAGCTATTAGCATATTAGACTATCTATCTTTCTATCTATCTCTCTATCTAGCTATATCACTATTTTTATTTCTATCTATCTATATATTTGTATATTTGTTTATCTATCAATCTCTCTATCTGTATATATGTCTAGTTATCTATCTGTCTTTCTATTTGTCTATCTATCTGTCTATTTGTATATCTATCCATCAGTCTATTTATCTATTTATCTATCTCTCTATATTTCAATTAATCAATCTATCTATCTATTTATATATCTTTCTATCAATTTATCTATTTATCTATCTATATATCTAATTAGACATATATCTATCTCACTATCTATCTATTATCCATATATTTTTCTATCTATCTAATTATCTTTCTAACTCTTTATCTATCTTATAATTTCTCTAGTTATCTATCTATTTATCTACCTTTTTATCTATCTTTCTAATTTCTTTCAATTTGTTATCTTTTTATGTGTCAATGATCTATCTAACAATTTGTCAATCTGTCTATTTATCTATCTATTTATCTTTTTGTCTATTTATTTAATTCTCTATATGTTTATCTTTCTATCCATAAAACTATCTATCTATTTGTCTATCTTTTTATTTATCTATCTGTCTATTTCTTTTTCTATATATATGTCTATCATTCTATCATTCTATCAAGTTTATTTTTTTTATCAATCTATATACATGACTATCTATCTTTCTTTGTATCTATCATTATATCTACATATCAATCGAAATATTTTTCATTCTATCTATCTATCTACCAATAAATCAATCTATATATCAAACTAACTAAATATCTGTCTGTCTACTTTTCTATCTATCTATCTTTCTATTTGTCAATCTATATATCTATCAATCTATATGTCAATCTGTCTATTTGTCTATCTGTCTATATGTTTATCTATCAATATGATTATCGGTCAATCAATCAATCAATCAATCAATCTGTCTATCTATCAGTATGACTATCTTTCTATCTTTCTATCTTTCAATCAATCAATCAATCAATCTATCTATCTTTATATCTGTCTATTTGTTATATCTATCTTTCTGTCTATCTGACTATCAGACTATTTATCAATTTCTCTATCTGTCTATCTATCTATCTATCTGTCTATCTGTCTATCTGTCTATTTGTCTATCTGTCTATCTGGCTTTCATATGTACGATCAATCTATCAATGAATTAACCAATCTAACTATCTATCTATATATCTATCTAATACTATATACATTTATATTTGTAATTATATATTTTCTATCATTAATCAAAACAAATATTTATCTATTTAATATTTTTATCTATATCTATCTACATACCATCTACCTATCTATCTTTCTAATCAATCTACTATTTATCTATCTATCTATAAACTATAAATATCTATCTATCCATTTACATATTTATCTATCTATCTTTTTATCATTTTGTCAAGATTTCTATCTATTGATCTATATTTCTGACTTGCTATTTATCTATCTATAGGTTTATCTATATATTTATATATGTTCTATCTATCAATCTATCTTTCTATTTATATGTTTATCTATCTATATGTTTATCTATTTATCTATCTATCATTCTATCATTCTATCATTCTATCATTCTATCATTCTATAATTCTATCATTCTATCATTCTATCATTCTATCATTCTATCATTCTATATATATCTCTCTATTTTATCTATGTATTTGCTTGCCTATATATATATATATATATCTATCTACCTAAATATTGATCTATCTACGATCTATCTTTTAGTCTTATTTGTCTGTTTGTCTATCTATCTATCTATCTATATGTATATCTGTCTATATAAAAATATATAAATATATAAATATATAAATATATAAATATATAAATATATAAATATATAAATATATAAATATATAAATATATAAATATTAAATATAAAAATATATAACATATATAAATATATAAAATATACATAATATAAATATAAATATATAAATATATAAAGATATAAATATATAAAGAAATAAATATATAAAGATATAAATATATAAATATATAAATATAAATAAATAAATATATAAATATCTAAATATATAAATATAGAAATATATAAATATATAAATATATAAATATAAATATA
>JAREIK010000922.1:45928-56626 GCA_029783825.1 Sapria himalayana
AAATCTTTGTCTATCTATATGTAAAGTCTTCTATCGATCTATCTATCTATCTTTCTTTCTCTTCTATCTATTTGTATATCTATCTATCTATCTATCTTTTTATCTATCTATTTAATTATATATCTTTTTGTCTATCTATCTGTCTATCTATTTGTCTATCTATCTATATATTTATCTATCTAATGACTTGTCGATTTATCTATCATTATTTTTTCTATCTATCTTTCTATCTATCTGTTTATCTATGTCTATCAATCTTTCTAAAAATCTCTCTATCAATATGTCTTTTAATCTATTTCTCAATCTGTGTATAAATATGTCTATCAATTTATCTATAAAACTATCTATCTATTTGTCTATCTATCTATCTATCTATCTATATTTAGCTCTATCAACCTCTCTATCTATCTAAATTTTTGTCTTTCTATGTTTCTATCTATTTATTTGTCTATCTATCAACATGTTTGTCTATCAACCTTTGTTTATATGTTTCTATCAGTCTTTTTGTTTATTTGTCTATATACCTATTTATCTATCTATTAATCAATCTATCTCTCTATCTATGTCACTATCTATCTATCTTTCTATATGGTTATCTGTCTATCTATTTATCAGTATGTATATCTATTTATATATTTGTCTACCTGTATTTTGTCTATATGTAAGTCTATTAGTTTGTTTATTTGTGAGTCTATATATCTATCTATCTATGCAATTATCCATCCATCCATCTATTTATTTATTTTTTTATTTATTAATCTATCTATTAATCTATCTACCTCTCTATCATTCTGTATATTTGTCTCTCAATCTATTTGTATATCTATCTATCTATATATATGTCTATCTATATATCTATCTATCAATATGTATATCTATTCGTCTATCTATTTGTCTAACAATCTGTCTATCTATATATCTATCTATCTATATATCTATTTGTCTATATATCTTTCGATATATTTCCCAAGGAAGACCTGCTAAGTATGTCAGGAAGAATAATATTGATTACTGATGTACTGCAAAGTTCATTCGCGCATGTTTTAATGTCCTTATAGCCTCTAAGGACTATTACAAACAAAATAAAAAAAAATGTCGAATTTCTTATGGGATAAAAAGGATGGTAAAAATAAATTCCACTGGAAAAAATGGTCAGAATTATGTTATCTAGTGGAGGAAGCTGGATTGGGCTTTTCAAAATTGAATGATATAGCCAAAGCATGGGCTTGTAAAAGCTGGCGGAAGATAAAAGATAACAAAAATGGCAGCCTTTGGGGAGATTACATAAAAGCTACATATGGCATTGGTAACAATGCCTTTATTAATCCAAAAAGAGCATCAAAAAGCTAGAAACTAATGTATAAGCAACGAGATATAGTGGAGAATCATTCTATCTTAACTAAGAGTGGATGGAAATGGACCATAGATGCGCAAGGGAAATTTACATTAAAAAGCGTAAAAGGACTGGTAAGAAATAAAAAAAATCTCTCAAGAAATTTATAAAAAAGCTTGGGCTAAGGAGCTTCCACAGAAGATGAATATCTTTATGTGGAAACTGATCTCAAAAGCTATTCTAGTCGACGAGAATATCCAAAAGAAAGGAATAAAACTAGCGTCCAGATGTGAATGTTTCAATCAAGAAATTGAGAGTTTGGATCACTTATTCTCAACAGGAAAGAGAGCTGAAAAGGTATGGGGTAGATTAGAAAAGGATGCAGACCTGGGAAAAATGTCATGGATCTCTTATAGAAATAAAAATTATAGATAAAAATTATATGGAAAGCTAAACACGGAATAAAAGCAGATTTGAAGGTACTCATAGAAAAAGTATAGATATACTAGAAGAGATCAAGAATGAATGTGCATTTATTTCGGCTTGTAGCCCTATTAAGTTGAGGAGTCTTGGAATGGATGAGAATAAAAGAAAAGAATGGGGCCTCTCAACAAGAATAAAGAAGATTCTATAGATAAAAATTATTAGATGGGAAAAGCCCCCACAAAATGGTTTAGTGCTAAACACAGGTGGTAGCTTTAAGAGAGAGATGGGAGCTACAAGAGGAGGAGGAGTTATAATAAATAATGAAGGTACAGTTTTAAAAGCATTTACAATGAAAGTCTCTGCCACTTTAGCATTGCATGCAGAGGTTATGGCTTTAAAAAAATGGATTACAAATATGCAAATATAATAATCTACAAAATCTTCAAGTGCAGGTAGATTCGAATCTCTTGGTGAATCTAGTAACAGATGAGATAAAAATGTGGCAATTTGAAGAGGATATATTCAATATAAAAAAATTAATCTGTGAATTAAAAGGACAAAGCATACACATATCCAGGGAGGCTAACGCGTTAGCGGATAAATTAGCTGATGAAGGAGTAATAAGGGGCTCACAAGAATTTGAGAGTAATAATATTCCAGAAAAGTATAAAGGCTTAATAATATTAGATAAAATAGGATTTCCATATATTAGAGCTCAAAAAAAATTAAAATTTAGGCTTAGAATACTTGGAGGGAAAAGTAGAAATAATTATTATGCTTGATTTGTTGGTTATGTGTTTATAAGTATTTCAGGTGAAGGTCTTGGAGCAGGAAAAGAGCCCCCCTGGTCCTGAGGGGCAAGCATAAAAAGAAAGACCTTAAGCTAAAAATAATAATAATAATAATTAGTAGGGTCCTTAATGAGCCTGGTAAAACTATTTTGGACTTGAATTATTTGTAACAGGTCAAGCAGAATGAAGGTGCCAGGCGAAGGTAATTTAACTACTGATATTGATAGGTAGGAAGTTTGCTCATTAATTTCAGGAAAGCTAGCACATTTTACTGCCAACTATAAGTAGCAGAAGCTGGGATTTGGATATGTTCATCCAGTAAATTAAAAGTAGTGTGTGCAGTTTACAGTGTCTGTAAATGGATTGAATAAAATGGTCTGTTTTTGGTCTTTCATGTGGTGGGTCTGCTGTTGTAACTTTGTTAGTTATTGTGTGCTGTTTTTTGTTGTAAGCTGTAACAGCTTTTTAGCTGTCTTACACTTTGTTTAGGGTCTGAGTCGGGGTCTGTTATATAGAAAGGTAGGCTGTGTCAGCCCTTAGAATACTTCAGTTTGTGTTAGGCCTATGTATGCTAAGTAGATGAGAAGGCTAGCCCCAATTTTGAAGAGGAAGATATGGATTCAAGAGTTAAAAGAGCCAAATGAAAATAGAACTTGGCTCATCTTATGGCTGTATAGATTCCTTGCAATGAAGGTAAAGCTAATGAAGATAGAGACAAATGAAGGAGAAAGGGAAGGGAAGAAAAAGCACTCAATGATAAAGGCAAATGATGGCAAAGCTAATGAAGATAGCACCCAATGGCAGGATGGAAAGCCTTCCGCCCGAAGCTGTCTACATACTTTCTTACTCCTTATTTGTTCCTTTTCTTTCGCCTCACTTGTAAACCGATTGACAATGTGTTAAGGGGGTGGAAAAAGGGAAGGAAAAGGGGTAGGAGTAGGGCATAATATATATATTTCGTATGATCTTTATTGTGCAGAATAGTTGCTGAAAAGCTCCCAAAGTTACTGCAAAAGAGGCAATGTGGTAGCAGCAATAGAGGCTATAAGGAGAAAAGGCTATGGAGTAGCATGAAGGGAGCTAAGGAGATCAAAAAAAAGGCAAAGCTTACCTCCATAGCAACCTCAGGACAGCTAAAAGAATGCACGGAAAGCTGAGTCAAGTAAAACTTATTACTAGCTAAATATGTGCCTAAAAGAATAAATAGTTTGATAGGATGTAACTAAAGATAAAAATGGGTGTAGGGGGATACGGGTAGCAAGCAAGTAGGTTGTACAAATGGTATTCCTTCACCGAAAGAGAGGGTCAATAATAATAAAATAAAAGTTAGAAAAAAAATAAAAAGAAAGATAGATAGTTAGATTGCTTGATTAATAGATTGATAGACAGATAGATAAAAAGAAAAATAAATAGATAGAAAGATATATATATATTACAACTAGATAGATATACAAATAGATAGATATATAGATAGACAGATAGATAGAAAAATATATAAATAGATAGATAAAATAGATAGATAAAATAGATAGATATGCAAGTATATAGATAGATAAATATATAGATAGATAAATAGATAGAAAATTAGATAGAAAAATAGATAGATAGAATGATAGACAAATAAATAGATAAATAAATAAATAGATAGGCAGATAAAAGATATTCAAATAGAGAGATAGACATATAGAAAGATAAACAAATAGATAGATAGACAGATAGATAGTTAGATAGATACATAGATAGATATACAAATAAAATAACATATATTAAAATAGACAGATTAAATGATAGAAAGATTGACAAATTGATAGATAGAAATATAAATAAATAGATGGATAGACAAATAGATAGATAGACATGTATATATATATATATATATAGAAAAATAGTTAATTTGACTGATATAAAGATATATAGAATGATAGATAGATAGATAGAAAGATACTTAGATAGACAGACAGATAGAGAGAGAGAAAGATAAATAGACATATATATAGATATACAGACAAATAGATAGATATACAAATAGACAGAGAGATAAATAGATAGATATATAGATAGATTAATAGAAAGATAGACTAATAAACTAATAGATAGTCGGATAGATAGATAGAAAGATCAACAGATAGAAAGATGGATAGGTAGCTAGATAAACAAATAGAAACATAGATAAAAAGATATAAAAATTGAAAGATAGACTGATAGATAGAAAGACAGACAGACAGATAGATAGATAGATAAACATATATACAAATAGATAAATAAATAAATAGATAGATGGATAGATAGACAGATAGACAAATAGATGGATAGATATATAGACAAATAGATAGGTAGATAGATAGATTGATTGATAGATAGATAGATAGACACATAGACATATAGATAAATAGATAGATATATAAACAAATAGAAAGATAAATAGATAGACTGATAGATAGATAGAGATATATACTGATACATAGATAGACAGATAGACATATAAAAAGATAGACAGATAAATAAATAGACATATTAAAAGATAGATAGATATATATATATATATATATATATATATATATATATATAGATAAATAGATTAGTAGATAGATAGATAGATATACTGAATGACAAGTAGATAGATAGATTGACAAATAGATATTTTAAAAGATAAATAGATAAACATGTAGATAAAAAGATTGGAAAATACATAGATAGATATTTAAAAAGATAGATATAATGGCATGTTGATAAATAGATAAACAAATAGCTAGAAAGATAGAATGATAGAATGATTGATAGATAGATAAATAAACATATACATAGATAGACAAATAAAAAGATAGACAGATAGATAGATAAAATATTGATAAATAGATAGATAGACAGATATATATCAAAATAGATATATAGATATCCATATAGATAAATAGATAGATAGATATAAATATAAACAATATGAGAGATAGCTAGATAGATAAATAAGTATACATATCTATAAATAGATAGATACATAGATAGATAGAATGGTAAGTAAATAGATAGATAGATAGGTAGTTAGATAGAGAGAAAGATATGAAGATATGTAGATAGAGCGATAGATAGTTTGATAAATATATTGATAGATAAATTTATTGATTGATTGATAAATAGATAATTAGATAGATAGAAAGACTGATATATAGATAGACTGATAGGTAGTTAGATTGGTTGTTTGATTGATCAATAGATTGATTGATTGATTGATAGATTGATAATCAGATAGACAAATAGACAGATAGAGAGAAAGACAGATAGACAAATATTACAAATTGACAGATAGATAGATAATAGACATATATTACAAATAGCAAGATTTTATTGATTGATAGATAGAAAACTAAACAGATAGATCTAAAGATATATAGAGAGATAAAAAGGTAGATTGTTAGATAGAGAGACAAAAAAATAGATAGACAAAAAGATATATTGATAGATAAACATATAGACAGATATACTCATAGATAGATAAATAGATAGACAAATTTATAGATTGAAAAATAGATAGATAGAAAAATAGATATGTAGATAGTTAGTTAGTTAGTTAGTTAGATAGATTGATTGATTGATATATTGTTATATAGATAGATAGTAAAGTAGAAAGATTGATAAATAGATAGATAGAATGATTGAATGATAGATAGATAAAGAAATAGAAAGATAGAAAGATATATAGCTAGATAGATAAATAGTTAGATATAAAAAATAGATACATAAAAATAGACAAATAGTTAGATATTTATATAGATAAATTGATAGATTGTCAGATTGATTGATAGAAAGATAAAAAGATAGATAAATTGAGAGAGATAAATAGATAAATTATTAGATAGATAGATAAATAGATAGATAGATAAATAAATAATTTTATAATTAGATAGATAGAAAAATAGATATATCGATTTATAAAATGATAGATAAATAGATAGATAGATAAATAGATAAATAGATAAATAGATAGATAAATAAATAGATAGATAAATAAATAAATAAATATATATATATATATATTGATAGATAGATATATATATATATATATATATATATATATATATATATATATATATAGAAAGATAGATAAAGAGACAAATAGATAAATAAATATACAAATAGATAGACAGACAGACAAATAGATAGAAATATAGTCAGGTAGACATAGCGACTGTAAAATAAATTGACATATAGATTGATATACTGATAGACTAATAGACTGATTGGTAGATAAATATACACATACAAACATCAATGTATAAAAGATAGGCAGATAAAAAGATAGATAGATAGACAGATAGACAAATATATAGAGAGGCAGATAGATAGATAACAAATAGACTTATGGATAGACATATAGATAGATAGATAGATAGACATATTGATAGATAGACATATAGATAGATAGACATATAGATAGATATATAAATTGATATAATGATAGATAGATAGACAGATTGATATACAAACACATAATAATGAAAGACAAAAAAATATATAGATAGATATTAAGTTATATAGATACATAGAATGGAAAGTAGATAAATAGATAAACATATGGATAGATAGATAGAATGATAGAATAATCAACATATAGATAGATAAACATATAGATAGATTGACATATAAAATGAAATATAGATAGATAAATTTAATTAGACAAATAGATAGATAGTCATATAGATAGATATATATATTGACATATAGAAAGATAAATATATTGTTAGATAGTCAAAAAGATAGATCAATAGAGAAAATGCTAGTTAAAATGATAAATAGATATATAGATAGATAAATAATTAGACAGATTGATAGATAGATAAAGAGATATGTAAGTAGATAGATAGAGAGATAGATAGATAGATAGATAGATAGATAGGGGGATAAATAGATAGATAGGTAGCTAGGTTGGTAGATAGATAGATAGATAAATATATATATAGATAGATTGATTGATATATAAATAAAAAATCGATAATTAAATAGATTGAAAGATTGATAGATATATAGATAAAAAGATAGATAGATTAGTTAATTTATTGATAGATTGATTGATAAATTCATAGACAGATAGACAAATAGACAAATAGATAGAAATCAAATAGATTGATAGATTAAAAGATATTACAAATAGATAGATATACAGATAAATAGATATGACAAATAGACATAAATAAAGATAGATAAATAGAAAAGTAGACAAATAGATAGATATACAAACAAGTATACATATAGATAGATAGACAGATAGAGATATATAGAGATAGACAGATAGACAGACAGATAGACAGACAGATAGATAGATAGACAGACAAATATACATATTGATATATAAACATATAGATAGATAGACATATAGACAGATAGACAATTATCCAGATATATAGATTGAAAAATAGATAGATAGATATAAAGATATTTAAATAGCTAAATAGATAGATAGATAGATATATATATATATATATATATTTATATATATATATATATATATTAATTGATAGATAGATATATATATATATAAATAAATATATAGATAGATAGGCAAATATAAATATAGATAGAAAGATAGATAGATATGCACGTATATAGATTGATAAATAGAAATAAAGTTTGATAGAATGATAGACAGATAGATAGAAAAATAAATAGAAAGATTAATAGATAGAAAGATAAACATATATATAAATTGTTAAATGGATAAAAAGATAGACATATAGTTAATTAGACAAATAGACAAATAGATAAATAGATAATTACATAGACTATTCAACAGATAGTTTGATAGATTTAAAGAAAAAAAGATGAGAAATTGATAGATTGATAGATATATAAATTGGTAGATAAAAAGACCGATAAATAGATAAATTATAACATAGATAGAGAGATAGATACATAAATAGATTGATAGATTGTTAGATAAATATAAATATAATTAGATAGATAGATATAAATAAACATAGATAAATAGATAAATAGATAAATAGATAGACAGACAGACAGACAGATAGATATATATACAAATAGACATATATATTGAAAAAATATATATAAATATATATACAAAAATAAATAAGACAGATATATAGATAGATAGATAGACATAAGTAAAATAGACTGATAAGAGATCGACAAATAGATAGATTACTAGACTAATAGCTAATAGATAGATAGATAGACAGATAAAGATAAAAAGATATAAGATAGATAGATAGACATATTGACAAGATGATAGATAGACAAATGCTAGATAAATAGAAAGACATATACACTCATGGATAGATACACAAAATAATAGATAGATAAGATAGATAAAAATAGATAGTTAGATAGATAAATAGGCAGCTATATGGTAGAAAGGTAGATAGACCATTAGATAGACAGATAAATAAATTGATAGATAGATTAATAAATTGATAGATAGATAGATATTAAAAAATATATATATAGATAGACAAGTAGATAAATAGACAAGCAGATAGATAGTCAATATCATGATAGAATGAATGTCAGAAAGATCAGATAATCATATAGATAGATAGATATAAAAAGATAAACAAATAGAGAGATTGAAAGATAGACAAATTGATATATAGAAAAGAGACATATACAAAGATAAATAGATAAACATATAGATAGATTGATTGATAAAAAGTCAGAAAGATAGATTGACATATAGAAAGAATGACAAAATGATAGATAGATAGATTTATAAATAAGTAGATAGATAGATAGATAAATAGTGAAGTAGATAGATTGATAGATAGGTAGATAGATATGTTAGTTGATAGGTTGATAGATAGATAAATAGATAGATATATAAATATATAGCTAATTAGATAGTTAGATAGATATATAAATAGTTAATTAGATACATATAAAGATAGGTATATAAATAGATAAAAATATAGATAGACAGATATATAGTTAGTTTTGTTGATTGATTGATAAATTTAATCATAAATTGATTGATAGATAGATAGATAGATAGATATACGGATAGAAAGATAAATAGATAGATAGTTAAACAAATATTACAAATAGATAGATAGGCAGGTAGACAAATATTACAAATAGACAAAATACACATTGATAAATAAATAGATAGATGGATAAAAATGATAGCCAGAAAGATAAATAGTTAGATCGATAGTTAAATTGATGGATAGTTAAATAGAAAGATAGATAGATAGACCATTAAACAGATCGACATATTTATAGATAAACATATAGACAGATAGTGAGATAGATAGATTGGTTAGTATATTGAATAACATCATGTTAGATAGATATATATATCAATAGATAGATAGATAGATATTAAGATAGATATATAGTTAGATAGATAGATAGATATATATATATCCCTAGATATTTAGATAGATAGATAGAGATACAAATAGTTTGGAAGATATAAAGATACATATATAGATTGACAGATAGGCAAATAGATAGATTAATTAATAGATAGATAGATAGATAGAATGATAGATCGAAAGATAGATAAAGAAATAGATAGATAGGTAGATAGAAAGATAGACAGATAGATATTCAGTTAGAAGGATAGAATGATAAACATATAGACATATAGACAAATAGACTGATAGATAAATATATGGATAAATAGATAGATTGATAAATATTCAGATAGATAGATTGATAGACAAACAGATAGATAAATTGATAGATAGATAGAAAGATGGATAGACAAAAAAATAGACAGATAGAAAGATAAACATATAGATAGATAGTCACATAGAAATAATAAACATATAGACAAATATACAAATAATTAGATAATTATATAGACAGATTGACACATAGTCTGATATATAGATTGAAAGATAAAAGATACACAAATTGATATATAGATAGATAGATAAATTTGTAGATAGATAGATAGATAGATAAAAAAATAAATTATTAGATAGATAAATAGACTAATAGATAGATAGATAAATTTTTAGATAAAAAGATAGATAGATATATACATAGATAGATAGATATATAGATAAAGAGATAGACATATAGATAGATAGACAGATAGAAAGATAGATAGATTGATATTTTGATATACAAATTGATAAATAGATAGATAGACTAATAGATAAATTGATAGATATATAGATAGACAGATTGATC